>KK076459.1:578833-1041909 GCA_000587855.1 Mucor irregularis B50
AAGAAGATGAATTAATAGTATCATCAGTGGCAGTAGTAGTAGTATCTAAAAAACTCGTAAAAATATGCTTAGCTGACCCTTCATTGATTTCAAGCGATCTTTTATAGATTGAACGAAGGAGGATTCAAGTCGTTGGCGTTTGGAAGAATCGTTTTCTGAAGAGTCTGCTACTGGTGCAGCTCGTTTTGGTCTTTGTTGAGTGAGTAGTGGAGGTGGAGTATTGACTCCCTCAAAAAAGCTTTCTTGATGCGTCTTCTTTCTATTCATTTAAGCGGACAAGATTGATGTGTTCAAATCATTGACAACGTTCAACTTGTAATTCAAAAAGGAAAAATGTATATTCCCACCCCTTTTTCCTTATATCCCACCCCTTTCCGGCCCGGGCGAGTGGGGCGGGATATAAGTTGTGCAATGTTTAAAATATCATTCCCAAATGAATACCATAACAGTCCAAAAGTAACCTTGTGCTTACCGCCACTCTTTCTGATACTTTTAAAATATTTGTTCAACATAATTACACTCACACCTTTAAAATCTTCTACTCAACACTTCAAGCCCGATGAAACCTCTCAACAAACATATCCGGTGGGATATAAGGAAAAGGGGTGGTATATGCAGGCTCCCTTCGATTACTACGCGATTTTGAAAACGAAAAAAAAATCAAGCTGTGAGTACCACGGCTTCGAAGACCTCAATCAGAAGACAAATAAAAAAAGTGAAGATTGCACATAAATGGCATTACAAAAATAAGTTTGAAATCATGGAGAAAGATATAAGAATTTTGCATTTGTTTATTATTGAGAAATCGAGCTATCTAACATATTTTCAAATCTTTTCAGATTGGTAATCACATCATCTGAACTATTGCTATTAATTTTAAACTTGTTGAAGAAAGTGGCCATTTTTTCAGTAATCCGAGGGTTGGCGTTGAGGAATTCTTGTGGTTTTTGTATGATATTATAATCATCAACGAACAATTCAGGAGCATTGTTGTTATTATCATGTAACAAGTCTTCTTGCAGAAAATGGTATTATTTTTACTCGGGAGACAAGAAAGATATGTTTGCACATGAAGAGCATCTTGACGATAATCAACAATTACAACTTGAGAGAGTAGATATACAATTCGATCAAAACGTGTATTACGAGAACGGCCAAAGTAGTTAGATTTCAATTGATTGTGGTATGATTCGATCACAATATTAGTGTCAAAACTAGCATCTCTTCTCCATGGGCGAGCCCAAAATTGCCTTCTATTGTGCCAAGTACTAATAAAGTAGTCAACGAAAGTACCAAAGGAATCCTTGTATTTTTTTTAAAAGCAACAAAACAACTATTATAATCTTCTTCTTCAGCATACATAATTGCAGTGTTTTCTTGATAATCGATTCATTTTTCTAACCACTATATTCTGAACATCATGATAGTTGACAAGCAGGGAGGGAGGAAAGCAGTACAAGTCATTGGTTCTTTCTAACTCTTCTTCATTTAAACGTAATAGGATCTTAATCGACTTCCAATCCATATGCTTTTCAACAGCATTTTCAATCCATTTTCTACTTCGAGGGTCAAGTCTTGATTCATTGATGCAGGAAGCAGGGTCAGAGGGGTCATGATTGCAATGTTCCCGGTTATAAATGAGTTCAACTTTACCATTAGAGAATGATATTTTGTTATAGTACGCAGTAGAAGCAACATTAATGGATGGATTTCTTTTTCTTTTTTTGGTAACAGAGGTGAGAGCAGAGGCAGAAGAAGATGAATTAATAGTATCATCAGTGGCAGTAGTAGTAGTATCTAAAAAACGCGTAAAAATATACTTAGTTGACCCTTCTTTAAGAGAAGGAAACGCGTTCTTTTACCTTGTTTATTTTTGCCTTTAACGGCACCAGCGTGATCGCAACAATATTTGACAGTAGAAACGTGGAAACGTGCTTGAGAGGCATAATCACTATTCGCAGAAGAATACGTAGACACCTTACGTTGTTGGTACATACACCAGGTAGCATGCTTGTTTAGTGTATCTTCTTTATAAAATGTAAATGCTTCTTCAGACTCAAAATTGAGTGTAATAGTTTTTTCATTGTAATTAACTGTTTCACGATGAACAAGGTTGACGTTCTTGATGTTGAAATTGTTCATGATAATGCTACCTGGTGTATGTACGGTTTATTAGAGAGAACAATTACGCAAGGTACATAATATTCATGACTGACGAAATCAAATTGAATTCAGTTGATACTTTTAAAATATTTGTTCAACATAATTACACTCACACCTTTAAAATCTTCTACTCAACACTTCAAGCCCGATGGAACCTCTCAACAAACATATCCGGGCCGGGAAGGGGTGGGATATAAAGAAAAAGGGTGGTATATACAGGCTCCCTTCAAAAATTACCGCGTTTTTATTGTTCACGCGGTTTTGAAAAAGAAAAAAAAAATCAAGCTGTGAGTACCGCTTGAGAGGCATAATCACTATTCGCAGAAGAATACGTAGACACCTTACGTTGTTGGTACATACACCAGGTAGCATGCTTGTTTAGTGTATCTTCTTTATAAAATGTAAATGCTTCTTCAGACTCAAAATTGAGTGTAATAGTTTTTTCATTGTAATTAACTGTTTCACGATGAACAAGGTTGACGTTCTTGATGTTGAAATTGTTCATGATAATGCTACCTGGTGTATGTACGGTTTATTAGAGAGAACAATTACGCAAGGTACATAATATTCATGACTGACGAAATCAAATTGAATTCAGTTATTCGAAAGTGGCGGCTATCGGGCCTTTAAACCCCTTTTTCATTTTGACAGCAGTCATTTCATTTTACAAGCAGAATTATACATGGTTTATTACAAAATCTCTATAGGGAACCTTTACATACTAAAAACTAAACAAGTACCATCATCAGAAGCAGTACAGATAACATTACCATCACTACAAAAAATACAAGGTTAGTATACGATATACACCACTACATAAAAATCCATTCAACTTACTCTGAAACGGCGATATCAAGTACGGTATCACGATGACCGACCCATGACTTGACACATTGACCAGTACGAGCATCCCACATCTTGACAGTTCTATCAGCAGAGCAAGAAGCGAGCATAGGAGAGTTCTTGACGAATTTCACCTTGACCACAGCATCATCATGCTTTAAAGTAGCACGAAGACGTTGTGTTTGAACATCCCAAATGGAGATAGAACCATCAACAGAGCCTGTTGCCGCTAAAGGAAGAACATCACAGAAAGAGGATGTTTAGTGTGTACGTGTATGATTTTCCAAGGAAGCAACGATATGGCCGTTCAAGATATTCACAAGTCTAGCTTTACCAGAGACATCACCTGTGATAGCCAAAGTACTATCTTTATTCACACACACAGAAGTAATAGGATCGACATGGAAACGAGCATCGTCACCAGAAAGACGGTACTCAGCAGCAGCAGACTTGGGATCCCAAATGATAAAAGTAGAGTCTTCAGCAGTGGAAACGATCTTCTTACCATCAGGAGTGAAGCAAATGACTTGACACATTGACCAGTACGAGCATCCCACATCTTGACAGTTCTATCAGCAGAGCAAGAAGCGAGCATAGGAGAGTTCTTGACGAATTTCACCTTGACCACAGCATCATCATGCTTTAAAGTAGCACGAAGACGTTGTGTTTGAACATCCCAAATGGAGATAGAACCATCAACAGAGCCTGTTGCCGCTAAAGGAAGAACATCACAGAAAGAGGATGTTTCAACAGAATCTGTATGATTTTCCAAGGAAGCAACGATATGGCCGTTCAAGATATTCACAAGTCTAGCTTTACCAGAGACATCACCTGTGATAGCCAAAGTACTATCTTTATTCACACACACAGAAGTAATAGGATCGACATGGAAACGAGCATCGTCACCAGAAAGACGGTACTCAGCAGCAGCAGACTTGGGATCCCAAATGATAAAAGTAGAGTCTTCAGCAGTGGAAACGATCTTCTTACCATCAGGAGTGAAGCAACCAGCAGTAACAGGTCCAGCATGACCGTTAAAGATATTCATGAATTTACCACTAGGCATAGCCCACATCCAGATAGTGGAATCAGTGGCACCAGCCAATAAAATATTACCCTTAGGATGCCAGTTGATCCAAATTACCTCATCAGGGCCATCAACGGAGACACAAAAGTCACCAGTTTCAGCATTCCAAACACGCACTTTACCATCCATACCTGCAGAAGCAACATATTTACCATCGCAACTGAAGGCAACACCAGTGACAGAATCGGTGTGACCGTCCAAACAGACCATCATCTCACCGGTATCACAACGCCAAAGATAACTCTTATCATCACCACCACCACTCACAATAATACCATTACTTGTAGGATGCATAGCAATAGCATAAACAGGTTCACGGTGATCAAAGAAACCTTGAACTGAATCGTCTGCCAATTCCATTGTATTTTCATCCTCGGGGTTAGGTCTAACGTCAAAACCTTCACCATCTTTTAATAAAAACCGCAGCAGTAAGTATCCATATCTCTCCTTTATACCATAAATAACCCAACTTTACCATCCATTCCTTCTGCTTCTTCTTCGTCATCGTCCATAGGCTCTCCTTGGTCTAATTCAGGAACTTCTTCTTCCAAGACATCACCTTCTTGAAGGTACTCTTCCTCGACAAGATCGTCAATATCTTCTTGAACCTGGCATAGTCAAAGTAAGTAATCAGACAAAACTCATACAAACAGTACAAGGTTAGTAAAAGAGTACCTCGTCGGGTTTAGTTGATTGTTCAGCGTTGTTAGACATTAGATAAGAATGGTGCGTTGATCAAACAGCTTTACTCGAAAATTTGAAAAAAAAAAGCTTATAAAAAAACAAAAAAATAACAGTCCCATTTCACTGATTAGTAACACGATTTTTTATCTGAACTGACCTGGGCATTAAAAATATTTTATTTTAATGCATTTTATATTTTTCGCTTATACTTTTAAACTTTAGAATTGTTGTCAATACAGTAACATCCTCAATACGTGACAGTCAATTGAAAAGATGATTCGAGAAATCGTAAGTTAAAAATTAAAACTTCTAAATGATTATGATAAAAGCAATAGTAGTGACCAGTTTATATTCTAACAAAAGATGAGTACGCGATTCAAGCCTTTGCAATTTTAAGAAGCTTGATCTCCACAAGTAAAAAGCTTCTTGTAGCAAAGACGCTTCGTGTATTTCTCTACCTCCCCTATGGTATTACGGAGACTGGATGAAATCAATTGCAAAACACCGGCCGTTAGGACGAGTGTTACAAATGAAGAATCGAAAAATGGATTCATAACTAAGCAGCGTCCTGACAGCACCATTACCCGATTGGACGGACTCTATTATGGTCCATCTTTAGGGTTTGTGGAAGTTAAAAGCGGCAAAAGAGGAAATGATAAGTCTGCAATTTCAAACGACCTTGTACGACTTGGATTATTAACAAAAAATGCGATTGATCGATCAAATGCAAACGGTTGCTAAGTAATAGGCAAGTATTAAACAATAAGAAAGTTGGAATTTAAATAAGCTCTTGACACCTGCATTTTAAACATTATTTTAGGCTTGACAATCAATTTCTTCATCACAAAACTCGCTGCATAAAAGCAGGCTATGGTAGCAGATCTGGTGGCAGAATTTTGTCGTCAGCATACAGTTTTTGAGCTTGATGTTGACTTGAATATTAACGGTTGCCCTCAAATTGGCCATTTTATTCCGAAGAAGTCAAGCCTCTCTCAACTGCAACAGCGAATTGAAGATATAATGAGTAGCCAAGTCTTTCAAGAAGAGGTACTCATCGCAGGTAAAAGTAGATTCAAAGGGGTATACTCTGATTCTTTGTCAAACTTGGTGGGTCAAGAATTCACTCCTGTATATGCTAAGCAAGCAATTGCACATAGCCTTACCGGTATCTACATTGTAAGTGTCTCCACTTTTAACAAAAATTAACAAGAAAAACATCAGTTATGTAACACTTGAACAACTTATAGGTAGGTTACTATGGTGATGATGGCAGCGAAGTCATATTCAATGTCCTGAAGCGTCTTTTGCCTAAAAACAATTTACGTAACACTCCTTGGTCCTCTTGTATGCCGCAAAATAAAGATTACGTGCCTCTTCTCGCTTTTACCGTGGTTGCTGAAATCGGCCATCGTTTGATTTTGGAGGACCTCATGTCAATTGATGAAGCTTTTTCTGCTAATATAGCGGCAAATGTAATGATGATCTCTTCCAAAGGAAGATACAAAAAGCTCTTCGTTGAAATAGACGAAGATAATTAATTAATCAATAAAAGACTTTTTTGCATTTTCATTTCCTTCATTGAAATTTCTGTGTGGATAGCTTTTATTCATTTTTCTGTGTGGATAGTAAAATTTTTCTGTGTGGAGAAAAGATTCCTTTAATTTTTGGCCAAAATACTGCTGTTGTGTTCTGCTTGGCTTCTTCTTCTTTTTCCTCCCCAACCAGCTGCTTAATCTTGTTGATTGCCTTTCTTCTCTTCTCGTCTTCCTTTCTTTCTTTCATACTGGACACAAAGTCCGGTAAAAAAGTAAATTGTTAGTTCAATCTGAACCGATTTCAGCTACGTTTTAGCTCACCTTCACAGTATTGATACAATTTATTAGGGATTGGATACCCCCACTGTTTATAGTTTTTTTGGTGTTGGGAAACAGCATTGATCAATCTGTTTTATTCTATATCCCACACCCTCAATAAATTTCCAATCCCATGATCATTAGAAAGGGATAGGTACAGTCGGCGCCGTTTTTAATAAGTGAAGTCAAATGATATCTTGCCATTAGTGCAAGTTTAAGCTTGTCTCCATAAAGTTTTGTGCTTTCAGCTATTTTTGCGAATTCACCAAGTGAGTAGTCGCTTTCTTTGGAATTTAAGATTGACAATATTCTTAAATCGACCTTCGGTTTAGCCTCTGTTTGTTTGAATATTGTGGGGACTGTATCACCCCTAGTAAAAATATTAGTGCTATTACAAAACAGTTTTATAAAGCAACTCACCAGTGGAGACAGACTTTCGAGACACCAAATAATTCTTCGAGCAGATGCGACCAAAATTTGACTTTAAAGACTTTGATTTTGTCATGTATTTAGAGTCTTCGATGAGCAGTGCTTGTAAATACCCCAATCAAATCAGGATGCCATTTAGCTTGTTGAATGAGGAAAATGGAGGATAAAGCCCTGAGATGAACTGGTATTAGCAATCTTGTTTTTTTTCTGATCTTTATATATATTTTTGCTATATACTTACATACAATGTATGAGATACATTTAATTCGATATTGATGATATCCAAGTTACTATTTGCAATCAATTGGAAGATGTAAAAAGCCAGAGATACATCCAATTCATTAACATTGTATCGATTATTGGGTTCAGGCATGGTTGTGATTTGCTCAGAAGAGCCAGAATCCTCAGATTCATCAAGTGCGGGGCGTTCTTGTGTTTTTGTTGCACTTATTCTTTGTTCATGGCTGTGGACGTCAAAAACAATAGTTAGAGGCGAATGTATGAGGATTATTATCGATCGATAAGTGATAGATAATCTATCTACTCACCTTGCTTCTTGCTCCATGATTTGTAAAAAAAGCTTTCTACTTGAGGAGCTCATGCTTCTTAGAATTGCAAAGGCTTGAATTGCACATAGTAAGAATTGACAGATTAAAAGCTCTTTCTAGATTCTATGGGTGGGGGTGCATGGCCGTTCTTAGTTCGTGGAGTGATTGGTAATAAACTGGTTACTGCAATTTCTTTTATCATAATCATTTAGAAGTTTCAATTGTTAACTTACTATTTCTCGAACCATCTTTGGGCTGTGTTGCCGTGGTTGGAATTTTCATGATAAAATAAACAAGTGAGATGTTGATAAACTACGTATTTATGAGAAAATTATGAAAAGCAGGAAGAGGCAGCGGAAAGCAGATGAAAAATAAAAGAATAGCAAAATTTAGTCAGAAACCATTCAAAGTCTTTTTAAATAAAATATACTTACGTCTCAAACCCGGGGGGTGTAGTCAACACATATAGGTGACGCGTATATTTTTAAAGAAAAAATCTGTTACGAAGAGTGTGGTTTTAAAAGCTATTCCATTGATTATCCAAAGGAGATACGCGAATGTACGTACCATGATTCAGCTAGACGGACAAGACAAGAGGGCACTTCTTTGCCGGAATAGCCATTTGAAGAGCATGTAAAACTTGAGGAGGAGGAACAGCGAGCTTGACGATGGTGGATTTATGTACATTCCCTGCAAATATTAAAAAGTGATAGAAAGCACATAATGAATGAGAAAAGTTGACGAAACTTGTCCTTTTTATAAGAATTTCTCGAACTTTGGTTGGCTAGAAAAAATATTTTAAGATACCGAATTTTTATTGCATATTTAGAATCATGCAGATGATAAATTATATGTAAAAACTATTCTTTTTTTGCATATTCTACAAGCTCTAATTTCGCCTTGTCTACGTCGATAAATAAAATAATGACGGTTGCTGCGACAAATAGGCCTAAAATAAAAGGCCATCCTTTCCAGATATTTCCAGAAGATTCGGTGATGGCACCAATTACCACAGGACCAATCCATGAAGAGGCCTTGTTCACAATACCGAACAGGCCAAAAATAAATTTTCCTTGCCTTTAGGCACCAGTTCGGCTAACATGGTTTGTTGCCAAGCCCAAATAGGAGCAGTGAACAGGCCCTGCCATACATTCAATACCCATAACTCGTTCATGGTCTATAAGTAAGTGATAATTATTATTTGAAAGTGATTGCATTGGTCTCTTTGCTATACGTAAACGTACCTTAATTCCAAAATTGTCGTGTTTGATACCGAAACAGCCCCAAACAGGAATCACACCAGTAAGGACTACAATCATTAATAAACTAGTTTTGACCTTGATCTTGAATTGCTTTGACAACCATAAAAAGAACAAACAGCCAATAATGGACGTGACAGCACCAACCAGACCAAAAACGACATTGAGCTGAGGTGAAAACCCAGTAATTTCAGCTTGGATGATACCCGTCATTTGGCTGATGGTAGATACAGCATCAGAGAACATAAAGTATGAAAAAATATACATGAATAAATATCGAAGCTTTCTGGCCTCCCTGTAAAAAGAGAATGTAAAAAAAAAAAAAATATGTTAGTTCATGTCAATTCTTAGTTTACCATTATGTGTTGAAAAAAAAGAAACGTACCGTAAAGCCTCTATAATTGATTTCCATCCAATAGTCAAATGGTTGGCGTTTTCAGGAAGTGGTGGCCCCTTTCGACCCTTGGGGGTGAAAACAAAATACGGAATGGCATTAACCACCCAATAACCAGCACAAACCACGGTAGAAATAAAATTATAAATGGGAACATTGCCCAAAGTATGCGCTGTGTTGGGTGGAAAATCGTACCGGCCCTCCCATGGTAAAAATGAGACTCCAGACAAGACGCCGCTCAAGACCAAGAAACCAACATTGGAATAGGTCGTAGACACGGCAGATACGTGATTTCTCCACTTTTCAGAGATTTCTTGTTTATCCGTCTCTGTCAAGGTAGGGTCATATTTTGCTTGACGCACAACAGGTAGGTTATCACTAAATGAAAGTGTGAGTGTGATGTGTCCGCATATATAAATTATTTTTAACTTTCTGTATACCTTAAATTGGGGAATGCAGCAGCATAAAAAACAAGCGTTGTGCCATATGATATAAGCGCAACACACATAAACATCATCATTACACCCCAATTGCTTCCATCATCATTCACTAAAACAATAGGTAAAGCTTGAAACAAACATCCAATGATGGTGGATCCTAAAAGAATATATCTGTTCCATTGACCATAATCGGCTAAACTACCAAATGTGGTAAACAATAAAAATTGGATCGAAAATGCGATGGATTGGACATATAATAACATGGATGATACTGGAATGCCGTTGGGTGAATTCAACCATCGCACATTACATGGTTTCAAAGCGTCTTGTATGTCACAACCTTTCACGTCAGGAGTACTTGGATCAAATCCACCTTTATACGCAAGGTATTGTAGAATAATTGGCATGAAGCCGTACATTGTATATCCATTATCCTGTAGATCAGAAAAAATCTGTCAGTATACACAATACATACAAAATATGTATGAAACAGCAACATAAAACTACATACTCCGTTATAATACAAATAATAACTCCATAACTCCCACTTGGTTGCTGCTGGTTGATCAAACAAAACTTCTTCATCTATGCTTGTATTGTCACCAAACTCTGCATCCTTTGGATAAACTTTAAAAGGATCGTTGTTCTTCTTTTTGGACTCTGCCACATTTTCTGTGGTTGATATTTGCGGTTTTTTATCTTCCAGTGACAACGTACTCGAAGACATTTTTTAAATATAAGGTTGTGTGGAAAAAAAAAGGAAAGAGAGAAAAAGGGGGAAAATGGGTCCATTTAAAAATAAATTGAATGTTATGCATCTTTATTTTATTACAACAAGCGTTTTGATTATGTACAAGCAGCAAAACATTTCATAAGCGTCGAATTTGTTTATTTTAATTATTTTCAAATTGAATCTGATCCAGCACTGGTAAAATGTTCTCCCAAATGGAAATGCTCTAAAAATATAAACATCTTAATTATATCTCATGCAACTAAATACAATGAGATAGATTATACCTTTTTATAAAAATCTATGTGACAATCTGCATACGCCGCTAATCCTTGTCTCAGCTCTGCTTCTCTTGCCTTTTGGAATATTTCGTACTCTTTCATCATTTGATTCGAGTAGTTGTTGTTTTCATCGTTTGCTTTGGCAACATTTTCTTGCAGCTCCTTTATTTTATTTTCTATTCTATATATTCGTTCATTTTTGGCCTTGGTTTGATCGTTCATTTTATCCGTCATAAATTCCGTGATGTTTTTACTGCTGCTACCCAAATTCTTGCCAGGATATAAAATTCGTTCCCTTTCTAATACACTATTTTGTAAGGCAGATGACATGTCTTCAAATTCTACTTGCTTCTGATCTCTTTCCTCCAATTGTTCCTGCGCAAACGTTTATATTTAGCTGAAAAGATATATTTATCGTTTTCAAATCACTACATACCTTTGCAGCATTGCAATAATTTAACAATTCATGCACATCGTTCAAGAATAGCAGGTCCTCTTGACTCCTCTTTAAAATCAAAAGTCAGTATCACGCTCGCTCTACGCTCATATCCCATGACAATACCATTTCTTTCAAGGCATCCACGTAGGATTCTGTTGCTTCTGCAAATTTTCTCAATGGCTGATCCACGTTTGTTTCTAAAGCTGATAAACCACGCATGCTTCCTGCAAAAAGATTGTAATTCTGTTCCAATTCCTGCTGTCTCTTTCCAATTCTCGAATACAGTTTCTCCACGATATTTAAATTATCCTCAAATTTATCTATTGACTCCTTCATATCCACAAACTTTTCATCAGGTTTCTTCACTTTGACTAGTGTTTTGAAGAAAGATCCAAACATGGAATTGTGTGAAGGGGCTTGCTTTTTCTGTATATTTTTATCTGATTTCTAAGTGTATAATTCGTTGTGTTATTACCACAGCAATAAAGAGTCTCAATAATTCAGTTACTTACAAAATCAGTTGATTCCAAGAATAATCGAGTATATTGGGATGCTTGCAGATAAGGGTGTCTTGCAATTCGATCCATAAACCACTGTAATCTAACCAAAGTTACACAAGATTACTATCAAGTATTTCAACTTAATAAGACGTAATGTACCCTAATCTTCGTTGTTCGATAAACACTATCGAAAATGCGATGGATTGGACATAACGTACACACTTATCTATTGACTCCTTCATATCCACAAACTTTTCATCAGGTTTCTTCACTTTGACTAGTGTTTTGAAGAAAGATCCAAACATGGAATTGTGTGAAGGGGCTTGCTTTTTCTGTATATTTTTATCTGATTTCTAAGTGTATAATTCGTTGTGTTATTACCACAGCAATAAAGAGTCTCAATAATTCAGTTACTTACAAAATCAGTTGATTCCAAGAATAATCGAGTATATTGGGATGCTTGCAGATAAGGGTGTCTTGCAATTCGATCCATAAACCACTGTAATCTAACCAAAGTTACACAAGATTACTATCAAGTATTTCAACTTAATAAGACGTAATGTACCCTAATCTTCGTTGTTCGATAAACACTGGATTGAATCTATCACCTTTCACATATCCTACAGAGTGATTTTGTTTGTTTGTTTGTTTATTTTCATGTTAATTTGTATGCTATTTTACTTACTCATGCGGTGTTTTTCGGGTAATGGGGGAATCACACAAGCAGGAAATTCTATTTTTAATGCATTATGTAGCCAAACAAAGTCTTGAAAACGTCTTCGTACATGTCTTTTATCAGAAGAGTAGATTTCAATGGCTGTCTATAATTCTCTATGGGGTTAGAACCAATTCACTCGTGATAGGGTGCATTATTTTCTCTCACCATAGTAAACACTCGATATGTAATAAAAGACCCATCAGAACTCTTGACGGGATCATCGACCCTGATCGTCATGGGTTCTGCTTTGAATTCGTCTTGAGGTTGTGTGGGTGGTGTAGGTGGTATTTCGAGGTTGAGTTGGGTCGATTGAGCAATTTCCTCTTCTTGGAAAGGATCAAACTTGCTTGAAGAAGCCATATTCTATGCAGAGAGTCAAGTTAGAATCTGCATTTCAAAGGTATGAAAGTCGCTATATTTACTCCGTCATAAAATGAGGAAGATTCCCCGTCTCTTGTGTTCCATGTAGGCTCGTAATCGTATTCTTCCATGTTGAAGTTGTTGAAAATATACAACTTGACTTGGAGTCTTTTTGTTTTGCCTCCAAATATTGGAAAACTCCGCTTGCTCTTTTCGAATTGACCAATTGTTTGAAGTTAAACTCTTACAAAGGGAGTAATTGTTACCTGTTACTATCTCATCGTTCATTGACGTAATTCTGCCGTAGATTACAGGATTAGCATATCTTATTGTTTGATTTGAATACATAAACAGGCTATACCTCTTTTCATACACAAAATGATCGAAACTTGATGATAAAATGAGGAAAAAAATATCTTCTTACATTGGCTTTTCTGGGAGGCGCCTTAACTGAAAGTAAAAAGAATTTTACACTATCAATCATACAATAGTCTCTTTGCCCTCTACCACTTCAACAATGATTGCACGAAAGTTACCACTAGAAATTATCCAAATGATATTAAGGCATGTAGATCGAAAAAATCTACAAAAGATTTTATTTCTTTGTAAGAGTGGCATCGATTAGTGAAGCCAATCTACTTTGAAGAGGTGCGCTGGCAAACAAAGGATAAAATATACTATTTGATGCGTCACTTGGCAGCAATAAACGATGAAGACGATGAAACGCAACCATTTGAACCACTTCCCTTGACAAAACGATTGATTATTCGCAATGATGTAGAGTATAATAGCGACTATTGGGAGGAGTGTTCTTATAAAAGTCCTGAGACTCGGTTTACAGTGCGCGAGTTTCTGCAATTGTTGTCATTCTTTCCCAACTTAAAGTATTTGGATCTGTCAGAAAGTGTACACCTAGATTACTACATGCAGGTACTTTCTATTGACCTATCGAAAGAACTGCCTCTGTTATTGGAAGAAATTGTGACGAAACGTGAGCTCGCGACTGAGGAAGAATTTGGGGACGAAGATCGAGAAGACGAAGATCGAGAAGACGAAGATCGAGAATACGATGAGCTAGATCCTCGTTGGCTGAGATTTGTAGGACGCTACCGATTTCGACATTCCTTGAAACGCATGTCTATATACTACACCAACAACTTGAAAAATGGAAAAAGCTTCATGAAATGCCTCCAAGGTTTCAACAGTTTAAACACACTACAATTGATTAACGAAGTAAATCCTGATATTACGCTTTTCCATTTACTTGAAGCTTTACCTTTCCTCTCAAGTCTTTCATACACATCAAATTTTCCGATACCGACAGACGCAACACGACAACTAAAGAGTTTGTTGCAAACTTTAGAGAAACAAAAGTCGTCCACTACTCAATTGTTTCGAAACTTGAAGAAACTGGATCTGTCGATGCCCTCACTTACAGTACCATACATTGATTTTGTTACAAATCATAGACCAAAAAGCTTGAACAATGTGGGAATACAGCTTACTGAAATCGGCATGTTTTCATGGATTAGTAATGTGACAACGGATGTTGCTCTGAATTTCTGCAAGAGTCTAGCAAGTTTAACTTCTGTATATCTTGGTTTTGACGTTGAACAAAACGAAAACCTTAAAAAAATTGACCCTTTTTATCGAGTTTTAAATGCACTTACTGGAGAGAGAGAATTTCGCACCTGTTCAGTTGTTCAACAAAATGATGGAGAGATAGACCAGATAGGCGCCTTCATTCGTGTTTCTAGTACCGAGCTAAGATATGTATACTCTTTTGGTATTAAGGACCATGACTATGTTATTCAAGAAAATCACACCCGTGGAGGAGAACTTGATCGATCCGATTTCTCTTTGCGACACTTTTTTGAAATGAACGAGTTAGATATTTGGACTCAAGATCAAATCGACAAGTTTGATCATATACCAGAGCAATATTTTGAATACGCAAAGAATTTTCCCCAGTTAAAACAATTTCAAATCACGTCTGAATGTTTGCAGCCGGTTCTGGAAGCAAGGTGTCCACTTAATAATAATCAATCGCTCCAGAGTATGACAGACCTTTGCTTGAATGGTTCCGAATCTGCACAATACGTACTACATGGCTTACCCAAATATTTCCCAAGAATTGAGAATTTAAATTTTGGCCTTAGAACTTCCTCTCTTGATCACAGCAACCGAGGTATGACATTCAAACTGACAAGCTTCGAATCCTTGCACACTTTAGTTGTGGAGGTGGGATACGATCTTTCTTCGGCACCTTGTACTTTCTTCCTTAAATACATGGATAGTAGTGACGGAGAAGCGAAGCATTATTTACTAGAACAAAGACAACAAAGGACACGACGCTCTGAAGCACCGGTTGAATTGCATTTTGAGCGAACTTCGGCGGAGATCATGGAAAGTCACATAAAGGATGATGATGTGTACACTTTTTGTATAGAAGGTTCACGTCAACTCCGTAATATTAAACTAAAAATGTACGATGAATCTTATGCTAAGCTTACATTGTAGATCAATAGAAAGTCCTTTTAATTGTATTTTAAACAAGAAAGTGCATATTTTCGTTTTCTTTCTTATATGATTGCAAAAATAAATATACGTACATAGACGACAGAGAAAAATAAAAGTTATGTAGAGTTTATGATTCATTCTAAATGTGAAAAATATGCATCACACCAGCACCGTAATTAAGAGGTGGCCAACCGTTTTACTGGTCATAATGCTGTTTCTGTGTTTAACTTGTATGTTTACTAAATAATGCTGAGAAAATGAACGTAACAAGATAATGCACCTCTCTGAAACAGGAAAGATCTGTTATGGTTGTTGTTGTAGGCCATGAGTACATAGGAGAATCATTAAATATATGAAAGTTCTGTGTTGAAAGTCATCACCACAGATTGACGTGCACAAAAAGCAGATCGCATTATTCGATACATGATTTCTACATGTTTACGTTGAAAGGGTTTGTTACGGGCTAGTTAAATGAGGTAAGTAATCCCAGACTGACATAGAGTTTGAAACTCCCAAGTTATGTATTCAAAGCTTTCTAGTGTGGTGAATGTTATTTGCTCATTATTTGCTCAATTACAGTTACTCTACGTGAGATACGCCGTTTTACCAATTTTCTAAAGTAGATAACCAAATCACTCCAAAAACTGGGTGTCAATTTTTTTTTAGGAAGGAGGAAAACAATTTTTATTATACTTCAAAAAAAGGAGAAGGGAGTCTTTATCCACACAATGAAATATTGTAATAATAGTAGGTACGCATCAGTTACCTGACTCAACTTGATTTTTCAGTTAAAAATAGAGCCTTTTTTAGTTAGACTATCATATATTCTATAAATATTGACCACGAATGTGTTTTCTTTTGCTTTTCTTTTCTTTTTTAACGAGCTGTAAGTGACTCCCGAATCAAGGTGAAAAAGGTCAACCCTTCGCTTCGCTGCGGGGACTTTTTCGACCTTCATTCTAATTACAGTTACTCTACGTGAGATACGCCGTTTTACCAATTTTCTAAAGTAGATAACCAAATCACTCCAAAAACTGGGTGTCAATTTTTTTTTAGGAAGGAGGAAAACAATTTTTATTATACTTCAAAAAAAGGAGAAGGGAGTCTTTATCCACACAATGAAATATTGTAATAATAGTAGGTACGCATCAGTTACCTGACTCAACTTGATTTTTCAGTTAAAAATAGAGCCTTTTTTAACGTACACACTATATATTCTATAAATATTGACCACGAATGTGTTTTCTTTTGCTTTTCTTTTCTTTTTTAACGAGCTGTAAGTGACTCCCGAATCAAGGTGAAAAAGGTCAACCCTTCGCTTCGCTGCGGGGACTTTTTCGACCTTCATTCTTTGTGGGCTCACATCTCGCGCCTGCAGCGGGCTCGCCAATCCGCCGGCCGCAATTCACTCCAAAAAATAATGTGGCTGTTTTTTCCGATTTTCTAACTTTAAAGTTAGCCCATATAATGATATATTAGGGATATTTCCTCTATCATGAACGCTTACGTATTGGATTTGTTCCCTACATCAAGTGTATTTTGGATAAACTCAGCGGTATGAGGCTTCTCTCTGTCTAGGCACAAACCTCATCTTCACATCCGAAAAGGGGCTCTCAACATTGTGATAATTGAAGGCTTTGGGTAATAGTCATCCCATAAGGGGAAAATGGATATCACATAAGAAGCAAGAATTCGTTTCGCAAAGGAAAATAATGCGTGGCCCGGAGAGCATGTATCGCATCAGAGGCCGAAGTGTAGTCAACTGGGAATTTCAATACAAGATGAATCCAACCCTTCTGCCATCGCCATTACTCCTTCCACCACAACCCCAGGTCATGCCAGGTCCAATGTGACGAAGACGACTCGGAAGTGAACAATCACGAGCAATTCAGAAGAGAGCTTTACAAACGTGTATATTTAAAGCATCTCCAACGGAGTTATCATTTATCAAATTATGATAAATTTCAATTCCAAGAGTAAATAAATTGATATCCCACATAAATTTTAATTGACCTGACTTATTTTATCGTTTCTTTCTTCGTATATCTTTTATTCTTCAATAAACATTCATTATACATGTAAGTAATACCAGACTAAGAAACCCTCACGAATTATGACATGCGAACTTAAACATCTCTTTGCTTCTTGTAGTTCAAAGGAGAACAAGACCTTTTCTTGGTTGCAAGATTAATTAAACTGGCTCAAGGTCTCGTACCAAGAATCTTATCTGAAGCATTAGATTTGCTATCATGCTATCTTTTGAACAAGAATAAGTATGATTCCCAACGAGAAGAATGCTCTCAAGTAAGTATAGAATGTGCTTTGAGTCAATGCTTAAAATCAGTAGTCTAACACATATTGTGCGTAGGCTCTCTGCTAGTCATATTCTCTGCTTTTTTGAACCAATTGCAACTGTCTGCGCACGCTACTTTGATAAACAAAGCCTAAATATTAGAATACTTTTCGAGCAAGTCAAATCTCATCGTACTCATTTTTCCACTGTCACCGGATTGTCTGAAGAAGTTAAGAATACTATGCGGAATTTGATAGAGGTAGATACAAATTCATGGAATTAAATCATCTTTACTTACTAAAGCAATATTGTCAGAAAACTACAGAGGAACTACCTTTGAGATTGAAGATCACCGAGAAGAAACTGCAGTTGCTCAAGGGTCGACGTCATAAATCTGAAGAGATGCAGGCGTTGGATGTGATCGAATACCTTTTATTGATAACGAAAATAAAAGAACTACGACACAGTAGTGAGCTAGCATTCTACCGTATCACTGCTCACATCACGGACATTACATTAAGCAAAAGCTCTTTAAAATTGGCTGAGTAAGTTTGTCGTTAAATAGCATGCCCACATTGATAGCATACTAATATGTACAAATCTTTTTAGTGGCGAAAATTGTTCACAAGCAACCAAAAGCGAGCAAAAAGCCAATCAAAAACATCTGTGATGATGATGCGAAGAAGTCTACTGGAAGAAAAATTGACTTATTTGTGAGTGATAAAGGATGTGAACTAAGTAGCTCAGAGTGGAAAAAACAAGCAACTTCCCCCCTTACTATTGAACAGCAACATGTCAAAAATATCAGAACGAATGTATCTATGTTGAAGAAAATGTTAAGTTTGTGTGGTGAGGATGCTCCATTATGTGTAGTTGGAATGGAATGGAATGGCTGGGAAAGTTCAAAATGTTATTGTCATCAAGGTTCATACGCCCTAACTGTGCATCACAGGTCTTGTGGGTTGTGTCTACAGTGTTGAGAAGCTCAATGATGTGTACGTTATGGCTGACGCTGGTACTCTTATTGTCCCAGATACCCTCTCAACTCTCTCCCTCATCGTGGATACGCTGGACATGTTGTACAAGATCAAACAGCACCACGAAAAACTAGCCGCTATCTTGGAAAGAAGCAAATTGAGCCGTCAATTAAACAAGTTACGCTCTGCAGCTGAGATGGAAGAAGACGATACCGCCAACCCCATTTTCTTTACCCCCACTTCCAAACGTCAGAAGAGTTATATCTCCCAACAGTAATCCTCCACCCCCCACTATCCCAGTGCCTTATTTAAATATTACCTTGTGTATAATAAAAAAGTATTACAGTCTTCAGCTTACATCTCTATCTTTTGAAAAATAAATGCTCTTGATGTTTCGTTACCAGCAGGAATAACTCATTTTTAGGCTCTCGTTTCCTTTTTCTAAATACTCATTAACATACATGCAGTATACACCCGCACACATATATTCAGGGCATTGAAAGACAAGAGTGTTGCATAGGTAACTCTGTGCAAGAAATGGTCGACATGAGTCGTGCCAGCGTCGCTGGAGGTGAAGGGTTTGAGGTCACCTTGAAGCTGTTGAGTCGGTGAGGCAGAGGTGCTTTTCTGCTTTGTTGGAATGGCTTTGGACCCACAAAGGTGCCATTGTGTTCTTTAGATGAGGTAGCCATCGATTTGCCAAATCTGATTGAAGTCTCAATGAAGTCTCAAGTGAATCACTGCCATAACCCATCGTTGCTATTACACTCTACATTAATCTGGAGCAGCAGTAGAAAAGAATGCTTTATTAAATACAATTTTCAAGTTCGTTGTGATTAAAAGAGATTGATTTCGATCTGGAGCGCCAGGAAGAACCTTTAAAGACAACCCAGGACATTGATCCTTGACATCGTCAATGCATCACGACCTAGTATACAAGCCTCGAAAGACTGTAATTTATACAGACAAGATTTTCCATACAGCTGTTAAATCAACAATAATAAATTAGAAGGAAAATAAAATATTTCTGGCCAAATTCGTAAAGAAATCTTGGGCAAGTTTCACATAAATATCGGCATGAAACATATTGAAACGCAGTTTAGAATGAATATGAAAGTGAACAGTTCATATTAAGCACGTACATAAAGTGTACATTATTACAAAAATTCTCTTTTTTCATGTTAACCACTACCTGTATGCTCTGCTTGACTATGAGAGTTTACTTTTTAGGCAATCTATGACGACACTTGAGCAGTCCAAAAAAATTTTTTCACCTCAAAAACTATTTAAAGGCGACTTTTTTTTCGGCCAAAAAGTTTTTTTTTTCTTTCTTTTCTTCATGAGATCACTCGTTGGCCTGCAACCTGCGAGATTAAGTACAAAATCCAGTGCTTTTCTTTCAGGCCCATCCGGGGATAATGGGTTGTCATGACAGCAATGGAAGGTGCTTGTTTAGATGGAGGGTCGCTACCTGTGGTAAGAGTTGGTGTCCTCAACCTTAACCATCTTAACAGCTTATCCACCCGGAAATTGTTGAAGTGGCCGGTTATTAGAATGGCGATTGGTTAAGTGAGAGGTCTTTTTTAACTACAGAGTGGATCTGTAGGGATTCTTCTCCCTGATCAACTAAAAGAAGGGTATTCATTGGTAGAGGCTTCCACGCAGCGATACCCGGGCAACGCTTCTAATATTTTAAAAATATTAGGACGGCAACTGTCTACCAGCTTTTTTTTAATGAAAATGAAAAAAAATTCTATCCTTACATAATAAAAATGAAAAATATATTTCTCTTACTTGATTATGGAAATAAAATGAAGCCATGGTCTTTCACTCTTATAATCCTATACTATTACACTCTAATCATATCAATAAAAAATGAAAATTATTTCTACACCTATTCTTGTTATTCTTACCACGTATTAAAATATGTAAGATTTCTATTATACCAATTAGACATTTAGTCTTGTCCATATCCACACGGTATACATATGCCTCTATTTGCCAACTGGCTTCTATTAAATGCCAATAGTTTCCGCTGTTGTTCCTTTTATCGCCCCACGCAGAGTAACACATTACAGGTTATGAATTAGATAAGACTTTGTTATAAAAAGAAAGATGCTGACAGAATAAGTAAGATTACTTTTCGACAGAACAACTTGTTCAAAGCTTTGTAATCTCCAACTCCGAGCTCGACGCTTTGCGCTTATCAGAGGAACCGTCGGCAAAGGGAGCTTAAATGCAGTCTCAAAAGGTACTGGAATAGCGTATGACTCTTGTCTCCATCGGGTCGATGTTCACTACAGATCCCCTTAAAACACATTTACCAAACCTAGCTCGTTAACAAAGTAAGTGTTGCGGTGTATGAACGTGTTCATATTTAGTTGTAACGTTTGAATACCAATACTACCTATATCTTTACTGAAAAGGATTAAAAAGCAGCAAAGATCGTTGTAAGCACTCTTGTGCCAAGTATGCCTGACTTCTCATACTCTTATTAACCGTTGTGTATGATCATCCTTTCATTTTATGATGTCTATCATTTCGCAAACTAAGGTAGTGAGAGTAATTTAAGTCGAGCCCTCATGTGCGACAAATATATGATGTCAAGTCCACGCGTATTGATGATCACAGACTGCTGCAAAATTATGTTTGATAGTACTATCATAATGGAATAGGTTTAGAGGTGCAATATAATTGAAAACTGGTGGATATGACTGTTGAGGTGATGGTAACATAAAATCTTTGATATGATGGCGCTGGAGTTGATAAGAGTGGTAGCAAGAGTTATGAAACGAGCGTGAATTGACAAAAGAAGAAGCAGGTCGAGGTTGCAAAGAAGATTACTATCTTGTAGTCGCAACTTTTTTCTAAGGAAGGGAGTCTAAATAAATTATGAATGGTATATCATAGCAAGCAGGCATTACTCAATTTTGAATTAATTTGTGAAGTGTTGGTTTTGGTATATAACAAGGCTTTAAATTGACAATAGAAAATCATGCAGACCCTCAACACTGTCTTGCTTCGCAACGTTGGACGAGTGTATTTGGATAGTCTCCAAGTGGATGCCGAACACAGCAAATGCATTTTTGAATTCCGAAAGATTCGGTTCGCGTAACCCTCAAATGACGTGTGATAAAACGCGTGAAATCGCCTTTTTACTGACCAAGTTTTTTTTTTTTTTCGTGTTCACTTTAGAAATGATTGCACAAAAAATACCAGTGGAGGTAATCCGAATGATACTTGCGCATGTAGACAGAAAAGATCTTGGAAATCTTCTATATTTCTGCAAAACGTGGTATCCCATAGTGAAACACATCTACTTTGAAACAGTGACTTGGCGGACAAAGCATAAAATAGAATGGTTGAGAAAGCAATTAGCAGCAATAAACGAAAACGACAGCAGCGACTTACAGATATTTAAGGAATTTCCCATGACTGAACGACTGAATATTCACCTTGATGCCAATGGCCTTAGTTTTGATCGCGATGATCGTCGTGCAAGCCCTGGTACTTTGTTCACCGAGAGAGAGTTTTTTTACTTGCTGTCACTCTTCCCCAACTTGAAATGTTTGGATTTGACGAATAGCAGACATCGAGTGGACCTTTTGAAAATACTTTGCTACGGCGAGACAGATAGGCTTCTCCCGTCGTTAAAAGAAATTGTTACGGAGAAATACAATGTGGATGCGAACCCAGTAAATTACGACTTGTTTGCACTAAAATTTGGGTCTTGTCATCGATTTCGACACTCCATAAAAAGTATGACTACGGTCATAACCGACATAGCAATCGGAAACAGCTTTATAGAGGCACTTTCACAATTCGAAAGTTTAAGCACTTTGGACTTATACAATGACTCCTTACCTGATGATACTCTCTTCCATGTACTTCAAGCATGTCCCTCCGTCTCAAATCTCACATACTTTTCATGCTTTGATATACCTAAAAAGACAACGCAGCAATTGGAAAAACTGATACGGAAGTTGGAGAATCAGGGATTGACTATTTCCCAATATTTTAAAAACTTGAAGATACTGAAATTAGCCATACCCTGGCTCACAGCACCGTACATCGATTTTCTCACTGAGCATAGACCACAAAGCATAGACGATATTGACATACATTTCACAGAATCGAGTATTAATGGATGGTCCAAGTTTGCGCCATTGGACGTTGCACTCAATCTCTACAAAAGTTTGCAAAACTTGACCAATATAAGATTCAGGTTTGATGCTTTCAAAATGTTTAATCAAGAAGAAGTTATATCGCATGAAGACATCGATTTGTTTTATCAAATTTCACATGCCTTTACCGGAGAGAGAGAATTTCACACTCGCTCAGCCACACACAAGGATAGTGAACCCGCTGTGATTCAGATCACCGGTTCGCAGCTCTACTATAACCACAGTTTTGAAGTCGAACACTATGTCCGCCATATTAATGCAAACGACGCTGGCCTATCCGCTCTCTCTTTGAAACAACTTTCCAAGGTGAACAACCTTCAAATTTGGACTTCTTACGATCCCTTTGACGCCGAATTATCAAGATGTTATTTCGATTACGCGAAAATGTACTTCCCCAATGTATCCTGCTTTCAATACCTATCTGATTTTAGCCACTCACTGGAGGCAAAATCTTTATCCAACGATCGATCACTTCAAAACATGACACACATTTCATTAGATGGTTTCGTGTATCCACCAGATATGTTGTACGATCTACCCGATTATTTCCCAAGAATGGAGGTGTTGAGTTTTAGCCTTTGCAGTTTTCTTGGGTGTGATTAACCAAGCATAACGTTCAAACTTTCACATTTTAAACGTCTGCACACGTTTGTCGTCGGTGTCAATAGTATTTCAGACCTATTAGATACAACAATACTCTTCCATTACACAAATGTAGTCAAACATACGACGAAGCATTATTCACTGCATATAAGGGCAGCAGGAGGAGATGGTCAAGGATATGTTACAGGCGTTCCGTTCAACACGACTCTAGAGGAAATAAAGAGGGACAATGCAGATTGTAGACAAATCTTTATAGAAGGCGCGGATCAATTAAAGTTAATCAATTTAAAGTACTTTAATACAACCTGGGTTGCCTTTGAACAATCTTTGAATATGTAGTTATTAATATGTATAGCACACCTCCTCAAAAGTTGGGATCACACGCGGTTAATAAATTCAGTGTATTCATCACATCTTGACTGATACAGGGTCGATTCCTCATGAAAAAGGTGAAATTGTTCGTACGAATTGCAACGAGAATCAGAAACATAAGAGCATATGTTCGTATTAAGGATTTCGTATTATTTCCACTTTTATCTTTCAAAATATCTAAACATGCACGTCTGATAAATCGCATCTGTTCATTCTGAGTTCCGACGACTAGTGCACCTAAAGATCTGTTGTCCAACCATGATCTGTTGATGGTGTTCTGTTTAGTGATATTCGGCATTAAATGCTTTAAAATAAATACAACTTTCACATTGTCCATTTTTAAAATGATTGTAGAAGAAATACCATTCGAGTTTATCAAAGTAAACTCTACGCATGTTTACCAAGAAGACCTTTGCAACCTCCTATTCATATATAAGAAATGGCATCACTTGGTGAAACTATCTACCTTGAGAAGGTAACTTGGCGCAGTGAATAATTCATTGATGAATTAAAAAGGCATTTGGCACCAGTGCACGAAAACAACAACAGGGCGCACATACCTTAGCAACTTCCAATAACGAAGCCGTTATATATTTGGTTTGACTTAGACAGCAATAACGATGTTATTAATTACGTAATTTTATACAAGCTCAAGCACTAAATTGACAGAGAGAACGTTCTTTCACTTGCTTTCACTCTTTTCCAATTCGAGGATCTCGGACATAATACAAATTACATATGGAAAGCACTACATAGAAATACTTTGCGACTAAAAAGCAACGAAACTACTATAGTTTTCGGAAGAACGTTTGATAGAAGATGACTATAAAAGAGACAAAAAGCAAAACTCTCGTGCACTAAATTCGACTGCTATCAACAAAAGTAGGTTTTATATGGGTTTTTCGCTACACTAATCTTTGATACGTACAACAAAAAGGATCTCCAAAATTGTCACACGTATATGTTGGTATTGGGAAACACCTCTTCATGAATTAAATTTATAGTGATATATGTGAGAGCATTTAGTTAATCAACTAAAATAATGATTTAAACAATAGACACTGAACTACTGACTGGTATTTGAAGACCAGATTTTGAAACTATTATATACCAAGAAGGCCTTTACCAAGAACGTCGTCCAAGAGACCTCCAACATCATCGGAGGCTTTGTTAACAGAAGCTCCAGCACCAGAGAGGCTAGCATCAGTGTAAAAAAGATCAGTGTTGTCCCCCTCTGGGTTTTCGATAAATTTGTCGATGTAATCATTAGCATATTGGCCTTCTTCGCTACTGTTTTCATTACCCTTGTAATTAAAGTCTTTAAGAAAACTGTCATAATTTTTGTTCTATGTATATATTACGCGCTTACCGTTTGACGCTTAAATAATTTGCCCATACCAAGAGGAGTTGCAAAAGCACAACCAGCGAGAGAGAGAAGCACGAAGAGTCTCATATTTTTAAGTTTGAATTATTTTTGTTTAAGTAATGATTTTTGTTACGTACAATATATGTTTTTTCTAATAAAGAGCTTTTTATATGTTTTGGGTTAAAGCCGATTTATTTTTATTTGGCCAATATTGCATATATATATACGTGCGTATGCATCGGCTTTGTATATGTAAAATTTCAAGTGCGTCATTGTCATGTGCAAATAATAGTACGTACGTCTTCAGCTCGATCTGCAGTATATTCGTTAAATTACAAGAACAGTAGCTCATCTATTTGTATCTTTGTGTCGATGCTGATTTGATTTTCAGCATTGCATTAGTTTGTCGGAGGCATAACAGCGCAGAGTACGTACTAATGTTGGTTTCTACAGATTTATATATTTTGTTACATAATCATGCAAAAGTATAGATTTATGTATTATTACTTTTGATAGCTACATACATATCGAAGCACTTGGAATTACGATATGGAATAGTTTTATGACAAATGTACATACTGAATAATGTAAAAATGAATACTGGTTAAACTTGGTGATTTAATGGGGTTTTCGTTTTTGTTAAGGGGTTGGGGGCTAGTAGATACACAAGTAATAAAAAAGTTATTGTACACTGACTATTGCATACTTATTTACTTTCTCCAATCCTAACTTTCCAACTTTTGAGGAGAAACTCGTTCATCGCGAGAGTATATTCATGCATTATTGCAAAAGAAGTTACGCAATAGTTCTATTATATTACTATCTTTTCTAAATAGTAATCTATGTACAGGTGCGTATATATCGGAATGAAACCAGCAGACTTAACGCGCTGTAAACTGTTTAGGATTCAAAGTTTGCAATTATGGAACCGCATTTGAAGAAATAAGTATATCACGCGTCAACATAGCGTGAGTTTCTTCACGGATTAACGAGAGTTTACTTCTTTAAAATTCAGGCAGTAGCTCAAGAGTTCTGTGTACCCTGGTTGTGACATGTAGAGGGTTGTGTGACATATTGCCCTGAATTGAGGCGTGGCACACTCACGTCGCCAGAGTCATGTCTTCTTTCCTTTTACCTGTCTTCCTATTTTATACATTTATGAATGACTTTACAAGAGTTACCATCAGAGATTGTTCAACAAATATTAGAGCATCTATACCGATCTGATCTTGGAAATCTTTTGTACACTTGTAAAAAGTGGCATCCCATTGTGAAATCCATATATTTCGAACAAGTCACTTGGAGTATTGAAAGAATTAAATGGTTGAAAATGCGGTTGGCAGCAATGAGCGAAACTGGCAATGACATGCAAATATTTCAGCAACTTCACATGACAAAACGACTGCTTATTCATTTTGACGTTGATCGCCAAGGCAAAACTGCCTTTGGCTTCTATACAAGTCCTAGTACTCAGTTTACAGAGAAGGAATTTTTATATTTATTGACACTTTTCCCCAATTTGAAAAATCTGGATATAACGCAAAGTACACATCGAGAACACTACCTGGAGATACTTTGTAATAGTGCATCAACGGATTTGCCACCGTTGGAGGAAATTGTTACGGAAAAAGAATATTTGGAAGACGAAGATGAAGCGTCTCGACAACTAAAATTTGAAGCCTGTTATAGATTTCGACACTCTTTGAAATGTATGACTGTAATTTATATCGACAATTTAAGAAGCGGAAAAAGCTTTGTGGAATCACTTTCTGATTTCTCAAGATTAGAAAGACTGGAAATTTACAACGACACAGACCCTGATCTAACTCTTTTTCATCTTCTTGAGGCATGCCCTTCCCTCTCAACTCTTACATACACCTCTACTTTTGAGCCCCCAGAAGACGCAATGCAGCAACTAGAAGGCATGATACAAAAGTTAAAAACGAAAACTCATCCATCTCTCACTTTGTCAAAAATTTGAAGAAATTGAAATTGGTCATCCCCTGGCTTACAGCACCGTATATGAATTTTTTTATCAAACATAAACCCAAAAGCTTAGACCATGTAATTATTCAGTCCAAACAAATGGGCATGTATGGATGGGTAATGAGTGAGACGATAGATGCTGTTCTCGATTTCTGTAAAAGTTTACAAAAACTAAATTCCGTTACGCTTTCGTTTGACGAAGAGTCGGTGATCGATCATGGAGAAATTGACATTTTCTATCAAGTCTTGGATACACTTACTGGAAGCAGAGAATTTCAAACTCGTTGGGCCATCCACAAGGATCGTGAGGAGCTCAACTCTTCAGGCGTTGAAATTGAGATTGATGGCACGGAGTTATACTATGAATACTGTTTTGATATCGAAGAGTTTATCTGCGATTATGCTGGAGAATCATCGCAACCTACTCCATCGGCTCTTTCCTTGAAGCAACTAGCCTTGGTGACTAAATTTCACATCTGGACTGAAGATTACTTTTTTGAATCTAGCGGTGTGCCATATTTTTACTTGGAATATGCGAGAAAATTCCTGCCCAAAATAAGGTTTTTCCAATACCAAAACACTTCTAAGAATTGCTTTCTAGAAGCAGAGTGCCTTTTCAATGATCAATCGCTCCAAAAAATGACACAAGTTTCATTACAAGGCTATGCATACCCCCAAGTCGCTTTGAATGATATACCTGCTTACTTCCCAAGAATTGAAACATTAAGTTTTGTTCTTGACTTCCAAAATGAAGAAGCAAATTTTGAACTTTCAAGCTTTGAGCATCTGCATACTTTGATCTTGGGCGTTGAATACATATCTCATTGTAAAAATGGCCCGGTGTTTTTCCAATACATGAATATTAATCAACAAGCGACCCTTTATCTACTGAAGACCAGGAAGGCGCAAAATGGTGATGTGATTGGAATTAATTTCGAAAGTGTCTCAGCCGACAAAACCCAACAGCTTCTAGAGCGCTCTGATACATATGGATGTATCATTACAGTGCAGGGCGCGAATCAGTTAAAGAAGGTCGAATTGAAGCATTACGACAGAACATACGCTAACATAGAGTTATAATTGAATAAAAAATTCTTATCTTAGTCGTTGATTTGAATATGAATCCACCTACTACATCTTTAACAGTAAATCATAGTGTGTTCCATCTTCCACAATGACGTGAACTTGTACCTGAATTTTTGGCTATGTGCAAGTCACCGCATTCAAGTTCCGCAAGCGATCTTTGATTATGCAACGAGGCATGTGATGTTCTAAGAAAGTTTCTCACTGTCGTCTTCTTTTCATTACATGTAATTTACTAGCTGACATTGGCAATGACAATACAAAGATTACCACTGGAGATTATTCACAAAATATTAGAGCATGTACGTCGAAACGATCTTGAAATGCTTCTTTTCATGTGTAAAAGATGGCATCACCTCGTGAAATCTATTTACTTTGAAAAGGTATATTGGAATGGAAAAAAAATCCAATGGTTAAAGCGCTATTTAGAAGCTTTAAGCGAAAGCAGCAGCAATACGTTAAAATTTGAGCAACTTGATATGACTAAGCGACTTATAATTCACTCTGATATCGATTACTCCAGCGAAAGTAATTTTGGCTACTCTGCAAACCTCGGTACTCAGTTCACGGAAAGAGAATTTTTGTATTTATTGTCACGCTTCCCGAATTTGAAATGCTTAGATATAAGACAAAGTATGCACCAAGCGCACTATATGAAAATATTCTGTAACTACCAACCAATAGAATTGCCTCAATTAGAAGAGGTTATCATGGAGAGTGACGATAATGATGACTATAATGACTTTTATCGTGTACTTAAATTAGAGGTTTTTTACCAATTTCGACACTCTTTGAAATACATGACTGCCGCTTACACCAACTTTATCGTGCGCGAAAAAAAGTTCATGGAAACACTTGTTGATTTCAAGAGACTGACTGTATTGGAAATTGACAACGATGTCAACCCTAATATCACTCTTTTTCACTTGCTTCAAGCCTGCCCTGCTCTCTCAATCCTTGTCTACAATTCGAATTTCTCCGTTCCAGATTCAGCAGAACAACAATTAGTGAACATGATTAAAAACCTAAAGGACCGGCAATCATCTCTTTCTGTATTTCTTACAAATCTGAAGAAGTTGAAACTATCACTGCCCACATTTCCAACACCATATATTGATTTCTTCAAAACCTGTACTCCCGAAAACTTGGACGATGTAGAAATGTACCTCACAGACACGTGCATGCGCGATTGGGTTTTCATTGAGACGATGAATGTTGCCCTCGACTTTTGTAAAAGTCTGCAAAAATTCACCTCTATAACCCTGAAATTTGACGAAGACTCTGTCGTAGAGCATCAAGAAATTGATTCGTTTTATCAAATTCTGAGTTCTCTCACTGGAAACAGAAAATTTCATACTCGTACAGCTATTCACAAGGACCGCGAGGAAGTCAACTCGACAGGCGTTGAGATTCGAATAACCGGCTCAGAGCTGTATTATGAATACTGTTTTGATATTGAGGAATATCTTGCCATTAATGGCAATGATACCAAAGACTCATTGCACCAAACCCGCGATATTATAACTACCCCCTCAGCTTCCTCTCTGAAACAACTTGCGATGGTGAACAAATTCAGCATTTGGACTGAACCTAATAGCCACGAATACATTAGTATACCAAATTATTACTTTGAACACGCGAACAGATTTTGCTTCAATATAACGCAATTTCTATTCAACTGCTCGTTTAAAACTTACGTTTTGGAGGCAAAATGCCCAAAAAATTTTTCATCACTTCGGCATATGACACACATCAAAATGGATGGTTTCTACCGCCCACAAGACGCCCTGAACGATTTACCCAAATATTTTCCAAATTTGGAGGTGTTGACTTTTGGCCTACGCAGCTCTTTTAAATCCCGTCACGAGAAGACAGTGTTCAAACTTAAAGACTTCCAATGTCTGCATACCCTGAATATTAGTATGGAATATATTGAGCACTTTAAGCTTGGCCCAATATTTCTGTGTTACACGAACGGTGAACATCATACAACACATTATCTACTCAGAATCATGACAAAGAACGGCAAAATTATGAATAACAATAAATTTAAGCGTATCTCAGTCGAAGACATGGAAGAGGAATTTAATAGCAATAAACTAAAAAGTACACATACCTATACTATCAACATAGCAGACTCGCATCAAGTAAAAAGAATTATATTGAAAAATTACGATGCAACGTACGCTGAACTTGACCTGGAATCTAACCTTGAGCTATAGTTGAGCATGCAATCACTATCTTGATTTCTGATTTAAATAAATTTTGGATCTGTCTACCTTTACATGTTTTATGGTAAATCGTAGGGAAGATCTAATGCAGTGTGTGTCATTGAAATTGACGCAAACTCGTACCTGAATTATGTTGTGAGTCGCCGCAGGCGATATTAGTATGGCTGGGGGTATACAAAATAATTCAGATAGCGATGACTTTTGGCTCTGTGTAACTCTAATTTATTCCCTTTTATTAATAAATTCAAAATGTACACTCCGCTTGTCATAGCGCTTGTCCACTATATCAACAAGGCAGCATGAATGATGTGAAGCCGCTACCGACGCAGAGTTTAGCTAAGGATTCCTGTTAAAAAAATACCTATTAATCGGAGAAGTCAAATAGTCTAATATATCTTATCTGTTATGAGTATAACTAACTTCATGAGTTTCAATACCTGCCTGAAGTGAAACACTCGTAGTAACTTTATGCATTCAAGGAAATAACAGCATAGAAGGTACGTAGTTTCCCTTGAACCCTCCCGTTGTAACTTTATGAATAGATATTATTTTCCAGCGTCTTTTTTTTTCTCTTCTTCCTCCTCCTCCCCTTCTTCCTGTGACTCTTCATCTTCACTTTTTTTTTCCTCTTCTTCGTCATCCTTGCCAACATCATTATTGCTCCAAACCACTTCTGTAACCCAGCTGGATGAGTTGAACTTCTTTATCTTCTTCTTTTCGTGTACAATTGTTTGCATTTTATCCTCGTCTGCTACTTGAGAAGTTTCGTAGATTCTTTTCAATCATCAGTGAGAGTCTTTGTATGCGCAAGAGTGTTAGTATGTCAATAAGCAGCCATCTTAATTTTTTTACGTTTTTACCTCTATCAGTGCCAATCTGTCAATCATTTCTTTGACTTTGTCTTTTATTTTTGAACTGTTGGTAGGGAATCAAAAGGTTGCCATTTCCAGGAGGATATAAATTCCCTTGTTTTCGAAGCGCAAGACACGTATATGCACGCTAAAACCCATTATTTGTATTATAGGGAAAAGCCTTTTCTTCAAACATCCAATGTCCAAGTACTTCAAAGTCCCGAGAAAATTGTTGGTATGACATTTAGCTGCCAAGACAGATTTCAAACGATCATACAGTTTTGATCTTGTGGCGTACTTCGCTACCTCTCCATTCATCGCGTCTACTATCACTTCTTTGTGGTTGAATACCACCAACTGAAGATCCAATTTGAATCTAAGGTTCTTTTGCATGCAAGGTTTAGATATGGAGTCTCCCCTATTAAATGAAGCAGTTGGTCATGAAAAAGAGGAAAACAGTAGAGTATTTTTAATCAGTTACCAATGGAGGACGACGGAAGGAGAACTAAAGAGATTCTCAAACACAGGACCCAAAAATTTTATTTGGAAGTCCATTTCCGTGTAGTTTCGCTTGCTTTTTACTCAACAACCAAGATTTTCCTGTATGTACTTTAAACCGCACATACAATGTTAATTAGTAAAGCTATATATACATAATAAAATGCAGACAACACTTACACATGCTCATACATTCTCTTGATGTTTTTATTTTTTAGTTCTGTAGCTTAGTAAGATTCTACGTGCCTCTTCCAGAACACGAGAGAGAGCAATTCCTTTCTTTGTCTGGGTGTAGTACTTCAATCTCTGTAGTTGATAAATTATTTTATGTATACTTTAATTACCTTGTTAATTCTTTTCAGTGAGCTCTCAATGTTTTGGTTAGCAGCCTCGGGTTTTTGTACTGTGTGCCCGACTTTAATTGCTTTTGCCACATCTGGCGTAAACCACGTTAGCTGCGAACCAGATGAAGTATCTGAGAAGTCTATTATAATTTTTCTTGACAAACTGTGGAGACGTAATATTAACAATATCTTGCTTTACCTATTAGATTTATCACTTACTATTACCCAAAATCTTCAATCAGTACCTTTTTAAAAAGCAAAGAGCGGGAAATAACCGAACCTCTATATGGCCGTAAAGATGAACTCTAAAATCGCGCATGTACACCACTGAATTTATTAAGAATGCAATTAATGTAGGGAAAATTTCAATAAGTGAAAGTTCATAATACAGAAAATACTAAAGAAGAAAAGAGAGATATTTGTAGTCAATATTTATAGAAATATAAGCTAATTTATCACGAAAGAGCCTAGAAAATGATTTATTATTGACTCCTAAAAAATGATTTATTGCTGACTGAACGAACAAGCTGGACACTTGCCATCATCTTGATGTTTCATTATTGTTTACCCAAAAAAAAATCTGTTTAAATAGTAAAAAATTTCTGTGTACAGTATAAAGACTGCCCATACTAAAATATCAGATGGGCTGTTAATTTTTTTCAATAAGCTCTCGATGTTTTGGTTGGCAGCCTCGCCTCTTTGTGATTTATGTACAGTCACAACTTCGGAAGGTACAATTGGAAATTTTTTTCGATTCAATTGGTGGAGTGACCCATTTTTTGTTGAAGCAACAATGCTTGTAGAGAGGGGCGTCATTGTCCAAGTGTTTTCAGAAATGTTTGCATTTCTTCAAAGTCTTTCTTGAGACTTTCGTAGCTTCAAAACAGACCGTTTCTCCTCAAATTCAATCCTTAATCGTAATGGTTTTTTTTCACTAGCTTCAACTGTGGACCCTTGTCTAGTGTCGTAATCAATCTTTCTTAGATATTGGCCCGTTTACAATGCCATCACTAGTATCAATATTAATAATAGACACCATGTATCTTGCACCACTCTAAGCAAAAGATTTTTCAGCAGACCTTTGTTGATCAGATTTGAGTGACTGCGGAGTCTACTCTACCCAATAAATGGTCCATTACAAACTCGATCGAACACTGTGGAAACTGCACCATCAACGTCAGTCATCAAAAGTAAAATGGAGGAATTGGCAGCGTCAACCTCCGTATTAGAAGTGAATAGGCAGATACCTCTACCACTTGATTGTCCAAGGGGTCCTTGACTCTGAGCATCATCAAAAGCCTTCGTAGTCTGGCTAGGGCCAAAATGAATTAAAATCAGACGATTTGCACGAGGCGATTCCAGTTCGGATGGATTTAACTCCAATTTACATGACTTGATAAAGTATGCTGAACTTGACTCGGAGTCTAACCTTGAGCTATATTTAAACAAGCAATTACTATCTTGATTTCTGACTTGAATAAATTTCGTATCTGCCTACTGTTACATGTTTTATGATAAATCGTAGCGAAGATCCAATGCAGTGTGTGTCATTAAATTGACGTCAACTCGTACCTGAATTATGTTGTGAGTCGCCGCAGCTTATTCAAGCCCCGACATTTTGGCAAATGCAACAATGAGGCGCGCACTGTTGAATTTTATCGCTTTACCCATTTTTCTTAGCCAACATCGTCAATGACAGTACAGAGATTACCATTAGAGATTGTTCAAAAAATATTGGAGCATGTAGACCGAAATGATCTCGAAATGTTTCTATTCGTTTGTAAAAGGTGGCATCACTTGGTGAAATCGCTCTACTTTGAAAAAGTATACTGGCGTACAGAAAAAATCCAATGGTTGAAGCAGTACTTGAGATCACTGAGCAAAAAAAGCAACGACACCCAAATCTTCGAGACAAAACGACTTCAAATTCACTATGATGTTGATCACTACAGCGATAGTATCTTTGGAAACTATACAAGCTTCAGTACTCGGTTTACGGAGAGAGAATTTTTGTACTTGTTGTCGCGGTTCCCCAATTTGAAATGCTTGGATATTAAGAAAAGTACACACCAAATGCATTATATGGAAATACTTTGTAATTGTCAACCAATGAAACTACCTCAGTTAGAAGAAATCATCACGGAAATTGACATCGCCAATCACGGTGATAATGATCCTCGTGTACTAAAATTTGAGGCTTGTTACCAATTCCGACAAACTATAAAGTACATGACTACAGTTTATACCAATGCTTTGGTATGTGAAAGAGGATTTATGGAATCACTCGTTGATTTCAAGAGACTAAGTGTATTGGAAATTTACAACGATGCCAACCCTGATATCACTCTTTTCCACTTGCTTCATGCCTGCCCCTCGCTCTCAACCCTTGTCTACGATTCGACTTTCCCCGTTCCGTATATGGCAAAACAACAATTAGCAAGCATGATCAAGAACTCAAGAGACCAGCAATTATCTCATTCTGTATTTCTTAAAAATTTGAAGAAGTTAAAATTATCTCTGCCCACATTTCCAACGCCATATGCTGATTTTTTCAGAATACATACTCCTAAAAGCTTGGACAATGTAGAGATACATATTACACACATGTGCATGCGTAGCTGGATACTTTCCGAGACAATAGATGTTTCCCTCGATTTCTGTAAAAGTCTGCAAAATTTTACTTTTGTAAGCTTGAAATTTAAAGAGGAATGGGATGTAGACTGTCAAGATATTGATTCATTTTATCAAACTTTGAATGCGCTCACTGGAAACAAGAACATTTGTACTCGCTCAGCTAAGCACAAGAGTCGTAAGGACATCCCCCTGACAGGCGGTGAAGTTTGTATAGCCGGTACAGACCTATATTACGAGTACTGTTTCGATATCGAGTCTTATCTTACTATTGATGACCATGATTCTGGAGAGCCATCGCACCAAAACTATAATTATCATTCAACTTCTACTTTAAAACAGCTTGCGCTCATTGACCAATTTGACATCTGGGCTGAACCTCGGGAGCACGAAGAACACATTATTATACCGAGGCGTTACTTTGAATACACGAAAAGATTCCTCCCAAATATAACTCAATTTCGATTAAGCTGCTTGTTTAAAGATTTCTTTCTGGAGGCAAAATGCTCAACAAATTATAAATCACTTCAACATATGACTCAGATCAAAATGAATGGTAGCTTCAGCCCACAGGACGTGATCATGAATGATTTTCCTGAATATTTCCCAAATGTCAAAGTATTGACTTTTGGCCTTCAAATTCCTTTCAAGTTTCGCAGCGAGCGAATACAGTTCAAACTTGCAAATTTTAAAAAATTACAAACTTTGGATATCGACATCGAGCAAATTGAACATTTTAAATTTGGTCCTGTATTTCTTCAGTACACAAATGACAGCGAGCAGAAAACGCATTATCTACTGAGAAACGAAACAATAAATGGAAAGATCATGAAGCACAACAACTTCGAAGTTATCTCAGCTAAAGATATGAAAGAGGGAGTAAAACAGGATTTCTCAAAGGGTTATTTTACGTACGCTATCGTTGTGGAGGGCTCGCAACAACTAAAAAGAATTGAGTTGAGGAATAACAATAGAATGTACGCTGAAATCGACTTGGAATCGAATATGTAATTCGTTGAATTTGGACATGGCTATAGTGACAAAGAAATTTTTCATTAAAGGCTTGGGTTTTATCTCGAGAAACTAAAAAATTTATTGTGTTACCATTGTGCATAGTGTAAAATAGTTTTACTCGTTGTTTCTGTAAATGATTTCGAGGAAAGACAGTGCTACACTTACCGTTACTTACGCCGCAAGAGAAAGTTAATGCAGTTTGGAGATAGCCTTTTTCAAGTGTACTAGAACTTTGTCAAAGTTGAATCAAACCCCGATCTCCGGAGGTTGTTGATCTCCAAGTTGGCTTCCGTTTTATTACCTAAACCTTTTGTACTTGACTCGCAATATTAATGAGTGCATAAAGATTACCATTAGAGATAACTGAAACGATATTCAGGCTTATAGACCAAAATGAGCTCAAGAATCTACTTTATGTTTGTAAAGATTGGCATCCCGTGGTAAAGTCTATTTACTATGAAAAAGTAACTTGGAGTGCCAAAAGAATTCAATGGCTGAAGCAACAATTGGAGGCCAATGAAGTAAATAGCAACAAAACACAGACATTTAAGCAACTTCCTATGACTAAACGTTTGGAAATTGTTAATGACGTTGATTACAAGCGCGATGTCACCGCTGGCCTCTATTCTTGCCCCAGCACTCGGTTTACCAAAAAGGAATTTCTGTACTTGTTGACACGATTTCCCAATTTGAAGTATTTGGACATTTTGCAAAGTATACATCGAAAACACTATTTAAAAACACTTTGCGCTTGTCCAAAAGAACAACTGCCTCCAGTGGAGGAAATTGTGTTGGGAAAGAATTTTGCAGAGGACGACGATGAAAAATCCCGTTTATTAAAGTTTGCTACGTGCCACCGATTTCAGGACTCTTTGAAAAGAATGAGCATTATCTATACCAATATTCCAAACAACGGTAGAAAAAGTTTCATGGAGCACATCACAGATTTCAAGAGTTTAAGTACGCTGGAATTATACAACGACACCGACCCCAATATAACTCTTTTCCATTTATTTGAGGTATGCCCTTCCCTTTCAACTCTTGTATATACCTCAACTTTCCCGATACCTCATAACGCGGCACAACAGTTAGAAGATATGACACGAAAGTCAAAAGACCAGAACTTATCCATATCTCAACTTCTCAAAAAATTAAAGAAACTAAAACTCTCCCTACCCTCACTGACAGCACCGTACATTGATTTCTTCACTGAACATAAACCAGAAAATTTGGATGATGTGGATATACGACTTACAAAGATCGGCATGTATACTTGGATGAATGAGATAAAAATGGATGTTGCCCTCAGATTCTTCAAAAGTTTACAAAAGCTAACTTTCATACAACTCACCTTTGACCTAGAACATGTCATGGACCATAAAGAGATAGATACCTTTTATCAAGTATCAAATGCACTTGCCGGAGATAGAGAATTTCGCTCTCGCACCGTCATTCAAAAGCATACTGATGATGTGGACACGAGGGGAAACCAAATTTGTATTTCAGATTCGGAACTGAATTATACATACTATTTTGATGTTGAGAGCAATTGTTATAACGTTACTGATACAAGTGAAGATTCTGCTCCCTCTGCTTCCACTATAAAGCAGCTCGCCGAAGTGAACAATTTCGAGATTTGGACAGCGCACGAAGATGAAGAATTCAATCGTGTACCAAACTATTACTTTGAGTACGCAAACAAGTATTTCCCCAAATTGACACGATTTCAAATTTTGTGTGGCAATGCGCTTCGCTCTATGGACGCAACGTGTCCTTCCGGTAGTCAATCACTCCAGAATATGAAGTCCCTATGCTTGGACGGTTTCGAAGACCCAGAACTTGCGTTGAAGAATATACTCAGATATTTACCAAGAATTGAGAAATTAACTTTTGGCCTTCGTGGTTTTTCTATGCTATCTAATAGCCAACGTGCAGCATTTGATCTTACAAACTTTACCTGTTTGCGTTCTTTGATTGTCGCCGCCGAATGTGAAAATTACTTCAAAACTCGTACTTTATTTCTAGAATACACAAATAGTAGCAACAATCGATGCGCGCATTATCAATTGAAGACGCCAAATCGTAGATTAGTAAATGAGAATTTTTTGAGGTCATCTCGGCCGAGGCTATGGAAGAACAAATAGAGAGCGGTGAAGCGAAAAATGTATACGTTGTTGATATACAAGGCACACATCAGCTTGAAAAGTTTGAACTTAAGCACTATGGTAAAGCTTATGCTAGTCTTACACTATAGTTTAGAGTCCAATTTCGTCAAGAATATACCAGCAACTATAATACGTACAAATTATAAAAATGACAAGATTTATGTGTTCATACCAAATGCTATTGTTGGTCTTGAACAAAATTTGTCAATTCTCATCCCCAAATATATTTAAAAATGTCCATCTGCCTGTGGAAATATAGAGGTTCGCTAAACGTGCATAAATTCGACTTGAATTAAAACGGATTGGCATATGTGCATTATTAATAAAAATCTTTTTTAAAAATATGACATATATATCGTAAAAAGTCGATAGGACGATCATATTCATCTCTTCACCTTTATTTTGAAACAGAAAAATGCACTCTACTCCTGCTACCACCGCTACTACCACTACTACCGCTACTATCGCCATATCTACTCCTGAAGCTACCACTTCCGTCACTAACAACAACCGCAACTCCAACTGGAACCAATAAGAAGATATCCAGTTGTGTCAATCTTGGCTCTCCGTTTCGCAAGACCCTGTCACTGGCAGGGATCAAAAAGGTTCTACCTTATGGGAACGCATCATGGTTAAATACCGGTGCAATCTCCCAGATGGCTGCTCTACGATCGAGAGAACAGCCGACTCAACTTCTTCTCGTTGGAATATCATACAAAGACACGTAAGCAAGTTTTGTGGGGCTGTTGCTAGTGTTGAGCGACGCAATCAGAGTGGCGGCAATATTATTGACAAGGTATAAATATGTAATTAGATAGAAAACATTTTTTCATATGAGCTAATACTCCTTGATTTGTAGATGAGTCAAGCAAAAATAACCTGCAGAACGGCAAACAACGAAAATTCAATCTTGATCATTGCTACATACTCTATTTGAGGAATGCTCCAAAGTGGATCAATCGACAGCAAGGAGGCAAGAAAGGTCAGCAGTCAACACGCGACACCTCTGAAAATGCTGCTGGTCCCTCCACCACCACAACCGCCACCCACGAGGCAGAAGAGTCAAGCTCCTCTGTCCCTGCCATTAACCCTGATACTCGCGCTATCGGCCGCAAACAGGCAAAGCAACAAGCAAAGCAACAAGCAAAGCCAAGCCTGGAGGAGGAGGAAGAGCAACCTCAATCCGATGCTACTATTTCCAGTGATCATTACTACTACCGAATAAAAAGTATATTTGTTTTTAAAAAAAATTAATTTAAAGTGAGTGTGCGAAAAGTGAAGAATGCCTTTTTTGTTGTACAGAGCATCTACCCCAGATATGATCAATAAGACAACTGATGAGATTTACGTATCGTCGTTTTCTTTTTCACAATTGGTGAAAGTTCTCAATTCGTTGCTACTTCTCACAATAAAGACGATACTACTACAAGCTAACAAGAGACAAAAATTATTTGAAATTAAAAGAAAAAATCAGTCTAAAGTATATATACAAAAACTTAAAAACGTTTTTATTGTCGTTCAGATCTTTTGAGACGCCAAAGATGTTCAATCAAGTTCTCGGTGAGATTGTTGTGATTGTCCCTATTTACAATCGACGAAAATCTTTCATTAAAGTTAACAAAAGAACTTCGAACGGCAAATTCATGGAGTTCTTCAGCATTCCTAGCATCTTGTTGTACAGCAGAGTTTCCTTGGAAGTAGTTAAGTGGGAGTTCTTGGTCAAGATCACGTTCGTCTTCTACAATCATGTTGTGTAATATTATACATGTCGTCATAATCGCATCCATATCACTCAACTTCCAGAATCTTGCTGGCACTTTGATTATATTAAAGCGAGCTTGCAGCACCCCAAACGCACGTTCGACATCTTTTCTATATGCTTCTTGCGTGGTCGCGAAAAGCTAATGGATTCAATTGACAATCATTAATAATCTTTGAACGGAAACAAAATTCAATCTCCGTTTTACCTTTTCTTGTGCTGTCTGTGGATTGGAGATGGTTTTAACAAATGTGGCATATGATGTATATAAGCCATCCGCCAAGTAGTAGCCCATCGTGAAGTCTTTATTGTTTAACTTGTAGTTGACCACAGGAATTTCCTCCTCCAGAAAGCGATCCAGAACGTTGGAGCGATCAAGGACATTTATGTCATTTAGGCTACCAGGCAGGCCAAAGAACGCATGCCAAATCCATAGATCATTGGATGCAACGGCTTCTAAAATCAGTGTGGGTTCTTTCTCCTTCCCAGTAAACTGCCCATGCCATGCCGTTGGGCAATTCTTCCACACCCAGTGCATGCAATCTATTGACCCCAACATACCAGGGAACTTTCTCTCCTCAGCCTTTGCAAGAAGCCGATCGACATCCGCTTGGTTTGGTTTTCGTAAGTACTCCTTGGAGAAGACAGCGATGATTGATTTTCAGAATCTCTTCAGGCTTTCCAACACCACTGACTCACTCATTCTCAAATATTCGTCTAATGAATCAGCAGATGCGCCATAGCACAACATGCGCAGAGCTGCTGTCACCTTTTGGAAAGTTGAATAGCCCAGTTTACCGGCGGCATCTCTCTTCTGGATAAAGTAGTCGTCCTTTTCAGCGACGGCATCACACACCTTGTAAAAATGATTGTATCTCATTCGGAATCGCCTGCGAAACATTTCCTCGCTGTATACTGGTTCCTCGTCGAAATAGTCATTGTTCAGTCCTCTGTCTCCATCAATGCGGTTTCTGTCAATGTAAATACGCTTCTTCGAGTCAAATCCGTTGACTGAGGCAGCTTGCATCAAAATAGCCACTTCTGAATATTCTTCGACATCTTCATCACCAAACAAAAAGTCAATGTTTTCCATTTTTAAGTCGGCTATGAAGTTAAGGTTTAAACTATTCTGGTCAATAATCACCACTTGAGGACAATGATTATTTAAGGTAATTATAAAGGGAAGTTTGAAGCACGTAACAGCCTTAAAGGGATAAGGCGGCATCTCTCTTCTGGATAAAGTAGTCGTCCTTTTCAGCGACGGCATCACACACCTTGTAAAAATGATTGTATCTCATTCGGAATCGCCTGCGAAACATTTCCTCGCTGTATACTGGTTCCTCGTCGAAATAGTCATTGTTCAGTCCTCTGTCTCCATCAATGCGGTTTCTGTCAATGTAAATACGCTTCTTCGAGTCAAATCCGTTGACTGAGGCAGCTTGCATCAAAATAGCCACTTCTGAATATTCTTCGACATCTTCATCACCAAACAAAAAGTCAATGTTTTCCATTTTTAAGTCGGCTATGAAGTTAAGGTTTAAACTATTCTGGTCAATAATCACCACTTGAGGACAATGATTATTTAAGGTAATTATAAAGGGAAGTTTGAAGCACGTAACAGCCTTAAAGGGATAAGCAAATCTGACATTTTTACCTCCTTTTCTATCGCCTAGTAACCCTCTTTTTCTCTTTGCTTCGACGATTTGCATCGCAGAGCTTTTTGAGGTAAGGCCGTTTCTGGTCCCAACCAGACATCCCTTTGACATAACGCGCCCATTAGATAGTTTACCTTTTCTCTCCCTAAGCTTACTTGCTACTGAAACACCGAAGAATAAACAGCATTGCCCGTTGTTGTCAGGGATCTGCATAATTGTGTGTACGTAGTTGTAAAGGAAGAATTATGGAATAACAAAATCAAACAATCTCTGCCTTTTATATTATATGGATTGGTATATAGGGGGTGCATATGCACTACTAATTTCTCTTTTTGGACGCGTTTTCCAACAGGTTAGTCTGCAGGTCACTACCCTTTCAATTTAATCGTTTTAGGGCAAAGAAGCTGGCGGCGCGCAAAATCTATGACTTTCAGAATGTTATCGCGCACCGCTTGCGAGGCATTGCTATGTACGTAATACAAATTTCTACTTGCAGGCTTTTCTCTGTTTTGCCACCAAGTTTCTTTTACTGTTGCAATGTCCGCACTGGAAAAACGTAATGAGATCTACCTTTTCATGCGCTTCTCCTGAAGGTTGCACCGATTTAAAATCCCGATAACGGAAGAGAGGATCTGCTCTGTTCCAACACTTTTACTGAGCCTGGCGGATTATGCTAGGGATCTATTTCCCCACTTTTGAATTTACCGAATCAATGATGCTTGTCCTGATATGCTCACTAGAATCTCCTTTCCATCATAAATCACCCTTTCATCAATCTCTCTTTCTCCTCACGGCCATGACTCAATACAATGTAGAGCACTACTACTGGCAATATATCATCCACTAAGTTCCGTTCTCCGAGGACGTTATCATCAAAAAGACATTGGAGCAGCTAAGAACACTCTCTTTCAACCAGGAATATGGGGATTAATCCTCTTCACAAAAGTTATTACTCTCCTTTATTATTTCTTCCCCATATATGTTGTCTATTATTCGAGTTCCACCTCTTCGCAATGTATGAATTTTAAGCAATAAAACTTAGAGAATGGTTATACAGAATATATATTCACTATTTTCATTGATGGTTCATCATAGCTGAAGAGAATAAACTGGAACAATATTATACATCTTATACTAAGCTTACGCTGTAAGCTATGTTGATACAAATATGATTTTTTCATATGTACCAACTCGTAATCATCATAGTAAAAACTTGAATAAAATTCAAGTGTAGTTTTGAAGTGACAATGCCAATCTCTTCAATAAAATAAAATTGCACCTACCAAGCGCACTATAATTCAAATATGAAAGATTTTATACTGATCAAATATGCGTTTATTATAAAAATGAACAAATATTGATGGCATGCTTAAATTATGATGTTCAATTTGGGTTGCGATGAGATAGATGGAGGTGTGTACGCTGAAAAGCTAAACTAGTAAATTGTGGCCTCTTGATTGACGTAGCTATTGTCTGAGCTCTCAGACAAAAGACCTCCAAGGAGGTCATTATCAAGAAGACTACCGCCCAAGAGATTGGAAAGAAGGCCACCTTTTCTTCTGTTAGAATATCCTGGTCCTCCAACGTTTTGAATGATTTCCTTGTTTTCTTCATCATAGTTGTTTTCGTAGTAATTGTTGTACTCGCGGACACTATCATCTCTGTAATCAGTGTTGATCTCATGGTTGCTATTATCTTCAAAATTGACATTATACTCGCTGTTACTATCGTAATCAAAACGGTTATTCTCTTCACGATTGCTATTGTCTCTGAAATCGTTGTTCTTCTCAGTGTTACTATCGTAATCGAAGCGATTGTAATTACGATAACTTTCATCATCATAGTCAAAATTCAACTCCTTGTTGCTGTAGTTCTCATTGTTTCTGTTGAACTCTCGGTTTTCATCGTAGTCTACCAGGTTGTTCTCCTCGTTGCTATTGTAGTACTCTTCAGAGTCCCCTTCAAAGTCATCATCGCCATAATCGTATCCGTAATAGTCATTGTATTCATTGAAACGACCTTCTCGGTTATCTTCGTCGTAGTAACGGCCATCATCGTATTCTTCATCATCTTCATCATCATAAGAACGGTTTTCTAGAGCATTAGTTGCTCGTTCAAATTGGCCACTTGCCCTGACATTGACATCGCCTTTAACCGAGTTTTCAACCCGGAGAGGAGCAGCAGAAACAAGAGTGGCGCAGACAGCAAGAGAGAGAACAGAGAAGAATTTCATATTTGATAAGTGGTTTGATAGATTAATTGAGATAATTGTTCTTGAAAAATCAGCAAATAACCAAGGTCTTTTATAGGTTTTTCTTTGATAAGTACCCTCTTTCTAACTGACCCAAATCGCATACACTTTGTCATATATACGTATTACTTGTGCATCTAAGAATTAAAGAAGTAACTGGATACATCATTATGGTGTGAGCAAAAGAGTATATAAGTGAATTTAGCTGACACGTCGTACCCACTTTTTGTTACAATATATAATATGTGTGATGATGATCTATTAATTTTGATTGTCTCCTATCAATGAAAGACATAATTTCTAAGTTGGAGTATGCATTTTGTCCTTGAAAATAAATAAAATTCTCTCCTATCTACATGTCGATGCCAACTTGATGACTTTCAGTATTACGTACGTGAGTAAATTAAGAGCACACATCTTAACGCAATAAGTATGTAACAAACAAATTACATACATATTAGGTGCTGATGTAGTTGTAGTGATTACTTAGAGTATTCTACGTTGACAAACGTTAAAGTACATATAATATTAGCGTATTTAGTATACCTGTAAAACGCATGTGAATTTGGATTGTATTGACGTGACCTAAAAGGGGTCCGTACGTGATTTATTATGACTTCAAGATATGTAGAGGGGTTTCAGATAATTGAATACAAACGTAATAAAAGTTTTATTGTAAACTGCTCAGTGCATACGTATACTGGTTATATTGACTATTTGTTTGCTAAATGATTTTAAAAACGATTTCATTCATCATGACAAACTTCGTTCTACGTATCATAATTGCGCAGATGAATTGTGACATATGCGGTTCCATAAATGTAACACAATTTACTATTTTATGAACATATCCTAATAAGACACTTATACAAAGTTACATAAATTCAAGTGAATATACCATATTCTTTTATGTACGTAGGGTGTATTACGCTCATTTAGTTATTCAAATCGGAGCAAAGAAATGCATATACAAAACATTTTAAATCTATTCTAGTGTAAGCAGTATCAACAGAATTCATGCGAGAGCACGTAGGAATAGATTTATATCCGTAACGTATTAAACATGTGCCAATTAATAAAATGTCACAAGTCAATATGTAATTTGATGCACAAATTGGAACTGACAATCAAGTCATTGTCACTACATACATCTTGCTCTTAAGGTGAATTATTCAACAATTCTCCTATTTGATCGCAGGCTTCATGTATGTAACAACTGTGCTCCTTAAATTTTGTGGCGAGCTCACAGTGTTTTTTTTTCTATTAATTTAATTGATGAACCATTTCAATGCTCTACATAACAATATTCTATGTAGCGCAAACAAAACGAAGATTACTTTCAATAAGTAATGTGCAAATATGTACATAAGTAGACATTCTTTGCCTTTTCAAGTGATATACATATATATGTATTCGAGACACGGTGTTTCAACAAAAAATCCTCCGTTCCATGGGTCAAGAACTTTTGTACATATCCCTCTCTTGGTCATCAAGATGACTTTTATGATTGATAGCTAGTTTACCCATTACAAAATTGGCACCTTCCTATACTAATTATAATTCATATATTCTTTTAACAATTTAAGCTGGGTATAATTGTATGTAACACATCGTTATGTACGTACGCACTAGATGATCGGTAGATCTATGTTCGAAAACATAGAATCGGCAATACGCATATGTAGATTACGCAACCATCTCCTCTATCTTGCACGGATGTTCACACACAAAACATTTACTAATGGAAAATGTACAAAGCTTATTTACTCTAAGTTATACACATGAAAAAAACACGACAGATAATAAACAAAAAAACATGTTCGAGGCAAATGGTAGTATAATATTTTTATTTTGGCCGGCGTTTTTCTAACCATGATCCTTATGGTATATTGCCACCAAAGTTTACATCGTCACCTTGAATGTTATCTAGTCCTTCGTGGTCTAATGGATTTCCTGAAATTCTGCCATCATAATTTTTATCAATATTGTCATCTCTGGAGTCAAAACGAAACATATCTCTTTTCCCCTTCTCCTTATGGGCTTGTCCTAAGGACCTTTTCGTGATTAGGTAGTTTGTGCTTCCGTCAAAAGATTCCGTTTGTCTAGTGGATCTAGCTACACCTCTACTAGAAATATTGGCTCCATAATTGCTTCTGCCCTTAAGTTTACGTGCATCCGAAACCTCGATTATTGAGGCAATAAGGGCTGCTATTGTTATGAAAAATATTACCCGCATTTTGAAGAAATATCAAGCTTAACTACGTAGTTTTATGGAATACCAGAAATCGTTTTCTAAAAGAGAAAAGTAGGTAATTCTCTGATGCTTGCCCGTTATATACAATATGTTTATGCAGGAGTACATAAAATTTGCATATTTATTTTTACCAAACCAATTTCCCGTGAAAATAGTCTAGCAACATATAAAACGAATTATACAAAATATTACTCAGTTCCGCAAGTATGTTTACAAAATGTGATGTCAGCAACACACATAGATCTTGTAACCATGTCTTGTCTTGCATGGATGTTTCCACACGATGAATATACTCAACAGAATATGTATGTATGTACCGTTCGTAAGATACTACTACACACTCAAGATTTCTACTGTCCACTTACAGCTTTATCGATTGCGCTTGTGTAGCAAGACAGTTTTTACGTCTAGCTCAACGACCATTCTTTTTAGATCGACGTACGTAGTGGTATTTGAAGCTATACTAAAATTCGTGTATAGTTGCATAGATAAAACACAAATTTCTGCGTTTATGTTCAGGGTGACCCAAATTTTCCAAGCACATACAATTTTTATTCATCCAACCAGATCAAGTTTTACACGAGTACATCGTATGTAGACGCTTTGCATTCTCGGCTAATATGTTGCCGTGTTTATTACAACTACACAGGGAGAACCCGTAAAAAATTTGAGTTTCAGTGTACAACTTCCTAAGGGTACATAGGTAGCTTTTGTACTTTATACAGCATCTGCAACGTTGTAATAAAGAATAATCTAACTTAGGATAACACAAGTTTAAGTGCAGCTATTTTGCAGCACACTAGATATTTCGTTTTTTTATTCATGCAAACGGGCACACACAATAGTAGAGGGCAACCAAACAGTGACTCAAATTCGAAAAGAGTGAATGCTCATAACTACTAGTTCTTAATTTAGGTACAAAGTAGTACGCAGTGGAGGTGAAAGTAATAAAAGAAATTAGTGAACGCGGGGTGTGCCCAAGGAAAATTAAAAAGTGCGTTTTTTCTCAAAGGTCTGGAATAACGCTCACGCTCTTTATCTCTCTCGCTACCCCACTCCTTCGCTTCCCTCTTTCTTTACTTCAATTCCATTCTTTTACACACTTTATCCACAATGTCCGAAAATATGATTTCGTTGATCAACAAGATCCAGGATGCATTTACAACTATTGGAGGCAATGAAAGTTTAGATCTACCCCAAATCATCACTGTGGGTGAGCAAAGTTCAGGCAAATCGTCCGTTTTAGAGCATATTGTTCAACGCGATTTCTTACCTCGCGGCAGTGGTATTGTAACACGTCGACCTCTCGTTTTGCAACTTGTTACTATCCGTAATAACGACCAAGCAAGTGATTATGCTGAATTCTTACACTTACCCCACCAAAAGTTTTACGATTTTAATGAAGTACGAGCGGAAATTGCAAAGGAGACGGATCGTGTTGCTGGTACCAACAAGGGAATCTCAAGAAACCCGATCCATTTAAAGATTTACTCGAGAAACGTACTCAACTTGACCATAATCGACTTGCCTGGATTGACTAAGGTAAATAATAGCATAGCGCGACTTTAATTTTTTTACAAGCCAGTGACTAAATCATTATATCATTTTCAAACAGATCCCCTTAGGTAGAGAGCCCAGAATTAAAAAAAGTAAAACCTTGTTAAAAACTTTAATTTTCTAATCTATATTAAATAGGCGATCAACCCCACGATATCGATGTACAGATTCGACAACTGGTAGTGGACTATATCTCAAAATCCAACAGGTATAATTCATAGTTCAGGATTGTAGTAATGGTGGTAGTAACAAGTGTATGTATGTATATAGCATTATTTTGGCGGTAACCCCTGCAAACACAGACTTGGCCAACTCCGATAGTTTGAAGTTAGCTAGACAAGTAGATCCTTCAGGGAAGAGAACATTGGGTGTATTGACAAAGTTGGATTTAATGGACACTGGAACTCATGCGTTGGATGTTTTGTTGGGGAAATCATTTCCGTTGAAAATGGGGTTCATTGGTGTTGTAAATCGTAGTCAGCAAGATATCATCACCAACAAATCAATGAGCGACGCTATTCAAGCCGAGAAGCTTTTCTTTCAAAGTCATTCGGCCTACAGAAGTATATCAGAACGATGTGGATCTTTATATCTATCCAAGCAATTGAACAATGTAAGGATTTTGTGGTATAAAAGTAAGAAAAAAAAAAGTGAAAAAGTCAATAATTAAGAGTGTACTCGATCCGTAGATTTTGATCAACCATATCCGAGAAAAGTTACCTGATTTACGATCTAAATTGAGCTCCTTGATTGGACAAACACAACATGAATTATCACAGTACGGTGATCCTGCTTTCACTGGTACCATTCACAGAGTGAGTATAATGTAACAGTAAAGATGTCAAAAAACAAAACAGTGCTAACCTAATATACTTTTTGATGTAACAACAACCAATAGGGCTCATTAATTTTGAAACTGTTGACCATGTTTGCTACAGAATTTATATCTTCCATTGATGGTACTTCTTCTCTATCAACAAAAGAACTCTCCGGTGGAGCACGTATCTATTTTATTTTCAACTCAGTTTTTGGACATGCTTTGGATTCGATTCAACCTTGCGCCAACTTAACAGACAATGATATTCGTACCGCCATTCGAAATTCTACAGGACCCAAATGTTCGCTATTTGTTCCTGAACAAGCTTTCGATTTATTAGTACGACCTCAGATCAAACTTTTGGAAGCACCCAGTTTACGATGTGTCGATTTGGCTTATGAGGAATTATCCAAGATCTGTCATACATGTGGAAGTAAAGAAGTGACTCGTTTCCCTAAATTGCACACAAGATTAGTGGAAGTTGTCTCTGATCTACTCCAAGAAAGATTGAAGCCCTCGTCAGAATATGTGGAAAGTCTTATCGCTATTGAATGTGCTTATATTAATACAAATCATCCTGATTTTCCGGGTGCAGCTGGTGCTTTAGAAGAAATGCATAAAAAACACAAGGAAGTGGAGCGATTGGAAAAGAAGCGTATCGTACGTCAACAAATGCTAACAGGAACAACAGACCATCATAGCAGCAGAGCAAATAGGTCCATGTCCATCACGTCGATCACTTCTTCCACTTCTTCTTCCTCTCCCCCTAAAGACTCATTTTTGAATTACTTTTTGGCGGTAACAACAATAACAACAAAAGCAATCAACCCTCTGGATTATCACAACTTTTATCGGGAAACAACGAGGAAGTTTTAGAAAAGCATTTTACCAGTAGCGTGAAAATGATGCAAAATGAAATGGAGAATATGAAATTAAAAAGTACGGATAGAGATGACAAGGAGGTGGAGCTGATTCGTAAGTATTAAAAAAAAAAAAAAATAGTGGGCGGCAACAGTTGCGCGATCATGCATATCATTAATATCCTATTTATAGGCTACCTCATCACATCCTATTTCAATATTGTAAGAAAATCAATTCAGGATTTGGTGCCTAAAGCGGTCATGCACTTTTTGGTCAATTTCACAAAAGAAAATGTGCAAAATCGACTTGTATCTCACTTGTATCGTGACGACTTGTTTGATCATCTCTTGAAAGAAGATCCTGCCGTCGCCTCTGAAAGAGAAAGATGCAAAGCCATGCTGGACATTTATAAAAATGTTTTCACTTTGATCAGTGAAGCCATGTAAATACATCGATAGAATTAAAAAAAAAAATGTTTGTAATTTATTTTAAATGATGTGCATGAATTTTACATATGTGGTAGTATGAGTTTTACAAAGTGGTGTGGTGTGTTTAAATTATAATGGAAAAGGAGGAAGATGTGAAAAAGTACGTATATTACATATTATTTATGTATTTGGCAAATGGCCACATCATGCATGTAATTTAAAAAATAATTGGTAAACGTACGTACATATATATAGAGAGAGGCATGATGAACACATTTGCAAAGTGGGTATTAATAATAGTAGTAGGGAATAAATAATAAGGGTAAAGTATAAGTGTAGTTACTATGTATATAGTGATGGGCAATCGAGGTCACAAAGTGTACATAATAGGAGCAACCTGTACATATGTATTTTGGATACTACTACTACTACTACTTTTTTGCTGTTAAACTGGGAATCCATGATGTTCTTCTTTGTTTATTTGTGGTGGTGGCAGTAGGGGTAGGAGTCCTTGGCGATGATGGTATAATATGATTAGCGGCAATATTCCGTGATTGAGGGACCCCTATTTGATGTTTTAGTAGTAGTGTGGATTGTGTTCTACGACCGTTACTCGCTGTTGTCGTAGGGCTGTTATTCTCACTCTTTGATTTGCGCCTTTTCAAATCATCCAGCAATTGAATGTAATGCTTGATAAATACTCTTGAATCGATGTTTGATATGTCGCCCTCTTGTATAGAGAAAAGCACCAATTCGGAAGGAACCTAAAGACATACATAACGAACAAGTTAAATATGTATGTACATACTTTGCGCATTGATAATAATAGAAAGAATGGAAACTATACTTACTACCGAAATTTGATCTGCCTCTCTGATTAATGTCTCAATGACATCAATTTCCTCTTGCGCTCCTTGCCGAAGATCTGCAGTGGGAAGGGAAGGCGAAGAGGACACGACGGTTTGATTGTACAAAACGTTAGGCGCAATCACGCGTGCTAAATTAGGAATGTCCATTTTGTTAGTGTCACTAAAGCTCGCCACCCACTTGAGACAGGAAAAGATGAGGAGCATGGTATCCCGATTTGCTTTGGGCAATAAACAGCATGCAAGATGAAGGATTTTTCGCTTCTCTTCAGGTGATTCTTTGGCAATCATTTTCCCACATCGTACAAATAAAGGATAGAGCGAAAAAGTCATGAGTGGCTCAGGCATTTCCCGCAAAAAGCGTTTCAGTAGGGCTGCTAATTGGACTGAGTTTTCATTGCTTAAAAGGGCATCCATGTCATTTGTCGAGGTGCTATGATCTATCTTCTCGGACAGGACCTTGAGTTGACGAATGTTTCCATTTTTTCGAAAGACTCCCTCAATCGACATATCTATTATTAAACCTACATAAGAAACATGTACAGAAAAAATTTAAAAATAATTTTTTTACCTGATTGAAGTATAGCGAGAATACAACTTTTTACAAATAAAGGTATGGATGCATTATCTGAGAAACTTGCAGCCAATGTGGGTGTTAAATCACGTAGTGTAACGCCCACGGTTACATTATCATTTTGCCGGAGTTTCTTATTGTTGAGGAGAAGGAGAGAAAGCGGTACACCAAACGTCTTATTTGCAGGTAGTGGTGCGCTTTTCTTTGTTGTTTGGGTGGAGGTGGACGCTTTAATGTGGGTTAATAGCTTTCCCCATAAGACTGAGGCGGGTTGATCGGCGGTTGACGTTCGCTTTTTTGATGATTTTTTAATATCAATTAAATCAGTTAATTCGTCCAATGAAAAAGGAGGTGTAATTAATGGCCTTATAGTAATTACAGCGACATGACGCACCGCAAAGTCCTGCATTGGTGTTAAAGAAGACAGATACATGGTTTTGTTGGTTGTTTGACCCGTCATTGTGTCCAATGTTAAGATGGAGGCTCTTCTTGCTTCTGCTGCTGCAGCAGCTGCTGCCGCCGCCGCCTTGGCACCCCCTCTTTTAAGATCAAAAATGCCATGCAACGATAATCGTCTTGGTGAATGACTATTCGTACTAAAAGTACGTCGAATACTACTGGTTATTTTGTTTGTTGATTTGGGTAACACCATAACAGGTGATATTGCTGTGGGTGATGATTGTTGTTGTGTTGTTGTTGACGTATCAGTTGATATCATGAGACTACTACTGTTTTTCTTTTTATGTTGCGCGTAGAAGGGTGTCTGTTGCTTTTGATCATAATCCTGCGGTTGTTGCTGTAATGTCGTCGATGAAATTTGTTGGATCTGACCCAAATTGACGGAATTCATTCTTGATGGCTTTGGGGTCGCTCGTCCTCCCAACATTCTTAAAATTGATTTTTGTCTTTTCGTTTCAGGCATGACTATTTCGTTCGTTGAGGGATGCTTTGTTGATACTAATATGGTGGGTTAATTTACATATGCGTACATACATACATACATTGTAATATAGTAATTATTCTAAATGGATAGTTACCTCCGAAAATGTGAGCATTGGAAGAGGAGGAAGAGGCAGATAATTTGGCTAAATACAATTTCAGGCTATCCAGGTATTGTTTCAGCAGTGTAATATGAATGCAGCTTGCCAAAGGTATTCCTTCATCTCCATTGGTGGCAAAACATGATTGACAATAGAGGGTATTGCTGCTGGGCGAAAAGAGAGCCGAGGAAGCGTCCAAGGGATTTGAGCAACGGGTACAGCGGAAGCAATTCGGATGCCATTTTCGTTGTTGTTCATATTGGTAACAATGGGTATTTTCAATGGTTAAATGGCAGACTTGACAGTATTCAATTCCATTCTTTAGCAATTCTTCGTTTGTATTCGTTGGCGGTGGATCCTTAAACCAGTATCTTCCAGCAATCCAGACTCGTTTCTTTTCCAATTCCAAGAGTTGATTTAAAAAATCAAAGATTGAATTTCCAATTCCAAGTTCTCGTTCCTTAATTTTTTATATGGTAGTGGTAGAGTGATACGACGGGTACATACGTGATTTATGCAAAAATAGTAAATAAATAAATAATAAATAATGAGTTTAATTTTCTTTATTGACAAACACACACACACAAAAGATAAACAAAATGAACTTGAAGTAAATCAATTTTCTCTTACCAAATATAAAGCAGCAGATAGTCCAATTCTTATCAGTGATTTTAAATTTTGAGCTAATCCAGTGACAAGCGATAATAATTCTTGTGTTGTATTTGTTTCGGCTGTTTTGGGTGTTGGTATCGTTAATAATTCAAAGAATCGAATCATTTGATTGCATACAGCTTTAGCTTCTGTATTACAATCGAGTTCTATATACGTGCGTGTGTGATGATCGTCAAATAAAGTTACAGTTAGGGTAACAACAAATGCGTTTTTGAATCACATACCTTGATTTTGTTTCTCTAAATGGCTTCGAATAATATCTAAAGCAGAAAATAATACTTCCAAATGCATAATGAATTGATTTGCCATACGAATACCTTCAATGTAAGCCCCAGCAGCTACATTTAATAGCATATCTGAGATACAGTTAGCCGAAGATTCTTCGAATGACGAGAGATCCGTCCATACACGAGTTACTTTAGTTTCGATTTGCATTTGAATGTCGATTAATTGGGCTTCGGTCATTGATTCTTGTGTTGCGGCTGGGTTTGATGATGATGCTGGGGCTAATTTGACACTCCAAAATTTAAAAATCATATAACATTCTGGGTGCCATATTTTGTTTGGTAGGTCGCGATGCTCCACAAACTGTTTTACAATGGCTTGATCGCAACCATTGCAGTGAGTTTCTGGCAATAGTGAATAATGGAGTCGACAATAACTGGTGCCTTTGAATTCGTACTGTGATAATGTTGGTGTAACGCATGAAGGACATTGAATACATGCTGAATGATATTTTTGTTCTGCAGTAGTCATTGGTTTATCGCATTTTAAGCAAATAAATCCTAACCTTTGCAAATGATGATATTCACACAGCACAAATTTTCTTCTACTGTTACGTGGTGATTCGATTGGATAATATTTATCTGCTACGGTTTTTTGACAATCCTACATGTACATACAAGGTAGATTAGCTCCTATAATTGCCATGGATGCCCCCCTTATTTCATTGTGTGGTTATGAGATATTGTGTGCGCGCGCTCGTTTTTTTTTTTTGTTTTACTATGATTACTACTACTGCTACCACTACTACTGTAACTACTATTGCTCATCCCTTTCAAGATTATTACCTCACAAGTAAAGCATCGATAGTGATACACTTGATTAAAAGCCCTCACTAAATCACCGTCATTATTGTCTTTACTAGCGCAACTTTGATTGCACTTTGGACAAATAGGGAAAGGTCTTCTACGTAAAGATCTTGGAGGTAATTCAGGTGGATCTAATGGCGAAACTTCACTTTCTTGATTAGACATTTACAAGTTCAAGTAAATATTTTAAAAAAGAACAAAAAGTAAAAAAGTGAAAAATGTTAAATATGGTAAATCAGAATGATGGACAAGACAAGAGTTAGAGAGAGAGTTAAACAGAGAGAGAGAGAGAAAGAAAGGAAAGAAAAGAAAGAGAAAAATCCAAAATGCAAATATTTGACAAAACAAGGGGACTTTGGGAGGCTTGTGTACTTGTTTATATTTGTTGCCAATTTATAATATCTCTCGATTCATCATCTAATTTAATATATCTACTTCTTTTCTTTCTAGTATTTCTTCCTGTTACAGTATTCAGATCGTTCAAGCAGATACTTCTTATGTGTGGCATATATTCCATCATAAAGACATTGAGATTTCCAACGTAAGGCTGAGGATAGCTTAGTATCAATGGACATACATTGTTCTTGATGCAATTTACTAATAAACTATTTTCTAAATGTAAAAATGCCTTGTTTGATTTTTTAATTTTTTTTAATTACCTTGTGTCGTACAAATGTTTCCAATGACTTGACCATGCCGACATATGGTTACTCCAAATTACACTTTTTCTGTTTAAATTCATGACCGAAATTGAATTATGGATGATTTCTCCTAACTCCCAGTGGTCTAGATCTGTTGCACTTTTATAAATGTATTTTTCATTGTTATTGGATGCAATCATATCTGTCTCATTGTCATATTGATCTATATCATATATCTTTTTGAATTTGAACATATTTAGTAAAATAGATAGACTGTATAGATTAATTCCCCTAACTCACCTGATGTTTCTGCTTGTCTGTAAGTCCTATCCATGCGTCTGCAAATGATGCATTCTCCATCATCTCACAGATAGTATCTATTTCTATATCCTCCTTCTCCTCTTCATCTGCTTCTTTATACTTGTTTGATGACGTCTCAACATAGTACTTGATACAGAGTTCCTTTACAATTTCACTTGCGCCTTTCAATCGATCCATCAAGACAGAAATTGTTTCCAATGAATTTTCTTCTCGTTCAAGTAAATCACCAAATCCCATAATTTGAGCAAATAATGCTGGACATTCGATATAATACTCTTCTTCACTGTGAGTACTTAGATAGAGCTGCAATGCCGAAATGATTCTTCTTGTGTCATAATTGTACAGTTCGCATAGACATTCAATATCATAGGGCTGTACAATATACTTTTCAGAGAAACAAAGCAATTGCAAGTAAGGCAACAAACTTGATTTCTCGGGAAGATCAAAATAGATTTTAGACTGGGTATCTAAGCAATCAAAAGGTATTTTTGATTCATCTTTTTTTATAAAGTATGTAAGGTGGTGCGTTTCTTCACTTTCTATACATGTACATTACCATTGCATGTCATAATAATAGGTCTTTTACTCTTTTCGCATAATTCAATTACAGCAGGCCAAAATCCCTTATCTTCCTCAAATAGCAAGTCTACTTCTTCTAAAAGCACTAAACTTTGCTTCGGTACATCTTCCATGAAAGTGTCTTCTTCTTCCTTTTCTTCATCTTTTACTAATTCATTTGTTGTTGTTGTTACACCACTGGATGCATGATTTTCTGTGATTTTACTTTGAAAAAAGGAATCGATTGTCTTTTTCTTTTCTACAGTCTTTACTTCTTCTACAATCTCTTTCTTTTCACGTTCAACCGCTTCTTCCTCCTCTTCCTTAGTAGTTTTACTTGTTACCGTCAGCATTCTTTTAAAGTGAGTTGCGATATCGATAGTTTTCGGTTTCTTCTTCACCACTGTGTCTCTTATAATGACAATCTCGCCTTTGAGTTTCCTCTTTCTATGATTAAATCGAACTAAATGGCTTGCGGTCATTTCGCCCACTTGACTGAGTATATCTTTCCCGGCTCTTTTTGAACTCGGATTAATTTCAAATACGGAATAACCCATCGCTTGTGCAACCGTGTACACAGTTGCCGTCTTGCCAGTTCCGTGATCACCAATGAATGAAATCAAGTTGTACAATTTGTCCTCATCTTTTGACATGGTCAATAACTGCTTCTTTTTCTTGCTTTCTTTCACTTGATGACTTGTCACTTTGATCTTATCCAGCCATTCTGTCACATAATCAAAATCAGGTAAAAATCCAATTAATCCCTCGATTTCGTTCGGTCGATATTTGCTCACCCAAGGTATGGCCTTGTTGCTACTGCTTCTCAAGCTGGGTATATTGTTGTAAAGGTATGCGCAGCAAGGCTCTTTTCTCCATTTAGGGTAATACTGATTCATCCATTCTTCAATAGCGTCTCCGTCCAACAACTTCCGCGCCACAAGAGTCTTTCTGCCTCTTTCCTGAATACACTCTTCTCGGACTGCCTTTTGCTTTTGAAAGTAGTGTGGAGCATTGGCATTTATAAATTCTTGTAAAGGGTGAGGTTGCAAGCAAGTCTTTTTCCGTCGTGGTCGCGGTAATGGTGGTTGCTGCTGTTTTTGTTGTTGTGGTTTGGGTGGTGCTGGTGCTGGTGTTGCTGGTGTTATTTGTGATTTTGGCGCTGGAGGGGCTTGCACCTGCAAACTTTCCACTGTGGCTTTTTCTGGTGCTTTTCTTTTGAGAAATAAAGGGTATAAATTGGGTTCTACTTTCTTTTTTGGTATAATCGCAAAGTGGTCCTTAATGGACTTTTGTTGCGTTGATTTAGGTGACATTCTCAGTAAGGAACGAAAAAAGACTTTACTGCTTGTCGCGTCGAACACAAAAATGGTGGTCGCGTTTGGTGTTGAAATCCCGATGTCACGTGATCTTCACACTTTTTTTTTTGGGCCCTTCTAATGGTGTCTGTTACTGATAATTCTGAGCAAAAGAATGGAAGCATTTCTTCTACTTTGGTTTGAAAGTGCAGGCCGACAAAGCAATGTGTACTTGGATAGTTTCAAAGTAGTTTTTAAAAAGTTTTTTTTCTATTGTTCAAGCGTGTATCTACTCCGATCCGAAACATTTTTCGGGTGTACAAGTAGTAGTAGTTTACTTTTTCATTGCGCCTATTCCGTTATCGATAAACTTTTGACATTATGAGTAAATTCACTCGCCCAACGTTTAATGTGGACGACGATGACTTGGAAAGACTCCAGGAAGAGTTTTTTGCCAAGGAGACAGCACCTTCGGCCAAAGTCTATCGTAAATCAGCACCTGTTATGGAGCAACCCAAAAAGCGCAGTCTTTTTGCTGAACGTTTGAATGCCAACAACAACGGGGCGACTGGCATGCCTTCATTGGAATCGGCCATGCCCGCATTAGAGGATCCTTCCTCGGGTATGCCTTCTTTGGAGACCCGCGTAGAAGATCAAGTGGAATATGAACCTGTCATGGATCCTAACCCTGAGCCTCATGTGCCCGTCAGTAAAAAAACTGATTGATCTTACTTCTCTGTTGGGTCAAGTGCTTGGCGAGATCAAGGAGCACGATGTCATGGAAGTCAAGGCACCCACTTTACCTACTGTGCAAGAAGGTAAACCTGCTCGTGGTCAACAAGGTGGTTTTCCGAAGCCTGTACATCGAAGTGAGTTCAAGAAGCGTTTAGAAGCTCAACGTAAGAAGGATGCTGCTGGTCCTTCAAAGCCTAGAATGGAGGCACCTCCTCAAGTGGCTTCCCAGAGCAGTGCCATGTTGGAAACATCGCTTTATGACAATGACAATGACCGTCGTATCCATGAAATGTCTGAGGAACAACTCGAAGAAGCTCGTCAAGAAATCATGAACACTTTATCACCCGAGTCCATTGCTTTACTCATGAAGGGTCTCAACAAAAACAAAGGTAAAAAAGTGTCCATCGAAGAGACGGCAACAACAAAAACAACAGAAATAGAGGAAGAAAAGGAAACAACCACAGTCAAAGTGGAAAAGAAGGCACGCAAAAAGAGTGTCAGTTTCAAGCAAGAAGTTGAAGAAAAGGAAGATTTGTTGGAGATGAAGAAGCAGTACTTTGCTGATGTGCCGGTGGAGAATGATAAATTGGCTTGGATGGATAATCGATTTTTAACTCCAGAGATTCGTAAGCAGGAAGCTAAACGCTTGAAGGAATTAGAGCATGAATCGAATGAAAACGAGGCAACGGAAGCGGAACAGGTATACCGCAAGGTGCGTTTTGATTTGCAAGGTCGTGTGATCGATCCCAATTTAGAGATTCCTCGTCACAAAGGTCTTCATCATCATGGCGATGAACCTGAAAAGGCGGGTTATACATTGGCTGAATTATTTTATTTGGCTCGTAGTCAGGTTCCTTCTCAACGATCCATGGTGCTTAACGTACACACTAACAACAGAAATAGAGGAAGAAAAGGAAACAACCACAGTCAAAGTGGAAAAGAAGGCACGCAAAAAGAGTGTCAGTTTCAAGCAAGAAGTTGAAGAAAAGGAAGATTTGTTGGAGATGAAGAAGCAGTACTTTGCTGATGTGCCGGTGGAGAATGATAAATTGGCTTGGATGGATAATCGATTTTTAACTCCAGAGATTCGTAAGCAGGAAGCTAAACGCTTGAAGGAATTAGAGCATGAATCGAATGAAAACGAGGCAACGGAAGCGGAACAGGTATACCGCAAGGTGCGTTTTGATTTGCAAGGTCGTGTGATCGATCCCAATTTAGAGATTCCTCGTCACAAAGGTCTTCATCATCATGGCGATGAACCTGAAAAGGCGGGTTATACATTGGCTGAATTATTTTATTTGGCTCGTAGTCAGGTTCCTTCTCAACGATCCATGGTGCTTACCACTCTGGGGCGTATCATCACTCAAGCCAAGTTGCATGTAAAGGAGGGGGATGCAGTGTGGGCTCATGTTATGACTGTATTCACTGGTAAAGAACATGCAGCTAGTATCTATCTTCGCTCTGCATTGGATGACCGCAATTTAGCTGTACAATCAAGTGCGGTACATGCATTAACCGCTTTGGTATTGGATACGGATCAAGCTTGGGAAGACTCTCTATTAGATGCTCGCAAATTCAACCAGTTCTTGGGCCATATTCATAGACCGATTTTGCCTGAGGGAGCAACCAAAATCAAGCGAAAGGGTTTGAACGACAAGTTGACTGAATTAGTAGATCGTGTACGACAAAGCTCTGGACAACAAACTGAGGAAGAGCAGCGAGATGATGCTGCATTGGCTGAGCGTGATTTGATTCGGGGGTTAGTGAAAATGGATATATTGCCTCGTATGCGTTACTTGTTGAGCTCAGAAAGTGATTTACTTCATATGGATCCCGCTTCGATTGAAAAACTTGTTCGATTTTGGTGCGTATGGCAGAGGCTGGACAAGATGTATGCGAATCAATTGAAGAGGAAGAATTATTAGAGCTGGTGGTCTCTTGGGGAATTCAGAACACAGCATGGCCAATGACTGACGACGTCGCCACTAATAATTCACCATACCCAAGTTTGGCAGCTGTACGACTCCTTACTGTACTAGCGCAGGGGAGTAAACAGATTGCGGAAAGTATCGTGGAAAAGGCAACTATCACGTTGCGTTTTTTGGTAACCTCTCCAGAAACCGCTTGCGTCGCTATGAAACAAAGAGCGTATGCCTTGCAGCTTGAAACACTCAAGTTGATTCGTGTCTTGGCATGCTATGGGTATATTGTCCCCACTCTTGAGGATCTGCATGAACCTGTTATGGACTGGTTGCGTGCTACGTTGACAGACAAGAAGCCCTCATCATTGGATGCGACAAGAGCGGCCACGGCAATTGGATTATTGGAGGTGCTTTTACATATCGCAGCTGACCCACACAAGTCCATACCTGCTCATGCAATTGACTGGCATCAACCCACATCCTATTTACCTGCGATAATTGCTGTTTTGAGAAAAAATAGAAACAGAGAAGATACAGAAGTCTACGAATCGGCTCTTGGCTATTTAGGTGCTTGGGCAAGTTATTTAAATCGATTTCCCCCCGCCGCAGACGCAATGGACGAGGAAGTCTGGAAAGCTGTTGTTAAGGAGGACGATACGAATAATTACTTTCAATCAGGTAATTCCGTTGCATTAGGTTACACCACTTCAACAAATCATGTCCTTCGTTACATGCAATTTATTGTTGCATATGCCTCTTTATCAAATGGGAAACAGCACTTAATTAAAGATGCAGCAACCGCTTTTAAATCAGCTCAACTGATCCACACGTTGCGAGAGTGTTACTCAAAAGACATGTTGTCTCGTTACGCTTTTTGGTTATGGTTGAAGCACTGTCAAGAAAAGGAAAAATGTTGGGGATTGAGCTTAGGATTGTCGGAACTTGAATCTGGTATCAAGAGTGAACACATGGGACTTGTTGAAACGTGGTTGGCGCAAGACCTCTTGCAGCTTTGTCTTCAAACTAAATCATTAGGCGATTTGACTTCCAGTTTGGGGCCCTTTTATTTCAAGCAAGATGAAAACAGCATTCAAATCTCAAAATCTTTATTCGCTATCGATGGTAGATCACTCAAGACGCTCATGTATACTTCATCGCCCGATATCGACAACAACAACAACAACAATGATTTGTCAAGTTTAGTTACAAGTGCATTCACGCTTTCACCTATTGACGAATTATACCACTTGGACAAATCTAAAACAGCACAAAAAATTCGTGATGATGCATCTACGGTTGTCGCCAACACCATGGAATTATCCAACAAATTATTCTACACAAGCGATATTAATCATGACGTTGCTATTATCACATTGATGAAGATTTTTTTGATTGGCGATCGTGAGGGACAGATGGCCGGTATGGAAAGCGACAGGGAAATCTTTAGAGATGAGCGTGTGTCAAAGGATATTAACCAGTGGTTAGCCTACCTCTGTACAAAGAAGACCAACCTGGCAGGATTAGAGAACGCTTGGCGGAGATCGTCGGAATATATCCGACAGGCTCAGGTACCTTTCTTCCAGTTTTATCAGGGCTTTGTAGCTCAATATGCAGCCGTGTCCTTCGGTCATCACGGGTTTGCACGCCTTCTAGTCTATCTTGTGACTCAAATCGATACCATTGACTATCGTCACTTGCTATTCAGTGATTATCGAGATATCTTGCCAACACTCAAGGTCAAGCAAAATGAATTTCCTCCACTGGATGCCAAAGATGTGGACGCCTTCTCTAAAGCAGGATTGAAGTTTTTGTAATAATAAATTGTAGTCTATGTATTTTGAAATGTTTAGAAAAACAAAATAAATCAAGTGGGCGTGTGCTTGCTGATACTTGCTGCTGCTTTTTTTTTTCTCTAGCCCCACCATTTTTGTTATGCATTTTGTTATTGTTTGTTTACGTATGTATATTTGCTATTGACTAATAGCTTCTTTTCACGTCATTCATACAATATAAAAGACACAAAGAGTATGAGATTATGTACGAGTGAATTAATGCAAACAATGAGAAAATTCAACACACAATAAGAATCCATTTTCTTTGTTTATACTTACAATTCACCACACACATAATAATTTTATTTTTATCAAAAAATGAAGATCTACAGTAGTTAATAATAATATATTGAACACACACTCTCCTTTAACAAAAAATTCTTTGTACTTGAGTATGTAACACACATTTTTTTATACTCTATACTATCAAAGAGGTACTACCGTATGCAATATGACCAGACTACTTTTCAATTATTTTCATAAAGTAATTCAAGACAAGTTCGCAACCCGCGTAGTACATGTAAATAATTTATTTTTTTTCTGCTTGTTAACCGAGCCGACGGCGTTTAACTTGCTAAATTTGACATATTAATGCATTAGCTGCTGAAGAAGGAGAGAAAGAGAAGAAGAGAAGATTTGGGGGGCTATTTAGTATAACCATGTTTCTTTTTCGGTTTTGTCTGTGCTGCATACTACATGCGATAATATAAATACAATGAATTCTCAGTTTTTTTCTTTTCGTTTTTTTTTTCATTCTCTTTTACCTTTATAGAATACCGCACCAAAAAAAATGAACTATTTCCCTTCACCACCTAATTCACCTTATTTAGAAAGCTTCTCTATCCATCAACAGCAAGTTGATCATGTCATATGTGGTGCTTGCAATAAATCACTTGGAGCTGACTGGTACTGCTCAGATTGTCATCAAAAATGTATAACATGTAATCGGTTTCTTGGACAAGACGAATATTGTACACGTTGTTGGTCTTTCGATCCTGTCAGTCAACAGTTCTCTCGTAAATTGAATTCCTATTATTATTATCAACCAACCAGTAGTTTTGTTGGATTACCTTCACCATCGAATTCCACTGGATCCAACGCAAGTAACACCAGTAGTAGTAACAACAACATCATCAATAATAGTAGCGGAAATAGCAGTAATATTGCCGGTGGCCCAAAATTGTTAACCCGGCCATTTACTTGGAAACATTAAACTCCTCCCAGCAGTCTTTCAATATGTCCTTGTAATATAGTCTCTCTTTCTTTTCTCTCTTTTCTCTTTTTTAATTGTACACACATACACGCTTTTTTTTTCGTACATATAAATACATATATAAATATAGCAACGATAGATATAATAAAATAGTATAAATTCTAAATCTTTACGTAGTATTTGTAATGATAAACTTCTGTATTTATCATTTTTAATGTAGTGTCATGTTGTGATACGATCACACTAAACAACGTGTTTGAATTGATGCATCCCAACTTCTGACACGCATTAATGAAAATAGGATTAACGGATTATCCTTAATTTATAGGCTTACATATTATTTGGGAGTAAATATAAATAGCTTAATCAATGCATACATACACTCACACATGAAAATTGTTTATTATGTATGGCTGTAAGATATGTACATACTCTACATGGAAAGTTACGTAGCGGGTTATACAAAATACTACTTTTAGCACGCATTAGCCTATACTATAACGTACTACGTACTGCATCATGTTCAGGAACACAACAGCGAAACACTTGGCAAGTATGTGTACACATATACATAGAATGACCACTTTGCAGTGATGATGGTACTTTGTTGTTCTACATACATAAGTGCTTTTTCCAATTTAATGTTACACATTTTTTGTTGTACGTATTACGTACCCGCAAAATAAATTTGACAGTTATCTAGTATTCGAAATAATAATGTAGTTCAAAATTAGAGTTGCACACATACGTACGTATGTGTGCACTTAGTTTGGTAAGCTTAGTGATTTTGGGAGTTATGTACCTCTCGGTGTACGAACGTAATTTAGGCGAAAAGTCTTTGATACGTACTACTACAACTCCCTTCGCTTGCTTTTTTTTCTATCTTTTGTCTAACCGATAGATTACAGAGAAAATGACGGTCTAGATGTTGTAGCAAAGTGTTATAGAGAGAATTGAATTTTTGCTTCTCATTTATTATGCTCTTTTATACAAGTTCAAGGTCCGTCTTATCGCTCAAGCGAGTACGACAAACAAGTCGATTTCCCAACTCTCTCACAGCGATTATTTTTATTTTACAGATAGATGGAGTTTCAAGGATTTCCCCGTATACATAGTATATTTTATGCCGTATTCGATATCATCAAAGGAACTGTTGTTAAGCACCAGGTTCCTGAAGGCAGTATTACTCCACAAATAGACACAACAACCGACGCAAAAACGTTGATCGATTTCGAAGCCATTAGCGAATACATTATCCCTAAAAAGCAACTCTATAAACGATTAGTGACCATTTGCACAAATGGCTATAAAGTAATGGGCTGTCCTGTCGTGCTTCACGATCACGAAAAATACCGTCATTTCAGAAATGAGTTTCGATTCAACTTGTGCTTTGTATTTGAACAAGACGCAGAAACCAGCAGCTATGAAGCTGTGGTTCGAAAATTATCCCGGGTGTTTGAAGGGCTAGAGGTACAGTTGATCTATACGCTATTGTATTAGTAGTGGTGGTCTAATGTGTGCATTGTAGCTGGAATGCGACTTCTTGTCAAAAGACGCTAGCTCTGAATCACAAACTGTACAGAACGTCATTGAGCAGTTATTTGAAGATTTGAATAGTTATTGTGAATGTCAAATTCCAATAAGTAAGTTTTTGCTCTCGGCATATTTTAATCTCTTTATTCTTACACTACTTCTCCTTAGATACTTTTAATACAATTAATTTGAAACTATTCCCAACTTATCCAAACCCGAAAACCGTCTACGATTATCAAGTACCTGTGTGTACCGTCGATGTGCGGAAAATGATGAATACAAATTGGGATATTACCGTTCAAAAAGTAGCTAGCTTCGTAAATGGGGTAAATCATGTAAAACGTATCGCTGAGCTAGCTAACGTGAAACCAGAGTGGGCAAGGCAGAGTATGGAGCATATGATGTAAGTGTGTTTACCCCCCTTTGTTACACTTGCGGCCATGAGAAAGTAATCATACATGCACACTCTTTTTAAAGGTACTATGGTTGCATTATCATGACAGACATATTTCAATATTCCAATGTCTACGCTGTTAAACCTGAAATTACAAGATTGTTTGACCCTAAATACGGTCTTGCACAAGAATGCCTGCAATACATCATGATTCCAAGTAAGCCGATCCTGCGTAATATTTACCAGTCTCATATATACTTATCCAGTTTGATCCATTAGACGCACCAGAAATTTCAATTGAACGAATATACGCTTTATATTGCGGTCTAAAGTATGGATTGACCGTCAAAGACTGGATCGAAGAACAACAGTTATCCTTGCTGCATGTAGATGAAAGGTATAGGAATATTTCAAATTTAGTTAGGGGGATATAAACTAAAGGTCCATTGCGTAGACGTGTAATATCGTTCGGTGTGATTAAAGGGCTGATTTACAGAGTGCATAAATATCCCATTCTCACAAGCACAAACGAATCTGAAACACAATTCAGTTTTCCTACTAAAGACCAGTATGACCTTGTAGTGAATAAGTATACCGGTATGCCTATTCACCCAGAAATCATTCCTTACCTTGATGGTAAGCATCACTACGATGAAATCTGTACAGCCCTGGAATGCTCTCCACAAGAGTTGGACGAACAATTAGGCTGTGTGGAGCAACAGCAGCAACAGCAACAGTTCGATGATAATAATCAGGCAGTTGAAAATGAGAATCACATTGTTAGGACAGTCGATGAAAGTGCATCGGAAGACAAGCAAAGTGAGGGACAACCTCAGTGGAATGTACATTTGCTGTATATTTAGATGCTCTGCTATAGATTAAGTGCATATATTAAGTTTCAAAGTTAAATAAAAATTAATGAAGGTGGTGCTCCGGTGTGCTAGCTCTGTATGAGACTGTTGCAGAATAATGAATCCAACTCGTTTGAACGGGTGTTAATATCTCACTAATACACCTTAATTCTTGGCTTTTTCAAAATCAATTTGTAATCAATAAACTGCACAAATGCAAGAAGTATCTTCTTTATAGTTCATGCAGCTTCCAATAAAATTAGTTGCACACTTTAGCGCTTGATCTATTCACTTGTGTGTGTGTATGTATATTTGTAATCAAAATGTTTTTCAAGGTCTACCGTATGAAATTATACATATTATAGACCCCAATGGAATTGCATAAGCCCAACTTTTGATTATTTCAAAATGACTCGTACGCATTTCTTTTATCTTATTCAGACTTATTAGAGCTGTTGTTCCAATTTATTTGATAGGCATCAGATCAACGGTGGTTATCAAATGATAGGTAGGGATCAATTGTCCCGCACAAGTACATGCTATCATCAATCGTATCGGTGTTTATGAACACGCTTGATTATAAACGGTAATGATTTGCCTTTGTTATGTATGTAACCGGCCAGGTGCATTTACACTTTTGTCCATGTAAATATGCAATCACGAATCTCATACAAGTTTCACTATTGTTGCATCCATGCTTCTGTCGCTGCTCACAAAAGCAATATATACTATTTTACTCTATTTTGCTTAATGTATGCATCAGTTCACTTCAAGTAAATGCAACAAGGGGCTTTTGCAATAAAATTACAAGCAGCCTCTCTGGCTGCTCATTTTCTCAGCCAATTTCTGTTCTACGCATGTAAAAAGGTAATCACACTACTTTTGTCCAAGCATTATTTACTTCCATATTGTATGTATACTATCTTTAATCAAACGAGAAATATGGTGCTCATACGTAATCACAAAATTTTAACGTTGAAAAGCAACTTTATCCCTAGAAAACACTCGTATTAGCAGTTTGTTCACTCTGATCAGTGTTTGTATAATGTAGAAGGGCGTATGTGCATCTTAAATATTCTAATTAAAGCAATATGCCCTCTCGACCAATAGCGTTGCATTCTTGTATTTAGCAAACACAACAACAGAAGATTTCTTATCAATTTTACAACATTTACCACCGAACAAAGCCAACAATTAATTCTACACGTTTACTTCACCCTAAAGATGGCTTTGTACAGGAGTATATTACTTGAAATATCTTGCTCACGAATAATTTCTATGTGATACTTATTTCTTAATTTCTTACTCTTCTTATTTAGATCCGTCAGAAAATTCGAACAACTAAATCACACTTGACTTCGTGGCTTAAAATGTAAGTGATCTATTTAAAAACTACACTATACAAAATAGCGTATGTACACACACAGGGGAATTAGCCCGCGCATTACCTAATACCTGAGGTTAAGGGTTTGTTGTTACATAGATGTACGTACAAGTATTGCAGAAATTTATAAACAAAAAGGTACGTATTACTGTTATAAAATAGGTGATACCATAGTGTGTCATGATACCAAGGGCTTAAATTGTTAAATTCACAAATGTCTGAATTTGGTCAGTATTTGCCAGCAGCAATCTAGGCTTTTCACATATTAAACAGAAAACGCTATTTAAAGAGAAAAGCGGGTATTAAACAAGAAGTTGTCTTGTGGGCTCACACATTATGTATTGAAAATCAATATGTAGGAAGGTCCCCAACTATGCAACAACACAAACCTACGTACATAATGGGGTAAGTTCAACGATAAAACATTAAAAGCCTCAGTGGTATTCATAAATAAATGTTTGCTATATAGAGCAAGATCAGAAACAATAATCATCATATTTTATGGCGGGACGTAAGAGTGAAAAAGGTCAAACGCATTAATTACAATTAGATAGTGCGTAGGAAAAATTTAGTTGGGCTCGGTTTTATTTGTCGATTTAAATATAGAAACAAGATGGATTTGTTTTTGGCCACAGTGTTTTTCTTTTTGGTATGCCTACAGAAGAAATAACTTGTAAATTCTTGTCTTTGTAGCAATTTGATTATGCTTTTTTGTGCGACTCTTTGAAAACACATACATGAATATAATGTATGATTACCTAAATAGGAGAGGTATAATATGTAAGCTTTTTACAACGAAGGGCAATAATGAATATATTGATGTGCAAAACAATTTTAATCTTTGGGCTTCATTTGTCCTACATGAAACCAAATTATTTTAAACGAAAACATGCTAAATCTAGATATAATTAGCGATTTAAAGTGGCACAAGGATCGACGAAAAGGAAAGCAAATGATTTAAAATAAGGCTTTTTGGTTACCTGGTCTTTCTTTCACTTCCATGGTTTCCATTGGACTCCTTGATTATATTTTTTGTAACCCTCGAGCTTATTTTTGCGTGCACACATAGACTTCCATCAACTATTTTTAGATATTAGTTATTTTATATAAATTGAAGCTCTTCTCTTCCTTTCTTTTTTTTTATTTTATTTTCCCTTTTCTCTTTGTATAAGTCCATTTTCTTCAACTTTCCTTAATAGATTCAAAACCATTAAATAGACATACAAAATGATTTTCAACAAGACTATTTTGATCGCCTCAGCAGTTGCACTTTTCTACTCCGAAGTTACATTTGCTCAAGCTGCTGCCGCTCCCGGTGCAGCTCCTGTTGCAACTGCTCCCACCTATGCCATTCCCAACGCTAAGATTGCTTGGAAGAACGAGTATCCCTCCGGTGCTACCAAGCCTATTCCCAAGCCCGAGTGGGTTGCTTTAGTTAAGGATGATCCTGCATTGAAGATTACTCCTAATATTCTTACTCCTGGTAAGATAATACATATTTTTTAGGCAACACTTGAGAGAAAGGAAATTAACTTTTCCCTTTGTGTAATTAGATGGTATTATCCAAAACGCCGATCCCACCGGTAAGAACACTCACTGTAACTGGACTTGGGATGGTTGTGTTAAGCCCACTGATATTGTTCACTGTACCGATGCTACTGTTTGGGGAACCGTATGTACTAAAATTTTAGCTGCCTCCGAATTTTTAATTAATTGACTAATAATATTCTTGCGTATTTAGAGTTTTGATGATGGACCATACGAAATCACTCGTGAGCTTTTGGCTTACTTGAAGACCATCAACGTCAAGGTTACATTCTTCGTTGTTGGTAAGCAAGTCATTACTTGGCCCGAAGTCATGAAGCAAGCCTATGATGAAGGTCACGAAATCGGTATTCACACTTGGTAAGTTTTCTTCATTTTCTTTATATATTTCTTAACAAGTATGTTAATGAGTTCTGCTTCTTTTGCCACACAGGGATCACGCCGAATTGACTACCATCCCCACTGAACAAATCATTGGTACATTGAAGTGGACCGAATTAGCTATTAAAGAAGTTATTGGTGTCACCCCTCGTTTGATGCGTCCTGTAAGTGTCATATTCTTCAAGGCATTTATGGGCTCCTTACTAACGTTTTATTCTCCTTCTCCTTTATACAGCCTCGTGGTGATATTGATGACCGTGTTCGTTACATTGTCAACCAACTTGGTTACACACCTGCTATGTGGTCTGTTGATTCTCAAGATTGGAGAATTACTGCTGGTGGTCAAACCGAAGCTGGTCTCTTGGCCAACGTCACTCAATGGGCTAACACTGCCAGCACTTTGACAAAGGGTGGCAACTCCCTCATGCACGATTTAAATAACGTCACTGTTGGTGCCGCTCTCAAGGCTTTGCCTATTTTACATCCTAAGGTCAAGTTGAGCCCCGTTGGTGTTTGCGCTGGTTGGAAGGATGCCTCTTACCTTGAAAGCCCCGGAGCTGCTGGTCAACAACCCTCTGCCTCCGCCGGTGTTTCCCCTGCTGCCTCCAAGGGTGTTACTCCTGCCGCTTCCGGTGCAACCACTGCTCCTACTGCTGCCAAGAACAACAGCAACGCTCCTAACAGTGCCTCTGGTTTAATCATGAACCCCATCACCGTTGGTATTGCTGCTGCTCTCTCTGCCTTCGTAGCCGCCTTTTAATTTTGCGGATTTATTCACAATCATAGATCAAAAAAACCTTGTATTTTCATTACTCTTTATTTAATGATTTTCTTTCTCTAGCCAATCCATTCATTCCATCTTAATTCTGCCATAATTATTTACGTTTCTTTTTTTTTATGAATTTATAAAATAAATTTATAAAGGCTTTACCTGATATTCTCTTATATCAGGTAGAATCCTTGCTTGTAAGATTAAGTATGTGCGTTGTTGATTGTAGAGTAAGTGGTATTTTGCATTGTTGCAGTTGTCTATAATTTTCTCGATATCCATATTTAGTTGTTTTGAGATGATGCAGCCTTATACATCTGAAGAACACAGAGAACCAATGTTAATAATGAGACTTTAGTCACTATTGATTATTTATAGCTTACTGCTTCATTTAATTCAGCGTAACGAGCAGCAACACGGTCTGAGTGTTCCAAAAATCTATCTGCGCACTTCTTGACACATGCAGCCTATTTAAAGATATTAGCTTTTTACACTTTCGTGCTTTAGGGTGTATGTTATATTCACCTCTCTTCCCGTCACAGCTTTTGTGGTAAAGTCATTAGCACACTCCTTGAAACAACGATCAACAAGTCCAGTGAACAGATTCATGAAATCAGTAACCTAGATTCATGACAGTTTGATCGTTAAAAGATTGAAGTATCAAATGTCAGTTGCCACGATTACCTGCTTTTGCTCAATAATGGTATTCATATGAGCTTGTTCAGCTTGATTCAATTTAGAGAAATCCATTTTATAATTTGACGTTAAAGAAATAAAAGTCAATAATGATAATGAATTTGGAGCAGGGCCATCAAAAAAAGAATTTCGGAGTTTCTTCAAAGGTGAAACCTCAATGAGTTTACACTATGGTACGTGCTTTATTGTAAGGGAAAAGTTCTTTACTTTTGGTGATAGCTAACCATGTTCATTTGCTTTTTGCATATTTCTTTCTATATATTAAATAAATCATCGATAGAACTTATCAAACTCTTTGTTGAAAGTAACTATGAAAAATTGATACTACTTGACTCAATGTACGATAGTCAATCATTTTCCTCTGCATAACCTTGTTGAAGGGTGCAGCAATTGTGAAGCATTGCGTAGACTTCTATGAGCGGAAACAATACAAAAACTTGATCACAGGCATTTAGATAGTTATGTAAAAACAATGTTTATTTATTTATGACTATAAAGAAAGAGTGTGTTTATTTTAGTTCTCAGAGCTGTGGAAGCTTTGATTAACGAGAGTAACCACGAGAAGGTACAAACACAAATACTCTCGTCCCCCAGATCCCAAAAGAAAAAACTAAGCATTCGGTCAAGGTTACTATGGTGGTGAAACTCTTGAAGACCCATCACAGCCCCAAACTGTATAAGGTCGTTTTCTCCACGAGTAAGACATCCATCCGCATACTCCAGTGGGGGTTTTGAAGTACTTTTTACCTCGGCAGCAGGAACCGCAGCATCGCCCTCTGTGAGTGCGAAATTACGCGCTTGGACGGACAGCAATTAAGCTTAGCATCATGTACCCCTTACCAAAATACATGACACAATGGAAGATTCCAGGTAAAGAAGACAAAAGCACAAGGTACAATCTAAAATGCAACGTAATAGACCTCCGCTGCAAAGTGTTACATGATTTACCAGCTACCAAACCATGCATATCCTGCAGATCGTTACAAGATCGCCCGGTATACAGTTCTTTTTCCACCACTCACCCATAAAAACCCGTTTTGAGAGAACTAGTTCAAGGATATACCCCATTGAAGGGAAAACTTGGTCCAAGAAGTAAAACTCGGATACGATCAGTATATTGCGAGAGGAAAGTTTTTCAAGATATGCCCCAACGAAGGGAAAACTCGGTCCAGAAAAACTAAACTCTAGTGCGTCCAATGTAATGGACAAAATCAACAAGCGAAGAAAGCTAACCTTTACAAGAGCAGTTGCCAGTACTAAAAGAGGCGGTCGTCAATGGCGCTAAAATCGAGACATGTTGAAAGCACTATACACATCAGACACACCGTGCCGTGAGTAGTACAATCCTTACAAGACCTACACCTCCTACTCAAAGAATTAGAGGTCAATGACGTGAAGACTCCAATATACTTTCACATATCGTTGCCAGGAGAATAAGCTAAACCTTACAAGGTCCATAACTCATACTCAAATGAATCACAGACCAATGTCGCTAGGACTCCAACAGTTTAATACAGAATGAGCCCGGTATGATCAAGCTTCTAGGCAGCCGGCTGCGGCCGTAAAACTAACCTCCTTGCAAGAACATACCCTTTACTCAAATGAGAATAACTGGCCGTTGTATAAAAGCTCTCTCACCAGGATCCCTCCCAGATAGTTGAGAAGTATACTTGGACAAGAGTACAAGTACTCTTTAAAACGAGACATCTGCCTTCTGGGACAGTGATGTACAACTATACCCGCCTTGAAGGAAATGCAAAGTTAAAGTGTGGAGAGAAAAAAACAAGGCCTAAAAAAAAAAAAAAAAAACTACGCAACATACACGCTTCTCTTTGTCGCGATAGTGACGTGTCCTAATATGGACCAATAAAAATCACGTATTTAGTTCGCGCTCTCAAACTTTTGATACAAAGTATGATGAGCCGAAAGTTCATTATGATTTGACTTCTTTAAAAAAAAACTGTCAATAAGAAACCTGTCATTGGCATTGATTTTACCACGTATAAAAGCCTCCATTAGTAGACGTCGCCCTGGAGTCACATGCGAGAATAGTCGTACTTTTGATATTTGCAGCTGAAATAGTTGTAGGTTTTGGGCATGTATCGGAGCCGGTTCATGTCAAAAGTCTTTTCTGGTTGTTACACCTTCACCTAAGACTTTTCAAATCCTCTATTTTTATAAGACGCAACATACACGCTTCTCTTTGTCGCGATAGTGACGTGTCCTAATATGGACCAATAAAAATCACGTATTTAGTTCGCGCTCTCAAACTTTTGATACAAAGTATGATGAGCCGAAAGTTCATTATGATTTGACTTCGTTTTAAAAAAAAACTGTCAATAAGAAACCTGTCATTGGCATTGATTTTACCACGTATAAAAGCCTCCATTAGTAGACGTCGCCCTGGAGTCACATGCGAGAATAGTCGTACTTTTGATATTTGCAGCTGAAATAGTTGTAGGTTTTGGGCATGTATCGGAGCCGGTTCATGTCAAAAGTCTTTTCTGGTTGTTACACCTTCACCTAAGACTTTTCAAATCCTCTATTTTTATAAGACTGAAGAACCTTTCTGCTTGACAACAACTATGCTACATAGTGACACCCGACAACTCGGTCTTTGAATACTATGGTACTATGTACAATACCACAGAACTGATAGTCTGATCCAGGAAAGCAATCATCAGGTTATGTAGCAAGTTTACCGATCCTAACGCAGAAATGAAAAATATAGACTAAGCCCTTTAACTGTAAAACGAAAGGCAATCTATTTATTTTCAAAATATTCATCATCTTCTTCCATGTTTTTTTAATGATAAACCTGTCTAAATCGCTCCCAGATTAAGCAAAACAGGCATTTGATGAGGAACAAAAGAAGTTAAATGAAACTTCAAAGTGGAGAAAATATTGCAAGCGACCAACAGCTCACGAAAAAATATCATTCAATCACTCACCCTCGCCACTCTTTTCTTTCTTTGCTTCCAAAAGGCCAAGACTGGAAAAAAAAACTTAGGAGGAAAGGCAGAGGGATGCCCTTTATTAGTTCGTTCAGACACAAGTGGAAGGTGAACAGCAGCAGTTTGGCTACATAATAAGAGAGTCAACCTATGGTAGAAAAAGTAAAAATAACTCTACAGAGGTGCGAATTTGATTTGAAGCTTTACAACCGCTACTGTACTCTGCTTTGTATAGATATCTTTTCTTTGAATTTCACAAAAAATATCAAGTTTTATAATGCAAAATAAATCAATCATCAAATCCGCTTCTTCTAATACGTAGAAAAAACTTGATGCTTACTTTGCCAAACTTTTTCAAAGTTGCTATATAATCAAAATTTCCAGTACTACAATGGCGAGAGAAATCAGAGTCACTTGCCCCAAGTCATCTAAAAATTATGCGCTTTGTTGGCTTTGGTGTCCGTGCAATTGAATATAACTCGGGTGAGTTATATACACATATGAAAGTGCAACTCTTTATCTCCAATTTTGAGGTAGCTACTTCAGATACTATTCCAGCACGTTTACCGTGAGTTCCGAACTGAAAAATAGATGTGAAATTTGGACAAGAGTAAAAAGAAGAATTATGATTTGTTACATGATAATTGAATGATGTTTATTTGAAACTAATATGACAAAGCCGTTTAATACGGAAAACGCTTTTATGAAAGTACAAAGGCTGAACGGACGGAATAGATGCTTGATGAGATATGTAACACATGAGTACTAAGGTACAACTTAGTTGATCTTTGCATTTTGATTGACATTGTTGTTATTGGTAGTCTTGGAAAGAACACCACCAGCGAGAAGTCCACCAAGAAGGCCACCGTTATTAGTAGATCCAACACTTCCGATGCTTTGGTTAATTTCCTTGTTCTTATGGTTACTGTTGTCCTCGACATTGACATTCTTTTCCTTATTGGAGTTACCACCATGGTGAGGAGCAGCAGAGACAACAACAGCACAGAAGACGATAGCGAGAACAGTGGAGAACTTCATTTTGCTTGATTAGAGATTTATAAGATTTGATTGATAATGAAGACCGAACAGTCATAATTTTACTTCTTTATATACTTTTCTTTATCATTTCACCCCTCGCTTGCCGCACTTATTTCGAACAGATACTCCTAAATCACTCCTTGTGATAAACTATCAATATAATATTCCGCTTCGAAGTGGCGGACATGGATCTCCTTTTAATCTCTTAAAATAGCTAAAGGCCCTTGCTCTTTATTTTTGTGATAGTTTACTAAATGGCGATCACTGTTTGCAATTTTATCTGCGTGAAGACGAATACTGGATACATACGTACTGGTCAAGCTTCTTGTTGTATTGAAGGAGGTTTAATATACATCTCATTTTCACTCGTATAATAAGTTTCAATCAAATGTTTTTAATTTATTACATACATGCGTTCGTCAATCGCATCCGGTTTCTGTGCACACCGTTTGCCAAGATGATTTCGCAGGAAAAATAAAGTGTCGCACTTGTTTTTTAGAAAAGAGTGTCGCACAATTTAGTAGTTTGTATAAATTTTCTGCCTTTATCTTTCCTCCTTATAATTGAAGGTGACACAGCATAGACTGAGTATGAAAGTCGTCGAACAAAGGGGCAATAGGTCTATTTTTACTTGATTTTTATCGTAATATGGTAATTGCCGTACCATTTTTTGGTACTTAAGATTTTCAAAAAAAAAAGAATTCTATAGTGTTACAGACAAATCTGTAAACTTGGATTTTTGCATATCCTTCATGCATAGTAGATTCTTGTACTTTTTGAAGTCTGTGTTCGTGGAGCGATATTTCTACTAAAGAGATGCAAAAATCCGAAATCAATGATGTACATACTTATCAATTAACATAATTCAATGCTGCTGTCAAAACATTAACGACACTTTAACCCACATGGCTGAGCATTATGTAGGCACCCCTAAATAGAATAATGAAAGTAAAGGAGTTTCTTACAAGTAAAAAGAAGTAGTTCTTCCGTAATGATATGCTAACCTGTTGCCACCTTCCCCTGATTCATTTCATGTTGCGACAGCAGGGATGTATATCCGGTTATTTAATTTCTTCGCAATATTCTGTGCATCTCCACAGTTGTGCTGTTGTGTGCTTACATGATACCTGAAGTATTTCTGATTTTGAACGTACACACTCTATAGTGTTACAGACAAATCTGTAAACTTGGATTTTTGCATATCCTTCATGCATAGTAGATTCTTGTACTTTTTGAAGTCTGTGTTCGTGGAGCGATATTTCTACTAAAGAGATGCAAAAATCCGAAATCAATGATGTACATACTTATCAATTAACATAATTCAATGCTGCTGTCAAAACATTAACGACACTTTAACCCACATGGCTGAGCATTATGTAGGCACCCCTAAATAGAATAATGAAAGTAAAGGAGTTTCTTACAAGTAAAAAGAAGTAGTTCTTCCGTAATGATATGCTAACCTGTTGCCACCTTCCCCTGATTCATTTCATGTTGCGACAGCAGGGATGTATATCCGGTTATTTAATTTCTTCGCAATATTCTGTGCATCTCCACAGTTGTGCTGTTGTGTGCTTACATGATACCTGAAGTATTTCTGATTTTGATCAAGTATGTTTATCTTAGCGATCTACAGAGTATATACAGAGTTATAAAACGAAGAAAAGGACCATCATCTTTCTCATTTAAATGAATAAAGGCATCGCGTTTCTGTATATGTACGATGCTTAGAATATGTAACTATGTATCGGACATAGCAACATTGTAATCCGCAATCAAATACTTTATATACCTATCCTCAGGACTATGCTTTAAAATTTTTGCGTGAGATTGAAGTTTTGTTAGAAAAGACAATTTAATGCACAGCATAGGGTTGTCGTTTATATAATAATGTTTATTTCCCCATTCTGTAATCGTTTCGGTATATGCATAACATCTTGTCCAATGCTTCTTATAACTCTTATATTTGATACACACGTATCCACAGTGGGATTGGAGTCGCATGCAACAGTAGGTGGTAAAAATTTTGATTTTGGTAATCTTTACGTATCCAGATTTTTTTTTTACCATTCACAATGAATTTTTGAATTATGTAATACGTATGTATCCACTTATTGCCTGACTCAACTTAATCCGTCATTCAATAACCAATTGCTTTCTGGGCTCTTTCTTAATAAGCTAGTCTATACTTTTGTAAGTATAGATCAGAATGTTGGTTTTTTGCATACCTTTTTCGCTTCAATTGCTCTTATATCATGAAAATTTACAGGTTGGATTTGCATTGATCCAGCGGTGCACACTACTCAAGACTTTTGGTTTACCTCCTCTCAACTAAGGTACAAGTGCTCATTCTTCTTGCACTTATTGAAGACTTCGGGTAATATATATCACATAAGGGGAAACGGATATCATGTAAGCAGCAAAAATTTTGTGTGGATGATACGTACATAGTAAGAAATTGCGCGGATAAAGACTCTCTTTGATTTTATATACATGTATACTGAAGTAATTCCGCTGCTTCTTTGTTGTTGAAATAGTCCAAAAAGAGCTACAGCTTTCATCCTCACAACGCAACACCCTTCGTCTCTACAAATAAAGCAAGGATTGTTGTTGATGAAGGGAAAAAACTCAAAGATAATTTTGTGGTGGATGTTGATACCCGTTTTAGTGATGAAACTTTGGATTTTACTTGACAAGAATACGAAATCAACATGAAAACAACATACGCCACTTTAAGAAATGGCCAGTACATTTGATCTTTTGGGCTTTTGCTTGAATGGAACTTTGGATAATTTGTTGGACCACTAGGATGACATCGAGGGATAGTCTAGGCGATAATAATAATAAAAGGCGAGACACTCGACTCCTCCAATGAATACATTCCGATTATCAAGCGAATTGCAGCAAGGCGTCTTACATCGTAATTCCCAATGAACGTGCTCCTCTTACCGAATATATCTTTTCGATGGTTAAGCATCTCAGAATACCTGGCATCAAAACCTCATGCTTATTACAGCTTTGGATTGTGGCGATCACAAATTTAATCAATTCATGAAATACTCGTTAATCGATCTTACTATCAACTTAATGAGAATAACACCAGTACCTATAAATGATGAAGGGAGTCTTTATCCACACAGAAATTTTTCATCCACACAGATCTTTTTTTTTTTTTTTTTAGGTAATGAAAATGCAAGCGTCCAACTTGATTGTTCAGTCAATAATTAATCATTTTCTGGTCTCTTTGTGATAAAGTAGCTTATATTTCTATAAATATTGACCACAAATGTGTTTCTTTCTTCTCTCTTTTCTTTTCTTTTCTAATATTTCCCTATCATGAACGTTTACATATTGGATTTTTTTCCTTACATTACGTGTATTCCGGATAAATTTAGTGGTGTGGGGCCTTCTTTCGAGCAGAAACAAACGCCGTACATACATACGCGATGCAAGACTTCAACGGCCGTATAGAGGTTCGGTTTTTCCGTGTTCTTTACCTTTTCAAAAAGGTACTAGTTGAAGACTTTGGGTGATAGGCATCACCTAAGACGGAAAAGAATATTACGCAAGAGGCAAATTTCTGCAAACGCTGCTAAACTTCCAAAAAACTACTCTTTCGCTATCTTAGTAGTACCTCAAGACTGATCACTGTTAACGGGATCCCTCAAATGAACTCCAATGTCTCATTCCATTAAAATGAGAAATGCTTATTGGGATTCCCAATGATGAAAGAACAATGTATGTCGAGTATATCGTACCGATAGTGAAGTACTTTAGTAATATTACCTCCCTGATGTCTTTTGCTTGGTAAGTACGTATTGCATATAAGCTGGTACTGAAGGTAACCTCAAATATTTGGTTTAGGTGTGAAAGAAAGGATAAAGAGTCAGCTACAAGTATTTTTTTCGTCACTCAAGAAAAAAGCTCAACAACTCTCTTAGATGGGATTGGTACCAATAATAAAAAATTTCCTTGCATGGTCATTGAGTCTTCAGGGTAAAAACCAAATGATCTTATGTCATAAATAAAGAAAATACTTAACCTCCTTTGTACAGATTAAAAGTAACCACTGATATAAATCATTTACCTGAAGATTCTATTAAAAATGTTAAAAGTGCCACAGATGCTTTGAAGAATATCATGTGCAGATTCCCTAATGCAAGCATCAACACAATCAAACTAGTCAATGTGTATTCTATTCATATCATCCAAACAAAAATGACACTTATCAAATACTCGCTGAAAGACAAGAACACATATAGTGTGTACGTGTGTAGCTCCGCTTTAATTCCATGCTCATTTGAAGAAAGAATCTACTTGCTGTCAGTATACGACATATTTGCGTATTTATATGTAAGTTTTGCATTTTTTTGTTGGAGTTCCTATCTTAATAATATTTAATATTGCAAAATTTAGAACGATCTTAGCAATCAAGTGAAAGTATTTGAAAAGTTAGAAGCAGAACAGTTGGGATTGACTGAAGTTGCTGATGAAGATATGATCTGTTTCAACAATGGTTTTTAATAAATAATAATTGATTTTTATACCGTGTATTGAATAAGTGGCTGCAATTTATTACCCATTTTTTACTATTTGTTCCAAACAAAAATGACACTTATCAAATACTCGCTGAAAGACAAGAACACATATAAAGCAATTGAGTGTAGCTCCGCTTTAATTCCATGCTCATTTGAAGAAAGAATCTACTTGCTGTCAGTATACGACATATTTGCGTATTTATATGTAAGTTTTGCATTTTTTTGTTGGAGTTCCTATCTTAATAATATTTAATATTGCAAAATTTAGAACGATCTTAGCAATCAAGTGAAAGTATTTGAAAAGTTAGAAGCAGAACAGTTGGGATTGACTGAAGTTGCTGATGAAGATATGATCTGTTTCAACAATGGTTTTTAATAAATAATAATTGATTTTTATACCGTGTATTGAATAAGTGGCTGCAATTTATTACCCATTTTTTACTATTTGTGATGAAATCAATAAGTTAAATTAATATTCTCTACGCTCAATATACCAACGAAATAAATATGTTTTCAGTGAATAATGATGATATGCCTTTAATAACAATAAAAAAGCCATTAGGTGAAAAGAAAAAAAAAAGCCAAAGAAACGACTCAGTAGTATTGTACCCCTCTGCTTCATCTGAAGATTTTCGAAAAAGCAGCCAGGCTTTTCAAAAAAATCAGTAAATTGAGGGCGGAAACACTGTACTTCCTCAATTTATCTGAAAACTGATTTGTGTGACACTATTTTTTGCAAGATGCAACACTCTTTTGTGGGAAAAGGCTTGTTTATTTATTAAATGAGATGGTATCAACATTTACATTACGCATAACATATGTGCCCAAACACATTAAATCTCAAATATCTACAACGAAGACGCATTCTTTCAAAGTGAAATATTCCGATGACTAGTAGCCGACCTAAATCCTGGTCACCGCCTTGGCCTGCACTGGACATACTACCCATAGAGAGATCAAAATAAACAATACAACGCCTAATCGACCTGGACTTCCAGACAAAATTGACCACCAAACTACCCCGGAATTCGATGCAAGACTGTGTACATAACAATTGACTAAAAAGACGATTTCTTTCATAGGAAAATACTTCAAAAATATATAGTAGTCGACCTAATCCTCGGTCACCGCATTGGCCTGCCCTTGGACATACTATTCGTAACAAAAAAACCACAGCTCCAAACGTTTCCAGACTTTTGATGTACAGACATTCCCAATAAACAGTAGTCGACCTAATCCTTGGTCGCCGCCTTGGCCTGCACTGGACATACTATTCATATGGGGAGCAAAACAAACAAAACATCTATCAGCCCCAGCCTCGATAGGCGCGTAGAACCTTCTTCAACCGATGAGTTTCTTCTTAATAGTAAAGAGTGTCAGTCTTCTCCACCAAGTGTTGCACTGGACGTGTCCGACCTTCTGCGACTCAAAGACTAAAGCAGATCTTATATCTTTTTAGAGAATATATGAAAAGGAAAAGAACTGAATATTTTAGCAAAACGCCCATTGCGCAAATTTATACTCGTTAAGGTTTCACATCAATAAATATGATCGATAAGGACTGCTCTTGCGCCGCATTATTCACATACGGCACAATAGTATGAATAGCGAGTCCTCGTTTGGTTTAATGACAAATTCAACAACTCGATTGATAGTTTCAAAGAGATCAGTATTTGATACTTGAGAAGCAGTAGAAGAAGCTTGGTTGGTCACATCACTTTTTAGGGTGTATCTGTATCACTAACTATTCAAGTAAAGCGCACATCGTCGCGGTTTATGAAAAGTGGCCGTGTCGCACTTTCAAAAATCAGCATGTATTTTAGAATTGCACAAAATTGATGTGTCCATCCCAAGACGTATCAGAAAACACAATTCGCGGGAAAAAAAATCAAAATTAAGTTCAAAGTGGTCAAAAGACTTTTATTTCTAGTTTTTTTTAAGCTGATACCTGAGTTTTATTCGAATAAACGTCTCTGAACTGGAATCAACTCGCTTGAAATACAGATCAAGCTACGTAGCATACTTACATAATTGAGGGCTTTGGGGGACCGTATCACGATATATATCACTTTTACTACGTATAAATGTGACAATAAGTGTTATTCATTCCCATTGATGGGAATTTTTAAATTAGGTATTCCAATGATTGATAGTAGATAGTTTTTATTGCCTCAAAGATGATTCATTACGGGGCTTTCAGACCGCGGATTTCTCGACATTGTACTACTTTTAAACGAAAGCGGTAATGTCTTGTCTACATACTATGCTACACACAAAGACAATAAGATGAAATCAAATGATAATGGCGGAATCGCATATCTCTTCACGTTAGAAGATGAACAGTAGCTGCTCAAGAAAAATCATGATAGCAAGTCGTACAAATGTTATCATCTAAAGCGCACAATTTAAAACTCCTGGTCCATGTTCCTTATTCAAGTCCTTACTGATCTAATTACGGTGTAGAATTTAGGAAAAATCAAGAATTTGCATTGATTTAGACTGTATATATCAGTTGTAAGTCAAGATTAATGTCGTTGGCAGGATATGAACAGAAAATGAAAAAGTCAATTGTTCCAGGCGAATCAGGAATATGATTGTACCATGTTATTCCAGCGAAAATTTATTTCCCTTTTCGGCATGTATAGAGCATGACTCCCAACTCAGGTTTCTATGAAATGGTGAAATTAAGTAGTAATAATTAGTGTGGGGAAAGCCACCTGACAGTAAATGCTGCATTAAGGCATATTCTCTTCTATTTAAATATTATCTCATAGGTTTATACGCTTATTCAGCGAGAAAGCAACAAAGTGAAATCACAACAAGCTGTCTAAGAATGACATTTGCAATGAAAAATTCCTACCCTCGTCGAAATCAACACCCGATGTTCACTATCGCCTCTTCATGTGTAGAATTTAGGAAAAATCAAGAATTTGCATTGATTTAGACTGTATATATCAGTTGTAAGTCAAGATTAATGTCGTTGGCAGGATATGAACAGAAAATGAAAAAGTCAATTGTTCCAGGCGAATCAGGAATATGATTGTACCATGTTATTCCAGCGAAAATTTATTTCCCTTTTCGGCATGTATAGAGCATGACTCCCAACTCAGGTTTCTATGAAATGGACGTACACACTAGTAATAATTGTGTGGGGAAAGCCACCTGACAGTAAATGCTGCATTAAGGCATATTCTCTTCTATTTAAATATTATCTCATAGGTTTATACGCTTATTCAGCGAGAAAGCAACAAAGTGAAATCACAACAAGCTGTCTAAGAATGACATTTGCAATGAAAAATTCCTACCCTCGTCGAAATCAACACCCGATGTTCACTATCGCCTCTTCATACCTATGTGAATGTTCAAATCAGTGTCATAAAACACACTTGATCTTCATAAAAGTCTTCCGAATTACCTAGATTTTTTTACTGTCTTTGTCATAATAAGTTCATCATTTGTTTCGCATACGTTGTGCTTAAATCATTTGCATAATGTAAACTTTTATTGCCAAGTTTAAAGTTTCGGAATTTCAAGCAAGAAGTACATTTCAATTAAAGCATGAATGTGAGCTAAGGTTTAACATTTTCCAATGTACGTATGCGCTAAGACTTTGGTACTATCTTGAGTCTCACAAATGAATTTCAATAACGCACAAACTCTTTTGTCCTGCTCTCCATCTGGAAAAGTACAAATTTAATTTAATGGCTGCCACTTTGTATTCTGAGCATTGTTACTTGCTACGCTGGCCTGTAGGACAGCAAATCATGTTTACTAATTGTTGTCGATTCAAGTATATGTATGTACATGTATCCTATAATAAGATGCAAAGAGAGAAAATATTCATTATAAAGTCATATCTCACCTCAGTTAGAATCAGTTAGAATAAGTAGTATACACTAAATTTCGATGTACATACACCCTATAAATTTTCACTGTTACAGCTCTATTATATTAAGGGCGCCGAAATCAAACTTCACTAGTTAAATATCATCGTAAAAATTAACAAAAATATGCTGTCAAAGGTCTGCTTATGATTTCTATCGTTCATCAAGTGCAGAAGGGCGTTAATTTACCGTACGATTTGAGTACCACATGCTTTGATTCATTCTATAGACGCCTCGTTGCTTATAGCTAGAACCTTTGATTGATTTTTTTAATACATAACAATGGCTCGTGATACCTTACACCAACTCGTCAGATGTAGTAGCGTTCCAACTAAAGATATTAGGAGAAGTTATGGTCAGATGATCATGATATGTTATTGACCAGTGCTCACACGAAGAAAAAGTTAAGGATGTCAGATTGAGAGCAAAACAGCAAAACATATGCTACTAAAATACCCCATATAACAGTGTACAATACATAATCCTGTACTATTTGCTTAAAGTATTCATGTGTATAAGTGTGCACCTAGCTATTTAAAGCAAGGAATCAAACAATGACGGTAGCACAAAAGTTGGTTGGTTTCAATTATATTCCCATATCGAAATACGGCAACGAATAATGGGATTCTTCTTTCACACAAAAAATACTAATCAACCCTGTTAACTAAAGTTCGGGTGCGAACTAATTGAGGCGGAATGATTTTTTCATCGTGAAGCTATTTTTTTTTCAGCGTATAAACTGACAGTGTTTGTGCAACACCTTAAATTGTTTTCGTGTGCGAAATCACACACTCGCATAATTTTTCTGATTTTTTTTTATATAAATACCCTGTCATTTCTGTTGCAAAATAATTTCATCATTATCTTTCATTAATAAATAAATTTTGTCTAATGGACGAGAAAAGCATTGAAAAGCAACCCTACCGAACTTCTTCCTCTCTGGAAGAGGAAGCTCGTGAACCCACTGTTCCATTTGTCAAATCGGAAGCTGAGAAGAGGTTTGTGCGAAAGCTGAATACAAGATTACTGCCACTGGCTATGGTTATTGTGTTCCTTCAGGTATGAACATTGATTAAATCATCAGCATCTTTGGAACTACATATTCATCTTGTTTTTTTTGACTTGTACATATAGTTTGTCGATAAAGCAGCATTGAGTGTTGCAGTTATTATTGGTATGTTGCAAGACACAAGTACCACAAAAAACCAATACAGTTTGCTTGGTGCTCTTTTCTACCTTGGTTACTTCATTTGGCAAATGCCCAATAACATTGCTCTTCAGCGCTTCCCCGTTGGTAAATACCTCAGTGCTCTGTTAATTATTTGGGGTGCAGTAACTATTGGTACTGGTTTCGGTAAGAACTTTGCCCAACTTGCAGTTTTACGTGTACTTCTCGGTATCTTTGAAGCAGGATCTTATCCTGGCTTGATCATCATCTTCAACACAATGTATCGTCGCTCAGAACAATCAGCGTGCTTCGGCTTTTTGTATTTAAGTAACGGTGTTGCTGCTGTTGTTGGATCTGCTGCTGCTGTCGGTATTGTCAAGATGGGTACTGTCCATGGAATTAAAGCCTGGCAATGGTAACTTTAGATAAATTGTTACAAAAGAATAGCTATAATTAATCCCTTTTGCTTATTTGCTTATTTTAGGGGTTATATCATTTGGGGTGTAATTACTATGACTGTTGGTGTGATTTGTCTCTTTTTCTTAATCGACAGTCCCAAATCCTGGTTCTTGAGTTTGACTGAGGAAGAAAAAGCTATTGTCGAGGAACGCACTCGAGATAATGCTGTGGTCCGTAAGGAAAAGGTTATTACTGCTCAATACTGGGAAGCACTCAAGGAGCCTCGTTTGTGGCTTCTTTTCATTGCATCATTATCTCACAATCTTCAAAACGGTGGTTTGGTCACATACAGTACAGTTTTAGTCCACGGTCTTGGATTTGATACTGTTCAATCTATTTTACTTCAAATTCCTAGCGGTGCCTTAACGGTAGTGTATATCGGCATTGCCATTTATATCCACAGAAAGACAAATCAAATGATCTACACCGCAGTATTCTGTTACATTATTTCTGCCATTGGTTGTCTTTTGCTCGCTGTTCTTCCCAACACTGGTATTAAACTTTTGGGTTACTATTTCACCTGGGCACAAACTGGCTCTTATGTTATGCTTATTTCCGTGATTGGTTCAACCGTCTCTGGCTATTCCAAGAAGATTTTCTACTTTGGTGCCAACATGATGGCATACACCATTGGTAACTTCTGTGGTCCTCTCATGCTCGTTGAATCCACCGGTCCTGCTTACATCCCAGCCATGTGGGGTTACTTTGCTGGTAATATCTTGAACATTATCTGCTTCTTATTGGTTCGTCTTACCCTTGTTCGTTCTAACAAGAAGCGTGCCCCTGAACGTGATGCTCAAGCCACTGATGTCTACCTCAACTTGACCGATAGAGGAGATAAAAACTACATTTACAGCTTGTAGTCTATGACCTCTCTATGTACTTTACTAATGCTCTTCGTAATTTAGTCCACCTTTAATTTTTCATCCATTTATTACTTTATTTACTCATATTCTCACTACTTCTTACGCTTGACTTAATTTTATTTTATTTTTATTCTTATAAAACAGTCTAATAATATGTACAATATCAATGTTTGAAAGTATTCCTGTTTGGTAGAGTGCACTCATGAGAAAAAGAAGTTTATTTACCCGAGAAGCGCAGAAAATGCTTGAGATTGGTGACACTTGCCTAAAGTGGCTATAAAAACCTATGCCGAAAAGTGACACCAGCTCCTCTCTTATTTCTTTTTCACTTTTCGTCTTCTCAAATACTGTGTGATCAAATATGGCTCCTGAATTAGGAAGAAACCTTCGCTCTCAATTTCTGTTAGATCCCAAATACACTTCCCTGAATCATGGCTCGTATGGCGCCATTCCAAAGGTGCTTGTTCCAGTTTTGCAGGAATTGCATTTGAAATCAGAAGTAAATCCGGATCGTTGGTTAAGACGAGAAATGTTTCCCGAACTCGATAAAAACAGAGAAAGCTTAGCCAAGTTAGTTCATGCTGATCCCAAAGAGTTGGTGTTTGTATTCAATGCCATGACTGGAATCAACACGGTAGCAAGAAGTTTACCTTTGGAAACTGGGGATAAAATTCTATATGTAAGATACCGTGAGAATAAATGATTCAGTGACCCTGACTACATATTAATGCATTATCTCATCTACTTAGTTCAACACGGCTTATAATTCAGTAGAAAGCACCATCAAGTTTATCAAAAATTATGATAAAATCAAAGCAATCAAGATTGATTTAGCATACCCAATGAATGATTCTGAAATCTTGAGTATTATTAAAGAGACAATAGAGACGGAAAACAAAAAAGGTGATGGAGCTATCCAAGTGTGTTTCATGGATGCAATTAGCTCCGTGCCTGCGGTCCGTTTCCCCTTTGAAGCAGCAATCAAGCTGGTGCGCGAGTATAACGTTTTAAGTTTAGTGGATGGTGCTCACGCTGTTGGTTGGTATTATTCTTCACTATTCAGTCAGTTTTATAGTCATTAACTGTTTCCGCCTCTACAGGCCAAATTCCTTTGAATTTGCATGAAATGGATCCTGACTTCTTTATTACCAACTGTCATAAATGGCTCCATGCGCCTCGTGGTTGTGCAGTACTTTACGTACCTTTCAGAAATCAACATCTCATCCACCCTGCTGTCATTAATTCTGCTTATGCCGATCACAGTGATCCCTCTGACAAGACAAATACATTTCAAGACGAATTTGCTTGGCCAGGAACTACAGATTTTTCTAACTTTATGTGTATCAATGCTGGTTAGTATTGAAGTGAGAAAAATGGATTGATTATATACTCACTCATATTACTTATCCATTAGCTTTAGAATTTAGACAGTCCCTAGGAGGTGAAGATGTCATTATGAATTACAACCATGATCTAGCTGTCAAGGGCGGGGAAGTAGCAGCAAAAGTCCTTGGGACCGAGGTGATGGAAAACGACGATAAAACGTTGACAGTTGCCATGGTAAATGTTCGCATTCCATTGACCAAGCCCCGTATCTCAGATGCAGATGTAGTCCAATACTTTATTGATAAGTTACTTTATGATCATGATTGCATGGCGCCCGTTTACAAACACAACAATATTTGGTACACAAGATTCAGCGCTCAAGTATATACAGAGGTCGCTGATTTCGAATTAGTCGCTGAAGCCATCTTGAAAGTGTGTAAAGAGTTGGAGACCGCTTAATCGATTCTGTACAATTGAATCTTTCTTCCAATAAAGAAAGCATTCTACCTGATTTTTATTGATGGTTTATTCTTTAAATTCTATGTTAAGAGAAAGAGAGAGAGTGGGATTATAAAGGTTTTTGGTAATTATTAAGACATATGTTACAAAGAGAGAGAGAGAGAGAGAAGAGGTTACTGGGAGATCTAATCACGATGCATGTACCAATCAATAGCAAAAGAGAAAGCGGCAAAACCACCAGCACCAAGAGCCATAGCTTGTGGACCAGCCTTTGCAGCTAAAAGACCACCTGTAAAGGCACCAGCAATCACACTGTTTGCCAAGTCGTGCTTTGCACGGTACTATTTTACACACTGTCAATACAAATGCTCTTTCCCAAATAAGATTCCACTCCAATTATAACTTACTGATTCAATACAACACTCAGATCCAGAATAAATCATACCCACTTTACCGAAATTCTTTGCCATTGACATGGATCGAGTTCCCATATCTTTGAATGTACAATATCAATGTTTGAAAGTATTCCTGTTTGGTAGAGTGCACTCATGAGAAAAAGAAGTTTATTTACCCGAGAAGCGCAGAAAATGCTTGAGATTGGTGACACTTGCCTAAAGTGGCTATAAAAACCTATGCCGAAAAGTGACACCAGCTCCTCTCTTATTTCTTTTTCACTTTTCGTCTTCTCAAATACTGTGTGATCAAATATGGCTCCTGAATTAGGAAGAAACCTTCGCTCTCAATTTCTGTTAGATCCCAAATACACTTCCCTGAATCATGGCTCGTATGGCGCCATTCCAAAGGTGCTTGTTCCAGTTTTGCAGGAATTGCATTTGAAATCAGAAGTAAATCTGATTCAATACAACACTCAGATCCAGAATAAATCATACCCACTTTACCGAAATTCTTTGCCATTGACATGGATCGAGTTCCCATATCTTTGAATGCATGCTTAATTTGTTGCTTTGTTGTTTGTTTTACAAGATCTTCGTTCATTACAGGGCCAGCATATTCGAAAGATGACATGAATAAACCAAAGGCAGCGCCCATAGCAAAACCTATCAATACCTCGTTAATCCCTGTCATCGAGTTACAGATCTACTCTTTTTTCCATCTTTACCGGCTACACCTGCCATGGCGGTTCTCACGGGACAAGACTCGAAAGCACCTTGCATCATTCTAATGGTTTGCTGTTCTTGGGGACTCAAGGTCTTGTTTTGACCACCCATTGCACCTAAAGGACTGTTCATGGTATATTATTTTTTTTGTTTCCTGTCAGTGGGTGTATGAGTAAGAAAGAATTTTCGTTAAATGCCGTGGGGCGAGCTTAATCAACCAGGGGAGTTTGTTTTCTCGCTCTGTTTAAAACTAGAGGACAACCAATGAAAAGTGGTTATTACATGAAATCTCTCTAGCATTAGATATCATCAGATTGCCGACATTGTGTGAAATATGGAGTTACGAATATATACAATAGAGTAAATAAATGATCTTATTCCAGTGAGATTATGCATTTGCAGTGATAATCAGACCGCAGGGCGTACATCTCGCGAAGGAAAGCTGCATTACCTCATTCTGCTGATGTTCTCCAGTTTGTAACTCAGTCAAGTGAGGCAGGTTTCCATTTTCCAAGCACTCTTCAGTTAACTCACTAATCTCTCGATAATGGAATCACCAACCAATACACAAGTACCTCAGTACGCACCAAATTACTTTACCAACTCTCCAGGTAAGCTACTGTTCTAACTACACCAAGTCAACAAGTTACCAACCTCTCCCCTGACTTGCACTTTAGCTTTAAATCTTGATGAGGTAAGTAGCAAGCTTTGCTTATGTTTGTCAAATATAACTCACGAATCTTCAATTGATAATAACAGGAGGTCAAATTATTTACAAACAACAAAGAAAGAGACAAATATGACAACATGGCAGATTTGTACTCCATTATTGTATTAATGGAGCACTTGGAGAAAGCCTTTATCAGAGACTCCATCACAGCCGAAGAGTAGAGTACAAATCTCGCTGAAGAATATATTTACTTTACTGATATGTATGCTTTTAGATATACACCTCAATGTGCTAATTTGATTGCAAAATACAAAACTACCATGAACTTTTTATCGGATGCCATTACCAATCTCGAAACGTTTATGAATGATTACAAAGTAAGTCTTTTATGCATGAAGTATGTCCCAACAATCTTTAACTTCTTTCTCGATAAGCTTACTTGTCCTGCTGCTGTAAATCGCTTCAAAATCGGAGTACCAGCTACATACGAGCATGCTATTGGAGATAACAGTAAAGATGTGGGTAAATCAGCTAAATATATTGCAGAGAGTGTGTTGGTAAGTTGCTCACTAGAATAACGATTGAAGTCAATGAAAATAACAGATTTTGTATGTAGCATTTTATTACATTAATGGATACGCTTCGATTAAACAGATACGCTGTTGATGAATTACACCCTATTCTTGCCGACCTGATCCAGTCGCTGAATAACGTTCCTGGACTATCATCGGAATTTGAGGGTAAACAGAAGGTGCGTCAATGGTTGATCACTTTACATTCAATGAAAGCAAGTGATGAAATCACAGAAGAACAAGCAAGACAAATGTTATTCGAAATGGATCAATCGCACTCTGAGTTCCATCGTTTACTCAGTGGCGATCACAAAGATACCTCTTCATAAATTGTATTTAAATAATAGACATCTGTAAATTTTATGTTTTGCACTTTCTTTTTCTTTTTTACATACTGGTAACAGTTGTGTAACAAAAAGTTCTGGTTTCCGTGTAGAAATTCAGTTCAGAGCATTAGGAAGAACAGGGCTTCTCATGAAATTTACACCTTTTTCTAAAATGATATCGCAAGGGATATGAATTTTCTTTACCATTAAACTTACTATGCTTCACTGTGTTGTTCATAGTTGATCAAAATCACTCAGTAGGGCGAGTAAGGAGTAGATATAAGCATTTGTAGTCTCTAATAGTAATGAAATTGCCAGTTTTTTTTTATAAGTATGGGCGGGAGCTTTTCAATTCAGAATTTTTGTCTGGTTGACTCAGCAAAGTGCGTTGATTTTTTGCGACACATTTTGGCAAAAGGTGTATATCTCCTTTTTTAGCTTTTATAAACTGTAGTTTTAGCACGTTCTAATGTTTTGACCCCTTGTGGTGCAACGCACTATTATTTCTATTATTAAAATAAAGCATTCTATTTATTAATTTCTGTTGTTCTCGGCTTTCAGTTTACATATACTTTACTGCCTGCCTTGAAAATAATATTACTCCTTTTTTTTTCAATGAAACATTGCTCACCACCTTTTCATTATTAAAAAAAATAAAAGAAATCACTATACATATCACATCGATCATATGTACTTTTTTGAAGTAGTGTATTTAATTTATTTACATTCATTAATACTTTCTTGCTATTCAATGCGTGGTCGAACACTTTCGAATTACTTGATTGAAAAGAGAGACGAGCTTAAAGATACGAGGGATGTTAGAACGTGAATTATTTTCTTGGCTTAATTCTCATTGGTAACATTTTCTACAAAACAACAGAATAATACCCATAAAAATAGACTTTGATACTTACAAAAGTAGATACACGCTGACACTTGGCCTCCCTGGATGTCTATCTTTTCTTTAACAATCAATTAATGCTGTGTTACTTGCCATATTTATGTGTATGTTCAAAAAGTTAAGGAGATCTCGAAACAAGCAATGTGAACTCTGTAAAACTTGTTTACGGCACATACTTGTAAGAAAGATATTCATTGTTGTGGCTGTACTTGTATAAACCGTTCGCGCAGAAAAAATGACATGTTGCACCTGTTTACAGAATCTCGATTACACTGTTTACAAACATTCACGCTTTTCATGTACGACAACATCAACAACAGCTAAAAAGCAATTATTAACATTTTTTACTTGAAACTCGTATAACTGGATAAAGATAAAAATTGAATGATGAATGGCTATTTCGAGGATGAGTAAGGGAGATGAAAGCTATTTTTTTTTTCGAGGAGAAGTAGGAGGGGTGATAAACAGTGCTTTCATGCTTGCTGGCAGCAGCAGCTTGCGTCGAGATTTAATATATTATAAAGTAACTAGGGATACGATCATATATAGGTATTATAGGAGAGAGACAAAGTGACAATTCAAAAACCATATATAAATGCAGCAAAATGAAGCCATCATTTTTTTTTATATTCACTATCTCATCTTCCTGATAACACAAGTTATATAAACTACTATTACTACAATGAAGTTCGCAACCATCTTTGTCGCTGTTGTTCTCTCTGCTTTTGCTGTCTCTGCCCTTCCTTGTGGACATGAAGGTCATCATAACAACCACGGTGGAAACCATAACATTGAACATAATAGCAACCACGAAGACAACAGCAACCATGAAAACAAGAAGATCAATCAAAGCATCGGAAGTGTAGGTAACAATGACGGTTCATCCAAGGGTCTCCTCGGTGGTCTTCTCGGTGGTAACATTCTCGGTGGTGGCATTCTTTCCAAGACTACTAACAACAACTACGTTAACCAAAATGCCCACATTGACAAGTAAAGTGCGTTAGCAATACGTATCGCACACCATTACAAACAGAAATCCTTGTAATAGTAACATCAAGCATGAGACCCCCACTTTTATTTATCTTATAAAACCCACACACATATATATCCTAAAAGCTCTCGCTTTTGTATAAAGTTAATTAATCTCTTCAATAAAGTAATCTTCTTTACCACTTAGATCAGTTGCATGCATGATATTGTTGCGTTCTTCGCGATGTATGGGCAATGAATTCAAAAACCGCCAAGGTAATTTTTTTTTTTGCTTGAGTTTTTTTTTTATTTCGCCTTTCACGCTTTTTTACATTATCAACGCTATGGAGTTATTCTCGATAGTGTGGCACTTTTTACTACTATGGGCTTGCATCTACGTGGTGGTATTTGCCCTACAAATTATAAGCACTCGAAAAAAAGACCCTGCATACACAACGAGGCGAAAACATGCCAACAACTCATTGTTGCCCATGTCCATTGTAGATGAGTCAAGCAGTAGCGAGCACATTGAAAAAGACCAATGGTCTATAAAGTTGTTCCAAGTGAAATATACCACTCAACGTTTAAATAAATTATTTGCTAGTTTGACAAAATTTGCTCCCAATTTTTGGAATATTTGGTTTGGTCTTGGTGTGATTACTGCTTCCTATCCTTATGGTGGTTGGCATGGGTGTGATCTTGTATGCTGGTATCAAGATCTTGTCAAGTTTGCAAAGTTTAGTGTGGACCTCCGATAACAGTAGCAGTAGACACGCCAAGAGAGGCTTCGAAGGCGGCGGTGGACAAGACGACGAGCAAGTCTTTTTACCTATGGTAAGGCTTACGTAATAATTATTCAAGAAACTTCAAGTACTAACCGCATCAACCACTGTAGATACCCGGTGTTACTTTACCCATCTCTCATATAGGTTACTACTTGTTTGCTTTGACTGTGTGCGGTTTGATCCACGAAGGAGGACACGCGATTGCTTCTTACAGCCAAGGCGTGCCTATCCAAAGCTCGGGCATGTTTGTCATGTACCTCTATCCTGGCGCCTTTGTCAATATCCCAGATCAACAATTGCAAAACTTGAACCCCTTCAAGCAACTGAAAATTATGTGCGCAGGCGTTTGGCATAATTTAATCCTCTATGGCTATACAAAGATATCACTGATGGGCGGACTGAAAATTCTTTTACTTTTGTTGGGATGGCAATCCTTGGAAAATCATGGAGGCGTCAGTGTAGTTCATATTCGACCCAATTCACCTTTGGCAAATCATTTACCACCATCTACTGTGATATATCAATTGGATGATTTTCCTTTAAAGAACAACATTGAAGATTGGAATACACACTTGTTCCAAGAGAGTGGAAGACACACCGCAAAGCTTGGATTTTGTGCTGCGATCCCCGTAGAGGATTACGGAAAGGAGTGCTGTAACATCAATGATGATTTCCCATTCGGTCAGTCAACCAACGCATCTATTTCTTGCTTTAACACCTTTCCCTCTCAAAAGAATGTAAGTTGCTCAATTGATAGAGGGTCATTGAGGCATATACTTATTTTTTATCTTTACAGAATAACAAAGTGTGCTTACCTACTTTACAAGTGTTGGCTTCAACGGATCTGAATCGCTGTTACAAATCCACCGACTGCCACGGTACAGATATGAATTGTGTGACACCTTACACACCTTCCGTTGCAGGACAAGTCGTACGAATTTATGCTAGGTTCCCCAGTTGGATCGATATCGGTGAACCCAATAATGAGAAAGTTTTTGTATTTGAAGGAGAGCTTGTTGATATCTGGGAGAGTGGTAAAGTGTACTTTTGTAATTTACAGAGTTGCAGATATTAATTATTACTTTATAGTCAAAGTTAGCATATTGGTACCCAGATTCTGGTTCTTGCCATCATCGCTGCCTCATATTTTAGAACTACTTTTAAGGTAAGTGCATTTCATTTTATGTTTTATTAATAGCAAGGGCTAATGTAAATTGATGTTCTAGATACATTTCATCTTTTACACTTGCTTTGGCCCTGTTGAATATATTGCCTGCCTTCAAGTTGGATGGAGAATTTGCTCTAGAGCAATTTCTTATCCTCTTTTTACAGTCTAAAGAGAACGCTAATCAAGTGACGACACGGTCGGTAGAAACACACCGTTTTACACGCAGATTACACGAGTTGATTGTAAAAGTTACTTCTATTGTTGTTGGATTCGTGATTGTTGGCAGTATCTTGGTTGGCCTGATATCCCCTTCCTCCACATAATACCAAAAATAAACTGCTACATATGTTGGCTTGCTTGCTGCATTTTGATTGGCTTATATTTCATTTTACTGCTTTACAACCAATAGGAAGTTCCCTCAAACTAGTCTGATGGGGAGTGTCCGAACATGAAAAAAAAAAAGGTCCGGAAAGGCACTATTACTACCACCAAATGAGGATCTTCCATGTGTTGGACAAACGACGTTGATATTAGAATAATTTTTTTTATTTTCGAGAACCTGTTACTATTTTCTTTTCTTTTCTATATTTTTATAGAGTCGATTTAAAATGATGAACATCTTCCGTTTAAGTGCGGATTTGACCCATTTAGCTTCCATCTTTATTTTGCTGTTAAAGATTAAGCAAAGTCGTTCTTGCGTCGGTGAGTTTCTTTCTAGTCTATAGGAAGAGCGTGTTTTGTGTATACTTTTCTCGAAAATACTTATTTATGCGATCTTTTATTAGGTATTTCACTCAAGACTCAAATATTATTCCTTGTTGTATTTTTAACGCGATATGTCGATGTTACCTACAAGTTTATTTCAGTCTACAACACTTGTATGAAGATATTCTTTATTGCATCATCGGTGTACGTTATTTATTTGATGAAAATGAAGTTCAAGGCCACATACGATCCTGGACTCGATACTTTCAAGATTGAGTATCTGGCCTTGTTTGCTGTTGTTTTATCTGTAGTGTCTTCTCATGAATATACCGTTGTAGAGGTAAGAAAGAAAGAGTGAAAAAGAGAGAAAGAAATGGTAGAATGCTTACATGCTTCGAAACTTTGACTCGAAAAAAAAAAATAGGTGCTTTGGTCTTTCTCAATTTGGTTAGAATCAGTAGCCATTTTACCACAATTATTCATGTTACAACGCACTGGAGAAGCAGAGACGATCACAGTTCACTACATTTTTGCATTAGGCGCATATCGTACTCTTTACATTTTTAATTGGATTTATCGTCATTTCTATGAAGAAAAGTACAGTGTGGATTGGGTCGCTACTATTGCAGGTATCTTACAAACTGCTTTGTACAGTGATTTCTTCTACATTTATTACGTCAAGTAAGTGTGATTAGGTATAGCAGGGGTTTTTATGGAGTAAAAATGCTTACTCGTACATATCTTTTGTATAGGGTTGTTAAAGGACAAAAATTCGAATTACCAAAGTAAGTAGAGTAAACAAAGGTGAAAAACGAATGTTTATTAACTGAGGGCTTTCTTTTTATAGGGTTGCCTAAGTACGTTTTTCTGCATACAAAAGAGAAAATATAAAGAGAACCTTTTTGTCTCGCTTTTCAACTGAATTTAAAATAAAATTAAAAAAAGAGCTGTATTTCCTACTTTTTCCCTTTTTCTTCCCTTTACTTTTTTCTACTTTTCCTTTTTTTTTTTGTTCTGAAAAAGAAAATGTCGCATTTACGAGATATTCACCCATTTTCCAAACCTCATAATGAAGAATACGAAGCTTTAATAAACGAATTAAATCAAAAAGTGCTTGAACAAAACCCAGAAGATCTTTTACAGTTTTGTGCTACGTTTTTTTTGCAGAAATTACAAGACGAACGCGCTGAATCACGTCGATACGATCAACATCCACTTGGTATATACCAGTAGATCAAGAAAGACTTTAATTTTTTTTTAATTAACAATGATTAATATGTAGGTGCTGGTCATCATGATTTAGGCTCTGATTTCCACCCTTTGGCTATCGATGAAGATATGCACGATCAACATCCCCACCACGATAGTTTCCACCACGACGATGAAGACGAAGAAAGAGATACAGTAGGTGATGATATGCCTACATTATCTATCCCACCATCCAATCGAGGCCGTCGTACCTCAGTCAGTGCTGAATCCATGCAACCTTCTCACCACACAGAAGAGTTCAAAAAGATCGTCATTCCCAAGAGTGATGAGCAAAGAGCTCGCATTCGTGCTGCTATTGGAAACAACTTTTTATTCAAAAACTTGGACGAAGAGCAATACGTCGACGTCGTTAACGCTATGGCCGAAAAGCGTGTCCGGGCTCAAGAACATGTCATTGAGCAAGGCGCTGTTGGTGACTTTTTCTACATTGTGGAATCAGGCAACTTGGATTGCTTCATCAGTGGGAAAAAAGTTACTTCGTATGGACCCGGCGGTAGCTTTGGTGAATTAGCATTAATGTACAACGCTCCACGTGCCGCTTCTATTATTGCTGTAACCGATTGTACGCTGTACGCATTGGATCGTGTCACTTTCCGTAGTATCTTGATGGAAAACACCGCTCGCAAGAGACGCATGTATGAACGCTTCTTGGAAGAAGTGCCTATCTTCAAGTCATTAGAAGGATACGAAAGACATAAAATTGCTGATGCACTCGAATCAGTTCACTTTAATGATCAAGAGGTTGTTATTCGTGAAGGAGATATTGGTGAAAACTTTTACTTAATCGAAAGTGGTGAAGCTGTATTCTACAAGGCTTTACCTGATGGCACTCAACAAGAAGTCATGGTTGGCAAGAAGGGTGATTACTTTGGTGGTAAGTTTTTTCTTCTTTCTTGATAGTGTTCCATTTAAGCTAAAAATTATTCTACGTAGAACTTGCATTATTACACGATGAGCCTCGTGCTGCTACAGTCGTTGCAAAGGGTAAACTCAAGTGTGCTACGCTTGGCAAGAAGGCTTTCACTCGATTATTAGGCCCCGTCATGGATATCTTGAAACGTAATTCAGAAAACTATCATGCTGTGCTTCAACAAGCCAATCAGTAGATGATTATGTAATTTTTATTTTTTTCTCTTTTGCAAAGTAGAGTTTAAAAGAGAAAATTACGTGTCTCTCTTTTATTTCTTCTGCTTTTCCGTCATTTCATATCAAACGTGTATTCAATTCCCCCTCTTTTTACTTTTATAAACTATAAATAAACAAAATATGGACCTCATTCCTGACATTTACTTTGAAAAGGTAGCTTATTATTCTTGTTGCGATGGGTGAATGGCAGACTTGGAGATTAAGACCAGACTTTCTTTTGCAAATAGCAACAACCAGACAACCTTTGCGCACAGCATGCTTTAAAGTGAGTGCTATAACGAGCAATTTTTCTTTACTTATCCTATCTGACACACAGCATTTTAATTTGATAGTGCATTATTACAAGGTAAGACCCCTCTTGGATAAGAGAAGAGGCAAACGTGTTAGTACTGACAGGAACCAGGTAGCTATTTTACAGCCGTGGACTTGGCAGAGATTGGAAGAAAATTAGATCAACAAGAGCAAGCAGTTGGAGGAAGTAAACGTGGCAGCGAAAGTCAAAATTACGATGACTCTGGTTACTTTTCCATCCAGGCAACTATTAGAAATTAATGCAACAGTGCTTGCGTCCATGCTAATACTTATGCACCAATAGGTTTTACAAAAGGCAGTGGAGATTTGGAACTTGGAGCTTGTGCCATGGAGATCGAAAGAGATGGACGAGGCTAGGAAGGAGCCCATGTAATAACCCCCAAACCTATCAAAGGTCCATATCCCAGTTTTTAATTTTATATTTGCGCCATGTAGAACTCAAAATGCATTTATATGCAATCTGAGAAATCATTGGTTCACGCTTCGAAAGTTTTCTGAAACCTACCGCTGGTACAATTTAGACTCAATGCAGGCTGGGCCCACCTACTTGGGCGAGAATTATTTGGCAATGATGTTACAACAGATTGAAGGAGAAGGATACTCAGTCTTCGCAGTGAAAGGGAAGCTAGATGATTCACCCGCAGATCGTAGAGCAAGAGCATTATTGAGGCCTCAAGGTGAGGGCATCATAGAGGGTAAGGAGCAGCCTAAAATGATTCCATTTTCGGGCCACGGCTATTCTCTATCATCCTCCAATAACGCCGAAGAGACCAACGAAAATGACGACGATGAGGAAACAATGCTGGCCAAGGCAATTCAAGCGAGCTTGGATTCAAACGCTAAACCTGCCCCAAAAGACGATATGGATGAAATTAGAAGAAAGAGATTAGCTAGATTTGGTGGATAAATACGGGTGTAAAAAATAAAAAAATGGGAATCACTATTCACGCAGAGTTTTTTTTAATGAAGTATCATAATAATGGCAAGTGTCCAGTAGTCAATAATACGTATATAAATCATTTTCTTGACTCTTCCGTGATAAACTCGCTTATACGTATTTTTATAAATATTGACCACAAATGTGTCTCCTTTTGCTTTTATTTCTTCTTTAATATTTCCTCTATCACAAACGTTTACATAGAATAGTATTTGAACCTTACATCAAATGTATTCTGGATAAATTCAGGGGTGCACATACGATTTAAGACTTCATCTTCACGGCCGTATAGAGATTCTATTTTTCTGCGCTCTCTGTCTCTCCAAAAAGGCACTGATTGAAGATTTTGGGTAATAAATATCTCATTAGGAAGAAAGGATTATTACACAAGAGGCGAAAATTCGGTGTGGATAATAACCTGTGTGGATAGAGATTCCCATTAAGTATCATATTGCCTCTCTCTGGAAGAAGAATATGGAGTACAACTAATTATGTTGGTATTCTCTATCAAAGGGTTAGCCTATGAGAGAATTATGAAGATTCATCAATACCAATAATATCTAATTTGACGATCTCTCTTGTGACTTTTGGGCTTGGAAATGCCTAAATCACTTACCACAAACACCACTGAATCTATTAGTTGCTCTAGAACACTTTTTTAGCCAACAAAAGCAACATATTTTGTCTATATGTAGACAAAAAGAAAGGTCCCAAGATCCCAATGACATATCAAGTCTGAAAAGAAAAATTGAAATAGAATGTCAAGTAGAAGAGTTGAAGCTGGAAATTATTAAGGATTTTTGCTTATAAGCGAGGCGGCAATTCCAGTGAATCTTGACTTGTTTGAAAGAAGTGTAGGGTGAGCTGGATACGTACATACACAAACCTTACATAAGGCATAAATAAAATAGTGATTGCGGCTTCACTGAGATATAGCTAGGAGTCAATGTACAATAAGGTCCTACTGACACCATAAGAAAGACATGCAAGACATGACCCAATTATAAATACTTTTATCAGGCCAAATTTTTTTTTTGTAGTGACCCAGTCTATCTCACCTGTAAAAAATGATATAAAAATGTGCAATTGCTTCATAATAGCCGCAAAATTTACCATCAAATGGTGTCAGCCGGTTCAATTACATGTAGGATCCTGCTGGATTTTGCTTTTATTAAACATACTGCGTTATGTACGCAGTATTCAAATGATGGGCTTATATGTGTATAATTTATAGAGAGTGTACATAAAGGTTGATGTGATTTAGTCGTCTTGCTCGCTGTCTGTTGAATACGTATTTTTTATCTGGAGCATCATTACTTCATTATCTTGTCGTGGATGATGCTTGTGCTTCATATTATCTGGGTGATATTTGGTGTTGTATTTGTTGTATGCGTTTGACTCTTCTAGTTTCCTTCTTGCTTCCTCGATTTCTTTACTTCTTAAAACTAGTAAACTTGCCGTTTCCGTTGCAGTATAAACCGCTTCACCTGTTGCTGATAAAATCTTTCCAACCATTGTTCTTACCACATGATCATACCAAAAGGATACAAAAGGGATTGCCTTGAGTATGCCTAAATAATAACGTATTGTATTAGTCTAATCCAATTCTCACATATGGACGGAAAAAGAAAAAATAAACGAATGACCTTCAATTGTCCAGTGCTCCTCATGTGTCTTTATTTTTAATAATCCACTGTCTTTGTCCGTCTCTTTAAATTCTAATACAACAGTTACGGGTAATGGTATTTTCAGCCATGGAAACATTCTTGGGCAAATTGTTTGGGTTAGAAAGTGATATTTGGTGTTGTATTTGTTGTATGCGTTTGACTCTTCTAGTTTCCTTCTTGCTTCCTCGATTTCTTTACTTCTTAAAACTAGTAAAACTTGCCGTTTCCGTTGCAGTATAAACCGCTTCACCTGTTGCTGATAAAATCTTTCCAACCATTGTTCTTACCACATGATCATACCAAAAGGATACAAAAGGGATTGCCTTGAGTATGCCTAAATAATAACGTATTGTATTAGTCTAATCCAATTCTCACATATGGACGGAAAAAGAAAAAATAAACGAATGACCTTCAATTGTCCAGTGCTCCTCATGTGTCTTTATTTTTAATAATCCACTGTCTTTGTCCGTCTCTTTAAATTCTAATACAACAGTTACGGGTAATGGTATTTTCAGCCATGGAAACATTCTTGGGCAAATTGTTTGGGTTAGAAACACAACACACGTCTTTCCATTAAAGCAGATGTTATTGATAGTCGGTGGTTCTTTATTCAACGCTTTCCAGACCAATAATGTACTATTATTTTGTTTTTACTGCTATTAAAAAAAAATTTCTGTTTTGCTCAACGCATCATCTCCCCCATCTCAATTACTCACTGTTTGATATTATGAACACCTGAAGTACGCAGGATCGGAGATACAAATGTTGAATTTGGAAGGTAATAATGATCCAGGATTCGCTTCCTCTTTATATCATCGTATGAGAATAAATCTGTCACCACACCTATAAAATACACTCATGGTGAATAAAAGTTTATGCCGTTCTTCTGTTGCAAAAGCACTTACGCGTGATGATTTCATCGCAGGCTGAATAGTTGTCCTCTGTCATAGAATGTCCTGTCGTATCGTAAACGTCCATGTGTGTCAGATAAAAGATGAAAAAAAAAGTTGAGAAGAGGAAAAAGAGAAAAGAGTGAGAAGAAAACAAAAAAAGGAGACTTGCAAAATAAATAAATGATTTATTTGTGATGCATCCCAAAATGCCTTGATTTTAAGCCGATTTTGTTGTCCAATAGATTTTTGTAGAAGAAACTTTGCAACACAGGCGTCAAAATCCTGGCCTTACACATGTATCAATTTGTCGTTTTTATATTTTGAGCTTTGGGTAGGCATGATTTTTGGTACCACTATGATTTTTTTTAAGAAAACCTTCCATGGACGACGAGCTACCATAGTGGTCAACGGCGTTGCATATTTTCAGTATGTACATACAGTTGTATGCATCAACTAATTCAGCAATATGTAGAGAAATGCACATGTCATTATTTGCTACAGTTTACATAATTGAACAATAACGCCGCTACACTTGATTACGGTTATAAAAGAAAAGCTTGAGAAATTTATAACGAAGTTTACTCGAGACGAAGGAAAGCTATGTATTGCCTCGAAAAAATACTACGTACCATGAGACAACTTTCTAGTTATCAATACTACCTAAATACCCAACAACACTTTGAGGTAAACTTCCTTAAGTTCACTAAAATTAATCTGGTAACAATCCGGCAGAGTTATATGACCAACTATGCTTTCTAATATATTTTACTGCCACCTCTTGCACATCGAAGTACTTCTTTGTGATTTTACCACCATTTACCTTCCATTCGTGACTAGATAGCGACAGGGTTCATCCTCCACCATCGCTTTCTTTTCGCTATGTTCAGTAATACGTAATAAGATATCACGATAAAATGGATCATTTACTTTTACTCAATGCTTCTTACCTCTGCGTAGGAATAGGGCTTTTACTAGCTCGAGCTGAGTCGGTGAAGCTGCTGTATACATCGTTAAAACAATTAATTTTCTGGGTCACCCTGGGTCAGAATATTAGTGTACACCTTTCAAGTCACCAGTGCTGTGATATTGTACATAGTATCATAGGATTTAAACATCGAATCGTGGGGTCGTTGCATAATTGTTGTCAAGAAGAAAGGTTCTATAGTCAAATAAAAATAGAGGATTCAAAAGGCCTTAGATAAAGGCGCAACAACTAGAATAGACTTCTAATTTTGCTTCTACTTCTTCCACGGACCGGCTTCAATACCCAAAACCAACAACTATTTCAGCTGCAAATGTAGAAAGTACGACTAATCTCGCATGTTTCTCCAAGACAATGTCTACTAATGGAATTAATCACACTACAGTCAAATTATACATGAGTTTTCGCTTATACTTGACCTCATCATACTCTGTATCAAAAGTTCAGAAGGGTGAACCAAATCCGTGATTTTTATTGGTCCATTTTTGGATATGCCACTATTGCGATAGAGAGAAACATGTACCGTTTTTTTTTTCTCTCTCTACACTTTAACTTTGCATTCCTTCAAGGCGGGTATAGTGGTACATCACTGTCCCAGAAAGCAGAAGTCTCGTTTTAAAGAGTACTTGTACTCTTGTCCAAGTATACTTCTCAACCATCTGGGAGGGATCCTGGTGAGAGAGCTTTTATACATCGACCAATTCTGCTCATTTGAGTAAAGGGTGTGTTCTTGCAAAGAGGTTAGTATTTCATCGCAGGCTGAATAGTTGTCCTCTGTCATAGAATGTCCTGTCGTATCGTAAACGTCCATGTGTGTCAGATAAAAGATGAAAAAAAAAGTTGAGAAGAGGAAAAAGAGAAAAGAGTGAGAAGAAAACAAAAAAAAGGAGACTTGCAAAATAAATAAATGATTTATTTGTGATGCATCCCAAAATGCCTTGATTTTAAGCCGATTTTGTTGTCCAATAGATTTTTGTAGAAGGGAAATGCCTAAATCACTTACCACAAACACCACTGAATCTATTAGTTGCATTCCTTCAAGGCGGGTATAGTGGTACATCACTGTCCCAGAAAGCAGAAGTCTCGTTTTAAAGAGTACTTGTACTCTTGTCCAAGTATACTTCTCAACCATCTGGGAGGGATCCTGGTGAGAGAGCTTTTATACATCGACCAATTCTGCTCATTTGAGTAAAGGGTGTGTTCTTGCAAAGAGGTTAGTTTTACGGTTGCATCCGGCTGCATGGAAACTTAATCATACCGCGCTCATTCTGCATTAAACTGTTGGAGTCCTAGCGGCATTGGTCTGTTATTCATTTGAGTATGTTGAACGGACCTTGTAAGGTTTAGCTTATTCTCCTAACAACGATATGTGAAAGTATATTAAAGTCTTCACGTCATTGACCACTAACCCTTTGAGTAGGAGGTGTAGGTCTTGTAAGAATTGCACTACTCACGACGCGGTGTATCTGTTGTGTATAGTCGATTTAACGCCATTGACGACTGCCTCTTTTAGTGCTGGCAACTGCTCTTGTCGGGGTTAGCTTTCTTCGCTTGTCGATTATATCTATCGCATTGGATGCACTCAAGACTTCTCACAGTTTACCTCATTTTCAGGGTCGTATAGGGGCTCTTTATTTCAGCATTCTTTGTCGATTGCAGAGCATGGTAGTTAGACGCAGGGTATTGCAACGATAGGCACAGATTGGGATACGCATCTTATTGAGAACCCAGATTTCAGCTTAGGACGTGTAAGACGGTATATACCTACTCCCAAAGAGCCTCGTAAGACTGTCTCCTTTGTATTTGAAAAGTATGGCAATGCACTTGTGTTTCGTCAGTCAGACCTTTGTTTACTCCTGACAACTGGCGTTGCGCCGAACATATTCTGGAGGAAATACGACTGGGTCATGTTTCCGATTTAAAAAATGGTCCACCCTTATATATCGAAAAAGGCTTAGATAGGAACGGGCTGATGAAGTATCATTGTATTCGAGGAACAAACTCCGTTGAGGGAGCAGTACACATGAACATCGTTCGAAAATTCTCTTCCTACAATGCTGGTCCCCGCTTGGCTAATTCGGTTCTCGCAGACTATCGTTTATACCATAACATCGATGTAAGTTTTTTTTGCAAAGTGTAGATACATATATGTAACAAAATATATCTTGTCTTTTTTGTGTCTTAGGTCGGATCAAAAAACCGATATTCCAAAGTACACAAGGGACACTATAGCCCATGGCTTTCTCTAGCGATAAATACCCTTAGAACAAAATTAGGGCATGAGCCTATCAAAGATTACTATTGCAACAGATTGGGAAGTATTTTTGAATTCGAACAAACCAAAGAAACTTTTGGCATAACAGCTTTGCCTGTTCAAATATCCCGTCAATACAACTTGGAATCATTGTATACCCAATCTCCCACCACGACCCCATATTTCTCAACCAAGAAATTAATCACTTTATCTGCACTACCAGTGATTTCTTTTGAGAATGGGTCCTACTCTTCAGTGGAATATCTGTATAAACATCTCTCAGAGTGCCAAAACACAAAAATCGCTGTAACCTCTGTACGTACGAAGAAGGAAATCCAGCTTTTGATTTATAAATTCTTATTTTTGATAAGCTTGCACTATTACAATACCAAATTCGCTATTTGGATTATTATTAAAATTTTATCCCAGATATCTGTCATTTATTTAATTGACAGATATCTAGCTATTCCCTTTGAACTTGTACATGGTCGTGTAGCAAGAACTCCTCTGATGCAAACAGAAGATCTCAAGTTACCGGATCTGTCTATTCTTTCCCTACTCGTTCCATTGTCAAGAAAAGACAATACCTGTGTTGCCGAAACGAAGACTGAAGATGTGATACATACCCACCCTTGGCACCAAATTTTTTGGGTAACCAATTTATTATTATTATTATCATTGTCACTATTATGATTATTATTATTATCTTATCATCATCATTATTATGTTTATCCCTCCCTGGAAAAAAAAAAAAAATGATTGTTATAGCTTAGCTTGAAAGATATAGTAGCGAAGAAAGGGAAAACAATTTTATTAACAAAAAAGGAAAATAAAGCGTGGCTCAGAGAGCTAATACCACATCTTTCGTCTTCGCTTTGGCAACATTAGTATTGTAGGAGGTACGACCCACGATAAAGAAAAGATGTGACACAACAAGAGTCTCCTCGAACTCAAATTTAACATATATCTAATGTTCTTCAGCTTTAGTTTCGAACTTATATTTTATGAAACCTTACTTTCAAGTTACACCATATCCAATTCATATGACGGTTGTAAATGAATTTTTTACTGCTGATTGCTGTGATCAAGTCTTAGGCCTTCCCTTAAAGCATATACTCACTGTAATTCTTGGACAATGTTGTAGAAATTCAGAATTTATTCTATGAGTGTAATAACAAATATCACATAGAAAAGGAAAACACTTTCAAATTAGTGCTCATGGAGTACTTGTCAAAATGGGCGATTACGATAGCTCCTCTGTCGGTAACTTCCCCTCACATCGCTTAGGTTCTACTCTTTGAGATCTTTTTGATTTGAACAATAAACCCACAGTTTTCAAACGTATAACAAATTGATCTTTTAATTTATCTATAATCGTTTTCCTCTTAGTTTAACACTATAACTTAAACGTACCTTTACTTATTGTTCTCTTTTCTCTGTTGCAATTACATTTGCCTTTTATTCTAAACCCTTATATTTACTTTGACTCTGACAGACTCTTATGTTGGAAATCTTTTGGAATCTCTACCCATTGTACCTTTTTATTACTCTTTTTATTCACACTTTCTATTCAAAGTCTTTTAAACGATATCAAAATATCGTCAATCGAATTACTGCAGATCTCAGGTCTTGAGGTCGTCAATACAAGTCTTGAAAAGCGCGGGTTGTGTGTGACCACGGAGACCAGCAAAATGGAATTGACAAAAAGATATGTGGACCTAGCTATTAATCAATCTCTTGGCTAAATTAATTGATTTTTTTGAATCCCCCCTGACATGGGTGTATGGCCCACTTTTCAACCAACCGAATATATCATCGATACCAGCCCATACCCAGCTTTAATATAATCACGAGTCTCTTTGCTGCTGTTACTGAGCTGAAAGGGACCTGTGGTTTCCATCATGAGAATTTCTATTTGATGTTTTTCATAGAATAAAATCCCATCTGCGTTGTAGAATGAGGTTGTATCTTTTCCGCATTCCTTTAATTCTTCTGAAACGGCAAGCAGGCGAATCTCTCCAGGTTGAAAATGCATATCTGCTGAAAGATTTGCAAATCCGTCAATGATGGGCCAAATTAATCGGTAATTGTAGGCCGTTTCCAACTTGTACATATCCTTGTTGGTGGAGAAAAAAATATCGCAGACGCCATAACAAAGGTAAGCTACCTACTATGTAATAACTTTCAAATATCAATTGGAATACTCACAATGTCTGCATCACAACGTGGAAATATTTTTGGAAAGACGAATTTGACTTAAAGACTATGTAATAAACTTTGGCTAATATTTCTCTTGAAGACTGTTGATCTTCAAGTGTCTATACGTATGTAATTGAATTAATTTAAACGATGTTAAGTGAACAGAATCCTGCTTTGCGAACCATCAGCATTACTTTCAATGATATCAAAGATGTTATTGTAAAAGTCAACATCTTCGTGTAGAAAGTAATTGGGAACTTCTTTGCAAATGGCTTCGGTTTGTTTCACCAAATCTACAGGGTAATGCTCTTTGGTGAATTGGGACTTCTTTCCAATTTGTATGATATTTAAGTTTTCCAGACTAAAGCGAGAAATCAGTTTACTATATAACAAAACCAAGCAAATTTCGTGCATACCAATATTTATCAATGTCTGTACGATTTTTTATATTTTTCAAAACATTGAGCCAAAGTTCCCAAATGCTCAGCTTCAGGTCTCCTTCGTCACTCTCCTATTGAAAATCATATAAAGAGAAACAATTAAGATACTGTACTCTTTCTTTTTTCCTTGTTATAAATTGCGAGGTGCTTACATATTCATCATCTGTGTCAGGGTATGTCTCCTGAGCTGGTGACGGAGATTCTTCCACGATTTTTCTTTTTTTGTTGCTATGTGAAGCATCAACGACTTGTGATCCGTAATTTATGGCAGTAATCCCTAATATATTTACGTTTTTTTTTAAAAAAAAGTGGATTGCTGCTGGCGAATTGGCAAGCCTGCCGCAGGTGCGAACTGTGAGGCCCCAAAAAATGAAGGTCTAAAAAGTCCCTGCAGCGGGGCGAAGGGCTGGCCGTTTTGACCGCAATCTATTCTTGATAGTTTTATGTAAAACACAAGAGTCCTTGATGAGGAAGGTTAAAGAATGTCCAGGGTTGGAGTAATGTGTCAGCATTGGGAGCCTGATGTCCAGAGAAAAGACGTGGCTGTAATCACAAGGCTCTGACAGACTACACACATAAACTGTTCTCGAGTAAACCTTACATCTAAATGATTACTAAAACCAGCAAAACAAAACAATGGTCTATCACTTACTATGAGGCTCAATCCTATGAGATCGTTCCAGTCGACACGTTCTTGCAAAGTTTCAAAAAGCAAACACCATGATTCACCGTTATTTTGTGTCTTGTACATAGAATCCAACTATCAAGAGCGATAGGGACGAGAGACTAATCGAACCATATAGTAGCTGGTTCTACCGAGGGTTTTCTAAAAATGGCAGTAAAATATAAGGTCAGTGCGACCACCGCCTTGCCGACCTTGACAGCCTTAAAAGCAGCAAACTATTCCATTGTGTAAGAAAGTTGCCCAAAGGAGCATTGTGTGATATTAGACCTCTTATGTACCAAGTTTACTTAGATGGTGTCCATTCCCCAATGTTCACAATCTTCTGTTCGCTGCATTGGTGAATGCAGCATAAATTAGCACAGATACTGAAAACGGAAAAGCTAGGGAGAAGGCTAAAGAGCACGTTCGCAGTGAGTTTGTCTTAAATATGCATGAATCAGAAACAAGTCAACAGCCTAGCAGTTCATGATATCGTCATAAAGAAAGATGGTATTGTATTTTTGTGGCCAATTTTACAGAAAAAAGAAAGGTCCACTATTTTGTTCATTGTTTATCACTTTTTATGTGGTCAATGCTTGATTAATTACTTGTACTAATTTGAATCTCGTGATAATGAAAGTCAAATAATAGTTCAGCGAGCCTGCGAGTCTTAAACATTCGATATCAATCTAGTATGCACAAAATGCAAACTTATTTTACTTTGAGCGGTAAGATAATCCGATTTGAAGTTACTTTTTAAGAGGCTCCTTCCCAGGAAGTAGTATGGTGTGCAATCTATCAATGACACAGACTTTTCCCCTCGTCTAAAAACTGGCGATCATCCTCACCGCTGATTGGCTAAGTTGATGACATTCAAGCGTGTCAATTGGCCAATTTTTTTCTTAGTTGTCTCAGCAAAAGTGCATTCATTTGAAGACACCACTAACTCAAGGGTGTTGAATGATCGTGTTTTCGATTATTTCAAGAGTTGTTTCCATGTGTGTATCGAAATGGACCATTAAGAGTAATACCTGATTTAAGCTCTCACACCATTTTAAAGAAGTCTGCACATTTTGCAGAAAACGCTATATTTTGGTGACACCTGCACTTGACTCAATTCAGTGAACGTTACTAAAATTGAATCCGGCAAAAGGGGACTTTCAAGATTGCTTTAACGCCTAATTGGTCTTAAAGAATGACTCAATTTTACATATATGCGGGGACCTTCGCTCTTACTACGCATAGGGATAGAAGCATGTGTGACAAACATTGTTGCTATAGAGCAATATATGCAATGAATTAAAAGCAGAATATGTGTTTTGAAAGATTACACAAAATGGGCGAAGGGAGGTGTAAAGTTTGAACCGAGAGATCATTTTTGTGTGTGAAACTATGACTTATCCAAGGTCAAATTTGATTGGTTGAGTGACTCAAAGTTAAAGCAGATTTCATGCAATGATTGGCCAGATGTACCAAATTGGTCATAACCTATAACGACGTGAATTTCTAATATAAAATTGAAAGAAAGTTTTCACTCCATTTTTCTTTTCTTTTTCTATTCTATATTCACTTTCAATAGAACAATTATACAAAAATGGCTGCTACCGACAAACTTATTATCTTTGACACCACTCTCCGTGATGGCGAACAGGTAAAATAGACACAGCGCACTTACGGTATAGATCAAAGTGACTAAATAGTAGATTATTTTTCCAGTCTCCCGGTGTCACTTTAAACACAGAGGAAAAAATTGAGATCGCCAAACAACTCTCTCGTCTTGGTGTCGATGTTCTCGAAGCAGGTTTTCCTATTGCTTCTATTGGTGATTTCGAAGCTGTCCAACGTATTGCTAAAGAAGTTGGTCCTTTAATGACCGGCAGAGAAAAGATTGGTCATCCTATGGTAAAGTATATAATTATTTGGGGGTGGGGGGAGTGTGAAGAGAGTACAGTCAAGAGAGTGATATTAACTCCCCTATCAATTTAAAGACAATTTGTGGTCTTGCTCGTTCTACTCCCAATGATATTAAGCGTTGTGCCGAGGCTATCGCCTCTGCTCCTCGCAAGAGAATCCACGTCTTTTTAGCTACTTCCGATCTCCATCTTAAATACAAGCTCAAGATTGACCGCGAAGAATGTATTAAACGCGCCGTTGCTGCTGTCACTCTCGCTCGTTCATTTGTTGACGAAGTCGAATTCTCTCCTGAAGACGCCGGTCGTTCCGATCCCGATTTCCTTTGTACTGTGCTTGGTAAGGTGATTGAAGCCGGTGCCACCACCCTCAACATTCCCGATACCGTCGGTTATAATACCCCCGAGGAATACGGTAGTCTCATTGCCTATCTTGTCAAAAACACACCTGGCGCTGAAAAGGCCATTTTCTCTACCCACTGTCACAATGATCTCGGTTTGGCCACTGCTAACACTCTTGCTGGTATCTCTAACGGTGCTCGTCAAGTGGAAGTGACAATTAACGGTATTGGTGAACGTGCTGGTAACACAGCCATGGAAGAAGTGGTGATGGCCATCCACACTCACCCCAACTACTACCCCGTTCATCACACTATCAATACCACTTTAATCTACCGTACTTCTCAAATGGTTTCTTCTCTCTCTGGTATGATGGTACAACCTAACAAGGCCATTGTCGGTCGTAACGCTTTCCTCCATGAATCTGGTATTCATCAAGACGGTATCCTCAAGAACCGTCAAACATACGAAATTATTAGTGCCGAAACTGTGGGTGTTACTGATATTTCTCTCGTCCTTGGTAAGCATTCTGGTCGTAACGCCTTCCGTGAGCGTTGTAAGGAGTTGGGCTTCGATGCAATTTCCGATGAGGATTTCCAACATGCGTTTGATGAATTCAAGGCTCTTTGTGATAAGAAGAAGAATGTCAACGATGCTGATATTTTAGCTATTTTGAGCAACCAAATTAGCGCTGCAGTGACCCACGCTTTCTATACGCTAGTGTCTACCCAAGTGGTGAGTGGTGCAGACTCTACTTCCATGGCCAGTGTCAAGATCTTTGATGTTAAGGCTGAAAAGGAAATTGTCGATGCTGCTGTTGGTGTCAAGGGTCCCATCGATGCTGTCTTTGAGGCTATTCAACGTATTGTTGGTCGTCGTTTCATTCTTACCAAGTTTGATATTAGTGCTGTTGGTGAAGGTAGTGATGCCCTTGGTAAGGCTGAAATTCAAGTCAAGGCCGATACCGAAGGTCAACAAAATGGCGATGATCGTTTGGCCAAGGCTGCTTTTGCTACCAGCATTGCTGATATTGATATCATTACTGCTGCTGCCAAGGCTTTCCTCGGTGCTATCAACAAGCAATTAGTTTGGGAAACTGAGTTAGCTGCTGGTACTGCTCGCAGTATTGGTGAAGAACGCCAAGTGGATGTTTAAATAAATAATAACCCTCTCTTAGTTTCCATTCAATTACATAATACCATACACAATAACATCTTCACTTGTAAATATAAAATTATGAAATAAATTAGCTTCAGCTATTTTTTTTTTGTTGATATAATAGGGAATCTTTCGCACGCCTAATTTTTTGCTATTATGTTAAGTGAGGGGACACGATCACACGCTGAACTTACACAGATGTCTTTTTTTTTTACCTTCTGCCGATTATCATTTGAGTTCAACACAAAGTCAGTTGATTCTTTTACAAGAGGGGTTTTTGGTTTCATTCCATAAGCATACAACAGATATGAACTTGAGTTTCTTGTTCTCATCATTCGTGCAGAAAGCCAGTATTCTGACAATATTATTCGCCTGAGCACGCTTACATAATATTTTTGTGTCATAAACACACAGTTGACATGCACTTTATTTTCGTGTGAGCTGAATTGAAGCGAGATTACATATGTATCAACTTTTTCGAAAATAAAAGCCTTTGCATCTTCTTTATCAACAATTTGTAAGAGGTGAGTGAATTGATGAGTCGACCATTTAAACAGTAGTCCTTGATACCTCGTGCGTCTCCCTTTATGTCATTGAATCAAAGGGTGCATATAATGTACATATTAGGAAAAGTCAAGGGGGTGTCAATTTGAAGAGCCAAAGAATTGGGTAGAGATTGAGCGTTGAGATTTCGCATGTTAGGAAGCAAGTAAAAGATACAAGTTTATTAATTAAAAATTCGAGAGTAGAATAAGTAAGTAGAGTATGGGAACCGAACCCATTCGCTCGCACACAAAGTGAAGCGCATGCCAATTATAACTCTACTTCAGTTATACTCCGACCCCTCATCAATGCTGAGGGAAAGAGAGTTTGAATCTGGAATGCAAAAGGTATGTAGTAATCATAAGTATACATGTTTAAAAGTAAATATGTACATTATGTCAAACTTACTTTTTCCAATTGTGTTGCGGCAAAAGTGCCAATTGTCCTCAAGCGACAACTTGCAGCTTCGGCGAACACTTCAGGGTCTTCTTTCGCATTCAAATTACCTCTCCAGCTCCTAGTGAGCTAAATCAAGTGAAACCCCAATCGGTTGTTATAAATGACGACCTCGCGACTAGCGACATAGCCTCTAACTGGAATGACTAATTTGATTCTTTAGGACTCTCTCGACCACACAATCGTATAGACAGAGGATCACCAAAGAAGGAAGCAGCCCACCTAAAATGCCATACAGAGGAACCTAATCTATTCTGTGACCTTTCATCCAAAAAAGAAGAGTATGGCAAGATAAGCATGATAACCTATCTGGCTTCCACTTTTCCCTCTCTTCTTTGGGTCTCTCTTCCTTGATCCTCAGCAGCGACCTTGCCTTTGATGACTCTTTCTTCTTTGAGAGTCGCAAGCGAGCCCTTACCTCTCTTGACAGTCTCCCCTTCACCTTGCTCAGGTGTGAATAAGCCTCTCTCACCAAGTGAGAACATCTTTTAGGCCCTGAGATCAAATAGCCCCATTTGCGGCTACCTATCTACCACCGATTGAGAGTCTTGAATTGTCTGACTGCACCGAAACGGACTCCTGGAAACGACAACTGCCTTGATTTAACGACCTTGTGTTGCCAATTTTCTCATTCCCCCTTCGGCTTTCGTTATCTTCGGACCACCCAAGTTTGAACCAACAAGTTGAACCATGTCCACCTTTACAATCCAAGAAAGAGCCAATTGGCAGCCTTGCCTTTTCACCGATGCCATCAAGTATGCTTCGTACCAAGCCTTGCATTATTTTGATTTTTTGAATTGTAGGTAAAAGTTTGAAACTCTTACATACAACTATGATGGAAAGTAAATTAGTATTTTTATAAGATGTGATAATAATTTAGTTGCTATTACTTACCTGTTATTTTTTTTGGGTTTTTATGGTTTTTTTTTTTTTATCAAAAGCTCAAGGCTTTTCAAGTTTTGTATTCAAAAGCTCAAGGCTTTTCTAATTATATATGTATCCAAAAGCTCAAAGGCTTTTCAATGTTTTTTTTTGTGTTTTTGTATGATTTTTTCAAGTTTTTTTTTGGGCGCAAAGCAAGGTAATCCACACAAATGATATCAGCAGCAAGAAATCAAAACCACCATTCAACCCTTTCTGGTTTGGAAAGAAGAAGCATTGAACAAGAAGTCAATCCAACCTCAGCAAGCCCTCCGATGCAGATCGCTTCAGGAAGGAAGAGAAAAGTTGACAGACACAGGATCCCCAAAGCAAGACAAGAGCCATTTCCACGAGACCGTTTCAGGCACACCAGGCAACGCAAGATACCCAACCAGCAGTAGATAAGGAAGCCCCAAATGAGACTACCCAACCTCAAGACCCAAACGAGCCTCACCGGTGAGAGAAGTTTATCCACACCTTTGCAAGGTGAAGAAAAAACTGCGCAAAAGGTAAGAGCCGTTGTTCCTTCCCAAAGAGAGAAAGAGTTACCAGCGGCAAAGGACCACCACCAAAGATCTTGAAAGAGAGAACCCAAAAAGAGAGAGAGAAAAAAAAGTGAGCCACCAGATAGGTCATTAGCTTCTCCTGCCATACTCATTCTTTGGAATGAAAGGCACACCAGAATAAGTTAGGTCATGAGTGGCATTTCAGGCGAACTGCACCTCCTAAAGGCGACCCTCCGTCTCGCCTAACATCTACTCCTTCAACTATAGAGTCCTAAAGAATCGAATTAGGTAGAGACTATGCATTTATAACAACTGATGGGTTATTCACTTGATACAGCTCACCTGAAAAGCTGTACTACGGATTTTGACCGCAAAAGTAAAGATGGACCTGATTCATGTGCACATCTAACACCACAAGTGCAAAAATGCTATCGCTGTGTAGAGAACAATGAGCACTTTCACCGAGCCATCATGCTTGCCCAAATTGATAGTAAAAAAGAGGAAGAAAAAGAGGAAAGAGGAAGGCTCAGAGGCAACAACCATCAACAACATTTTGACATCATCACTGTGTAACAACCCCCTATTTTTTGCGTGTATCTTGCTGGTATCCCATCATGACAGCGCGTTATTTTAGACGTGTAAAAGCGCGATTTCTTTTCATCAACGTCTTGGATATACTATAGCCATGTCCTATTCACGTTTGTTTTTTGACATGTATCTTTTATGCGCTTGGGGGTAAGCAAAAAAGCCATTGCACAGCAGTTTGTTTACAAAAAGATCCTCCAACTCATTAAAAATTCAGAATCAGCAAATCATATGTTTACGCCTTTCATGTGAAAATAAGTAGAAAGTGATATAGTAAGTTGAGCTAATCTTTTGTCAATGGCATTGAAACAAGCAATTCTTTGCGATTAGAATGATACCAAGAACGTCTCGTTGGGGTACGTTTTTGTAAAGTTGAGTTTTATAGTAATCACTCAAAGACACTGATTCTTTGGACCAATAGCAACAATCGTACCAATCAATGAGTGAAGTCTGCAAAACAATACCCTGAGACAACTTGTTATATGCAAAGTTATCTAAAAGTCGTATTTCAACTCGTAAAATGAAGTGACTATTTTAATTGAAAATGGTAGAGAGTGTATTCCTTTGAATATTTGGGATCTGTATGTATATGAGGGTTTAATTCGATAGAAAATAATATGTTCCAATAGTACATATGGCATTGTGCACTACAATATCAGTGCGTATATTGTGTAGAGCTGTAACAAGGAAGCCATTGTAACCAGTAAATCAAGAGCTAGTACGATACTCATATTCTTTTTCACCATATAAGATTTAAGTGATTTGTTAGAGTCCACCAAATAAACAGTCCTCTCAACTAAAAAAAAATATGCTTGGTTTAAAGAGTCGCTCACTTCCCTTCTCTCATTTAGACTTGTAATATTTTAATTAAACCAATATGGTTGCTTACGGAGGAGGTAATTGCAATCATTGATGAATGTGATTTACTTGTACTGAAGCTATGTTTGCTTGGTTATGGTGTATAGATGAAGTCAATGCTCTTGTGCTTGACATTGGCACTACAATGACGCGTGCAGGTTATGCAGGCGAGGACACACCTCGTGTCATGTTTCCTACTAGTGTGGGTTACGTCGATATAGAAGAAACAGTCAAAGAAGACGTCGAAATGACAGAAGGAGATGCACCTCCTGCACAACCCGCCACACCACAACGTAAAAGACAATATTATATTGGCGATAATAAGATTAATACATTTAGAAGCAACATGGAAGTGAAAAATCCAATGAAGGACGGCATGAGTAAATATCTGAAAAGAGTAAAAAAGTAGTGATTAGCCATGCTGAAGCTGTAAATTATAGTTGACGATTGGGAGGCGATCGAACAAGTGTGGGAAGCCACTTTCAACACCATGCTAAGAGTACAGCCAGAAAATCACCCTTTATTATGTACAGAGCCTGCATGGAATACAAAGGAGAAGAGTGAAAAGACCATGGAGTTGGCATTTGAAAAGTTTCAATTTCCTGCCTTTTATCTCGCCCAAGATGCCGTTATGACAGCGTAGGTGTATTTGTAGTTTAACTTGCAGTAAGAGTAAATACTAAGTTCTACCTTATAGTTTCTCAGTTGGAAGAGCAACAGCGCTTGTGCTTGATTCTGGAGGAGGAGTGACAAGTGCAGTTCCTGTATACGATGGATTTGTGTTAAAGAAGGGCATTTTACACCAACCTATTGCTGGAGATAGTTTGGCTGAGCAAATCAAGACACAACTCGCTAATGATTTAAATTACACAATAACACCTCACTACAGAATCGCAAAAAAGACTAAAGTCGAGGCAGATCAGAAACCTGAGTTACAGTTGCGTGAGTTGGAAGGATTAAAAGATAGCTTTAACGACTATCAAACTAGTGTAAGTAGAGATTAGGAAGCGTAAGTGGGTCAACTCTTGTTAACTTGATACTTGTATCCTATGCAGAGAGTAATCAATGAATATAAAGAAACGATCTGTCAAGTATCAGAAGTCACATTTGATGAAGGGCTTTTATCCTCAAGGTCCAAAAAGTCATTTGAATTCCCAGACGGCTTTAATCATGCATTTGGATTAGAACGTTACAAAGTCCCAGAACATATTTTCCAACCTCATTTCGATGACAGCAACAACAACGACAATGCTGAAGAAGCAGTACAAAAAGAGGATGAAAATATGGAAGCTGAAGAGGAATCCGAAAAGAAGGAAGAGGAACAAAAGACTATTGAAGAAGGAGTGGAATCCAAGAAGCAACAACAACAACCACAATACCTTGGCGTGCACGAAATGGTGTATAACAGTATCAACAACTGCGATATCGATCTTCGCCCACTTTTATTTAACAATGTGGTTGTCACAGGTGGAAATACCTTGTTTAGTGGATTTAATGAGAGATTAAACTATGAGTTACCCTTGAAGGCACCAGGCGTAAGTGATTACATAATCATAGTAGTAGTGAAATAGGTAGAGTCTAACCATTATTCTATACAATAGAGCAAAATCAAGATTCATGCAGCTGGTAATGCTACGGAACGCAAGAGCAGTAGTTGGTTGGGCGGCTCTATTTTAGCCTCTTTAGGCACATTCCATCAATTATGGGTATCCCGAAGTGAATACGAAGAATTTGGTGCTTCCATTGTTCACAGGAAATGTTAAACTCATCACTTCACACGCCATCATCAACTAAAGTCACCAACAATTTAAAAATAAAAAATATTCAATCAACTCTAATTTTTTTATAATATATGGCGTTCCGTTGTGGAAAGAAAAGACATGCATTGGTGTGAATTTATTAAAGTGAACTATTTACAACAAGATGATGAGATAGGAAAAAATGTATAATTAAAATGGAGGTGGAGGTGGAGGAGGGTCATATAAATCATTCAACTTTTGTCTTTTGCTTGGATGATGTTGTTGATTAAGAGGATGATGGTGATGTAGAGGAAGGGGATGATGGTATTTTTGTTGTTGTTGTTGTACAGAAGAAGGTGTAGAGGAGGAGGAAGAAGACCAAACAAGTTTTCTATTATCAATGGGTTGCCAATAGCCATTTGAATCGGTATTTGGATGTGTGGTTGTTGTAGGCGAATGATTGGTTGGAGAAGAAGTCGTTGAAGAAGTAGATGGGGTATCAACAATAATTGCGGTATTATTATTAGGCGTTGTTGTGTAAGAAGAGTAATTGGTGTTGTTATTGGAAGGAGCTTCTTCCAGCATGGGCACAGGTAAACTCAAACCCCTTGGAATCATCGCTGCTTCATTACTACTACTACTGGTGTTACTTTGCTGCTGTTGTATAATTTTAAGATGCGCACAATGCTTTTCTAATATGTCATACAACGTATTCTTTGAGAACGGTTTCGGTAAAATGTCATTCATACCGATGCCAATGTACTCCATGATATCATTATGTGTGAAATTTGAAGTCATGGAAACGATTGGTGTTAAAGAATCATAGCGACGAATATTTCGTGTGGTTACAATACCATCCATTTTAGGCATAACAATGTCCTAAAAAAAGAAACCCGATACAAAATTATATTAGACTCCAGTCATGTATTTTTTGTTATTGTTGTTATGGTTACCATCAAGATAAGATCGTACTTCTCGGCACTCATCTTTTGAAGGGCTTCTAAGCCATCTTTTGCAAGATCGATGGAACAACCGATCATGTTCAACATACGTCCACTCACGTCTCGGTAAACGGAATCGTCGTCCACGAGTAGTACACGTGGTGGTGTTGTCCAACTTGCCACCATTTTCTTTTTCCCTTTATCTGTCTCGGAAGCCGGCACATGATCTGTTTGATTGCTGACTTTCATTATACTGTTGCTATTATCGTTATGGTTTTCAATCTTCACTGCTGCTGGAGTAGTGTTGTTATTAGAGCCAAGTCGACCCAGTGCCAAAAAGGCCAATCCACCATCCGAAGTCTTGATAGAAGATCCTATCAAACTTCCTCCATTTAATTGAGCGGCCGCTGCTGCTACCGTCGCGGTGTCAATGGGTGCCGCTGCTGCACTACTGCTAGAGGGTTGAGATGATGTTCCTGCTGCTGCAGTTGGCGTAGGTAAAAAGAGATCAGTCAAGATACTCTCAATGGGAATAGTGGATTGGTCTGACCAAGTCGCCGAATTGCCAGTTGTTGTTGTTGTTGTTCCCGATACAACCGGCAAATTCTTGAGTTCTTCAATCGCTACAGATGATGCGCTCACTATTCACGAAAAAAAAAAAAAAAAAAAAGAATTAGATTCTAATTACAAGATAGATATACATGTATATATGATATTATACCTTTTTCGGATTGCTGCTGTGGGTTACTTCTAATTGTCAAATCCATGCACTCTTTGATCAGTTCATCCTTGCGTTTGAGACTATGCTGAAATCCCGAAAGTTCGGTCATTATTAGATTGTCTGTCTTTTCCATTTGTTGTAAAGTAGCTTCTAATTCCACGTGCGATTGTTTCAATTCATTCACTTGAGACTGAAGTTCTCTGGTGAGTTTACGAAGTTCTTCTACTACTGTTGAAGAGGACGACCGAGACGAAGATTCGGCCGTCATCAAAGAGGGTGATTTGATATCATTTTGGGAAATAATAGGAGAAGGTGTTTGTTTATCAAAAGTGGTGGTATCAGTAAGGGAATGGTTGGTTTTCTTCTTTTTTCCTGGTGTCTTTCTCTTGATCTCCTCTAATAAATCTTTTCGGTCTCTTTGAAAATGCGAGTGTTCAAACTCCCAAATCTGAAAAAAGATAATTAGTGTGTACGTTATTACCAAGATATCTCTCTATTTTACCTGATCTCCGTATAATTTCTGACTTTCGTCCGGATTCGTTCGAATTCGAAAGTTCGGTCATTATTAGATTGTCTGTCTTTTCCATTTGTTGTAAAGTAGCTTCTAATTCCACGTGCGATTGTTTCAATTCATTCACTTGAGACTGAAGTTCTCTGGTGAGTTTACGAAGTTCTTCTACTACTGTTGAAGAGGACGACCGAGACGAAGATTCGGCCGTCATCAAAGAGGGTGATTTGATATCATTTTGGGAAATAATAGGAGAAGGTGTTTGTTTATCAAAAGTGGTGGTATCAGTAAGGGAATGGTTGGTTTTCTTCTTTTTTCCTGGTGTCTTTCTCTTGATCTCCTCTAATAAATCTTTTCGGTCTCTTTGAAAATGCGAGTGTTCAAACTCCCAAATCTGAAAAAAGATAATTAGTAAAGAGGGTATTACCAAGATATCTCTCTATTTTACCTGATCTCCGTATAATTTCTGACTTTCGTCCGGATTCGTTCGAATTTTATGGAAATCGTATTTATTCAACTGACGCACAAAGCTCGCGAAATTACAATGTTTGAAATGCTTGGGCAAGATGGACTTTGAAAATTCGTTGGTATCTTTGACAAGAAAAGTGGTACCTGAAGGGTTCCAACAAAAGACATCTTTAAACGCTTTATTTTCCAACATGCTAAGTAGTATAAATTTTCGAGATATCAGCTGATGAATAATAATAATTTTTTTTTTTTTTTTTGCTAACCGAAATAGTTTTTGAATAAAGTCAGGTACAGCAGAATTACTCGATTCATTTCCGTTCTTGTTGTAATTCTTCAACACCTTTTTAGTTGAAGAGGGTTTTATATAAAAATCGTTCTGTTCCTCCATTTCTAAGCTTTATAATACACTAAAAAGAAGGAATAGTAAAATAAAGCAAAATGTGTATACACACAAAGGAAAATTAGAGTGTTGCAGAAGAAAGGAAGAATTGCAAGAAAAAAAAGATAAAAAAACTCTTTTTCAGTGTGTACGTAAACCTTACCTTACCATATTTAGCTAATCAACGTCACTGGTTGGAATGCATTTTTATCTGAGATTCAAGCATCTTATTATTAAAGTGAAATCGTAGTTTCACCTTCCTCATCTGAGCACGGTTGCTAGTATCTTTTTCCTTATCGGAATTCCCATTATTAAGCTCTGTTATGGTCGTCTAAAAGAATTACTTTATATAACCGAAATAGTTTTTGAATAAAGTCAGGTACAGCAGAATTACTCGATTCATTTCCGTTCTTGTTGTAATTCTTCAACACCTTTTTAGTTGAAGAGGGGTTTTATATAAAAATCGTTCTGTTCCTCCATTTCTAAGCTTTATAATACACTAAAAAGAAGGAATAGTAAAATAAAGCAAAATGTGTATACACACAAAGGAAAATTAGAGTGTTGCAGAAGAAAGGAAGAATTGCAAGTAAAAAAAAGATAAAAAAACTCTTTTTCACGCCTAACAAAAACCTTACCTTACCATATTTAGCTAATCAACGTCACTGGTTGGAATGCATTTTTATCTGAGATTCAAGCATCTTATTATTAAAGTGAAATCGTAGTTTCACCTTCCTCATCTGAGCACGGTTGCTAGTATCTTTTTCCTTATCGGAATTCCCATTATTAAGCTCTGTTATGGTCGTCTAAAAGAATTACTTTATAATATCTGAAATAATTTAAAAAGTAATAAATTATCAAGGAGAGCAAAGTTTCATTTTATTTCGTCTGAGTGCCAACTTTGGATAAGGTTTTTAACATTGACCTTTTTGCAGAAGTATAAATATTTTCGCACATTTGACCTGATTTTTCTGCCAATTACATCCTCACTGCCTTGCAGTTTTTTTTTTCCATTTATGTAAAATAGATGATTAAGTGAATATGCGAGTGCCCATAATCTATCATATTCCATTCAGCAAATATATGAAAGTGGTGCATGTTTGTTGACGCCAATTTGATGTTGCACGCTCTCATCATTGAGCCAATCCATTTACCAGCCCGAAGTTTGTCGTTTTTTTCTGGACTGTTGGTAGATACCTTTCTTATTTTTTCTGCCATATTCTGTATGACTTTTGGATCTTTAAAAAGCAATGCATCTCGAAAATCGCTGTATTATAAGACTGTGTTGGAATTCTGTATAGTTGACGTGTATAAATATTGAACAGTCGGATCCTTCTTTAATGGATGATCTGCTAATGACAGACTAAGGTTTGAAACCCTACGTCTACGTGATATCCAGAGACCGCAATCGACCAAAAATGCAGGAGGGAAGAGTCCTTATACGGCAGTGGAGATGCGTTAAATTGAGAAAAGTCTTGAAAGGTGTACACCACTGGATCTATCAAAAATGCACTTGATCTTGTAGGGAACAAATCCAATACGTAAGCGTTCATGATAGAGGAGATATGAAAGTAGAAGAAAAAGTGTATAGAATGAAACACGTCTGTGGTCAATATTTATAGAAATATAGGATATTTCTGTATATGCATAAACCTTTGGTAGCGCGGAGAAAAGCCTGTTTCCTCTTTTGTCAAGTAAACTACATACACCTCACTTGGATTTTGTGAACCATTCTGGAGTTGCCAAAGGAAGCAACTTTTCTTTCTTACTTAACGTAGCCATGGTTGAAGCCAGCATTCCACGATATTACACACTTGAAGAGAAAGAATACACTGCACCTTATTACAGTGTCAGAAACGACTATAAAAAATATGCCAACTCACCCATCGTAATTGATAATGGTACGTGTTGAAATGTAGCACTCACTCACACATAGACATCAGTTGACACTCTTGTATAGGTTCGAATCAGTGCAGGGCAGGTTGGTCTTCTGAAAAGGGCCCTTCTTGTAAGTCTCTAAACTTGCTTGTGGCAAAAGCGTACGCGTTCTAACAAAAGGTTCTGTAGTGATTTTCGATAATGTTGTATCAAAGTATAAAGATCGCCGATTGAATGAGAACGTATTAGCCGTAGGCATGGACGCTTTAGCGGATCCAGCAGCTAAATCCAATGCTCGTTCACCTTTCGATGGCAATGTTGTGTGTGATTTTGAGAAAATGGTAACGACGCAACTTACAACACAACAAATGAGCAAGATGTTTAACCGTACACAAATCGCTTAGGAAACCATTTTAGATTATATATTCGTTGTACTTGGAATCAATACACCTCAAGTGAATCACCCCATAGTTTTGACGGAAGCACCTTGTACACCACAATACTCTCGCACACGTAAGTAAACGCAGGCCAAATGTCAACCTTATCCAGCCACCAACTCACATTTTTTTGATGTAGACATGACCGAACTTTTATTTGAGGGATACAGAGTGCCTTCAGTGGCATACGGTATTGACTCATTATTCAGTTATTACGCCAACGGAGGAACTGCAGACGATGGTGGCATAGTCATTTCTTCTGGAAACGCAACCACACATGTCATCCCAACTTTAGGAGGAAAAGGATTACTATCAAAGACAAAGAGGTTAGACGGAGCAAGATCGCATTTTCTTTCCACACATAGTAACATCTTTTTAATAGACTATCTTATGGTGGAACACAATCATCTGATTACATGTTGAAATTAATGCAACTGAAATATCCCACCTTCCCCACAAAAATGACCAGCGCCCAAGCACAAGATTTAGTCAACACACATACATTTGTCGCAAAGGATTATCAAAGTGTGTACGTGGCAATAGAGAATAGAGATACTTTCGCTGAAATCGATCGTATGATGTAGACATGACCGAACTTTTATTTGAGGGATACAGAGTGCCTTCAGTGGCATACGGTATTGACTCATTATTCAGTTATTACGCCAACGGAGGAACTGCAGACGATGGTGGCATAGTCATTTCTTCTGGAAACGCAACCACACATGTCATCCCAACTTTAGGAGGAAAAGGATTACTATCAAAGACAAAGAGGTTAGACGGAGCAAGATCGCATTTTCTTTCCACACATAGTAACATCTTTTTAATAGACTATCTTATGGTGGAACACAATCATCTGATTACATGTTGAAATTAATGCAACTGAAATATCCCACCTTCCCCACAAAAATGACCAGCGCCCAAGCACAAGATTTAGTCAACACACATACATTTGTCGCAAAGGATTATCAAGCCAATTTAAAGGCAATAGAGAATAGAGATACTTTCGCTGAAATCGATCGTATTATCCAGTTTCCTTTTACAGCGCCCATTATTGAAGAAAAAACAGCAGAGGAGTTGGCGAGACAAGCAGCAAAGCGAGAGGAAAATGCAAAGCGTCTGCGTGAAGCTGCTGTCAAGTCACGTTTAGAGAAACTCGTCGCGCGTGAACAACAATACGAAGCATTCACCAACTTGAAAGCCATCAAGGGCAGTATCAAAAAGACAGAATGGACTGTAAAGTATACCTACCAGATGAATAAACAGTGCAGTGACTCATCGATTGCATATAGGCACAATTAAAAGAGGCAGGTTTCAAGGACGAAGCAGATTTAGACGATACCATCAAACAACTCGATGTGGCTATTCAACGTGCACGTAACAAGGAACTCGGTATTGAGGAAGTCGAGGAAAAGGAACCTCCCAACACCAGCTTGGTCGACATTCCTGACGATCAATTAGACGAAGCCGATAAAAAGGAAAAGAGAAAGCAGAAATTAATGAAAGCCAACTACGACGCTCGTCAAAGAGCGAAAAAGGCAAAGGAAGAAGCACGTTTGAGAGACGAGGAAATCGCTCGTCAAGAGGAACAAAAGCGAAAGGACGACCCGACACAATGGATCGCTGAAATCAAACAAAAGAGACAAAATGTCATTGATAAATTGAAGCAGAGAAAGAGATTGGCCTCTGAGTTGGCTGATCGTAGATCGCGTGCCTCTCAGTTGCGTATGAAGTCTATTGCTAATTTAGCCAGTGATACACCTACTTCTAAGCGCAGAAGAAAGGGTAACGACGAAGATACCTTTGGGCAAGACGATGACGATTGGGCCATTTACCGTGAAATTGTAAGTAAAAAGAAAGGGATAGTATTCAAGTACATTGTCGCTAAGTCATATTTACAGAGTCGTGATGATGAATCGGATGAGGAAGAGGAAGACATGTCTGAATTAAACCAATACGAATCATTGTTACTACAGTACGACCCTGATTTCTTGCCTGAACACTCGTATGAAAACATGTCATCCCCTACAAACACTTTATTACATTTACTTGCACGAGGTGTGTATCCCTCTTATGATCCTACCGACATGGAACAAAGCTATCAATTGCACGTCAACATTGAGCGCGCAAGAGTGCCTGAAGTGTTGTTCCAACCTAGCATCATTGGTCTTGACCAAGCAGGTCTCATCGAAAGCGTGAGTGATATCGTAAAGACATTTGACGTCAGTCAAAGAGAGAAGTTGATGCATGTGAGTACAACGGTACTGTCTGGTGGTTTGATGAGAATACTAATGCAATTTTTATTCTAGAACATTTTCCTTACGGGTGGATTCAGTCAGGTACCTGGTTTATCTGAAAGGATACACGCCTCACTTCAAAGCATTTACCCCGTCAACACCAAGATCAAAGTCAAGAGAGCCGCCGACCCTGTCCTGGATGCATGGAAGGGTGCTGCTATGTTTGCTCAAGATAAAAGTAAACAACAATATTTCGTCAGCAAAAAGGAGTATGAAGAATATGGTTCTGATTATATCAAGGAGCATGGATTAGGAAACATTATCCAAAAATAAAAAAAAAAGAGAAAGAGACTTTATTCGTATACTACTTGTAAAAAAAAAACGAAAAAAAAATGTAAAATGATGAAGAAGAATGGGGGGAGCATATATATGTGTTGAATTATTAGGTGGTTTGGGTAGTTATAATATTACATAATGTGATTACCAGGCGTCAAAGGGACGTGGTGTGCTAGTTTTTGGTTTTTTGCCATTAGGAGAGTCGGAGGTGCTCTTACTACTGGAGCCACTTGCGCTAAGACTGCTGCTCTTTTCTTCCTCTTCATTGACCGTGGACATTGATATGGCTTGAAGACGATGTAAAAGAGGAGGAGAAAGAGGTGTAGGTGTCAATTCGATAAAGTGATCTTGTTGCCCAAGAGGTCTATTGGTGGTGGGAGTGGTGGATGAGGGAGATGAACTTGATGATACATTGGTGGGGTTATTAAAGTCTACTTTGGTGTTATATCTATTATTATTAAACAACATGGGTTGTTGTTTGTCTTTACTACTCTGAGAGGACTGTTGTTGAGGTCCTTCAAACTCGAGTTCACTCATTTTGAACACAAGTGAATCATCGTCGTCCATCATACTACTATTCTTTCCTCCGCCTACTCCTTGTCCGCTTGAATTGATCGAATTTCCTTGAAGCATGCTTCCATCCACATTACGAGATCGTTGAAGATTATATAAAAGCGATTCTTCATTATCGTAATTTCTGCTAAGTCTATGGGAACTAAAATCGACAGGTGATTTGGCTCTATCGCGAGGTGGTGTGTTGATGATGGCTCTACCCATCATTCGCGTGCTGTTACTGGTGGTGACAGCATTACGCATCATGTGCAGGTCTTGATTATGATAATCTTGTGGGTAAGTCGAGTAGGCAGATATATCATTAATGGCATCATCACCAAACCCTTCATCCTCGTGCTTGTAGTTTGACGGATTGTTGATTCGGGTCAGTCTCAATGCATTTTGATTATTAGCGAGTGTTCTCAACTGAGGGAAGCTTCTGGGTATGTGTACAGGTGAAGTGGATCTTTGTTCAGCATGTAATGGGGAAGGTATAATAGGTTGATATGAACGTCCTGTGGAAGAGGTGGAGGACACGGGAGAAATACCTGATACAGGATCCTGTTGTGATGAAGACGAAGCGTTGCCCAGCATCATACTCGAGGTCAATGACTCGGATAGCGAGTTGTGTGTTTCTCTCAAGTTTTGAAAGTGTGAAAGCACCGTCTTTCGATTCGCAGTGGTGGACATGGATCCAGTAATGCTGCTATTGGTTGTATCTGATTCTGATGACATGTTGTGTCCAGATGAAAATAACTGGGTGCTACTATTTTTGTTTTGGAATAATCGAAGCTCTTGATTCGACCCTACAAAGCGAACAAAGTCCTCCAAATCGTCGTCATTTTCACTTTTGAAGTTGATTGAGCTGTGGTCACTGGTACGAGACCATCGTCTCGTCATGCTGTTACTTGACGGAGAGTCTGCAGCCGTTCTGTTGGTTGGACTGGCTTTGTATTTGTCAAAACTCGAAGAAAATTCGATTTTACGACCAAATGATCCACTGTCCACTCCTCCCCCACCTCCGCCATTCATTCCTCCTCCTCCACTTCTTGTCTTTTCCGATGTTGAGGGTGTAAAATGTCTTGCTCCACTACTACCAGCACCAGAAACTAAATGTGCCATAAGGTGAGTCAGTCACTTGTTACATCATCGTTATTCACTATGATACTTACAGAACGATTCTGCTTGAGGAGACGAGGATAAAAAAGGCGATTTAAACGGTGATACCACGAACGGAGCGGAGGATCGTCTACTGGTGGAGAGTACACTCTCAGCTCGATTTAAGGCATGAGAAGAAGTAGTTTGTTTGGGTGTGCTACCAGTAATGGTGTTGGTGGATGTTTGGTGTTGAGACTGAAATTCTCTTTGTTCAGAGGGATGTATTGGTGAAGTAGAGAAATTTCGTCTTGAATTTTCCTAAAATGTAAATAAAATATATATGACGATCAGATGAGTGAGAAATTATTGCAATCCCTTTTTTCTCCACTTCTTGTCTTTTCCGATGTTGAGGGTGTAAAATGTCTTGCTCCACTACTACCAGCACCAGAAACTAAATGTGCCATAAGGTGAGTCAGTCACTTGTTACATCATCGTTATTCACTATGATACTTACAGAACGATTCTGCTTGAGGAGACGAGGATAAAAAAGGCGATTTAAACGGTGATACCACGAACGGAGCGGAGGATCGTCTACTGGTGGAGAGTACACTCTCAGCTCGATTTAAGGCATGAGAAGAAGTAGTTTGTTTGGGTGTGCTACCAGTAATGGTGTTGGTGGATGTTTGGTGTTGAGACTGAAATTCTCTTTGTTCAGAGGGATGTATTGGTGAAGTAGAGAAATTTCGTCTTGAATTTTCCTAAAATGTAAATAAAATATATATGACGATCAGATGAGTGAGAAATTATTGCAATCCCTTTTTTTTTTCACATTGAAATTTTTACCATTTTCGTCCTATTGCTATCATCATCCAATAGTGATTCTCTTCTATTGCTACTGGGTGTATAAGCGGATACAGGCCTTGGTCGGGTGTATTCCTGCTGTTGATATTTAGCCATTGTAGGCGTAAAGAAATGTTCATCCATATCAATGAATTGCGCACTAAGGTCTCTCTCTGAATCCTCTACTCTAAAATCACAATTTCGACGGTAGGTCACATTGAGCTTGAAGGTGCTAATAAATCGCATCATTATCATCAGCAACTCGTTCCCTTTTAATATGAAATACGATTCATTTCTTACCCTATTGGTGTAACGACATCTGTGAATTTATAGTCAAGGGTTGGTTTACGAGCATCATTTTCCAATATTGTTGAACCTTTAAATATTATTTGTTATCAGCCATTGTCTATTAAGGGAAAAACAAAAAAATCATCATTTTACCTATTGGAATTTCAGTATTATTTTGAACAATAGCTGATGATAATCTGTATCCAATGGATAACGCATTGCTTGAATCATGATGTTTATGGAGTTCACGATATAAATCATAACTAGGCAGGAGATGAACTAAAGAATGCAACGTTCTAAAGAAGACAATGGATCGCTTGTAGAGATTGGGCAAGTCTACAGCATGATCAGGAGAAGGATGCCTATCATGATAACTTAATAGTTTGTCCCATAATCTCCATTTGTAATTCCCTTATTCTCACTTACTTTAAAGTTAATTCCCATGATTCAATTAATATACGATCAATATGAGCATCTGAAGTTTGTGACTTGAGTTCTACGCCTCCCCATCTAAGATTATCATCCGCAACGACCAGTGGTTGATTATGTGATAATTTGGAAGTATCAAGATAGATATCAATAATCATTGGTGGTGGCTCCCTTTCTGCAGCTTGAAGTGCTGAATTCCTCCAGAACTTTAAATCCTCTCGTAATACTTCCACATCCTCTGTTGCAATATTAAACTATGAAAACTGTGTCAATATCATTCTACACACACGTAGTTCAATTTCAAAAATTACCTACCCATTTATTCAACTTTCTACTTGAAGAAGAGCCTTTTAAGCTGTTTCTTTTCCCATATCGTGAGTCATTATTAGGAGTACATCGTGCTTGAACAATGATTTGTGCCGTCTTTGTATAAAAATTCTATGAAATAGGTTTAGCGATAGGCCAGTCAGTTAAGAGTGCATAGTTTCTTTACTTGTATAATTTGTTCTAATTTGGAATTGCGCGTGTTTGTAGATGAAGTGGATGAACCATTAGGAAGTGCTGTGAAGGACTGTTGTGAAGAAGAGCGCATAGTGTATGTATTTAAAAGTGCATAAATAAACTAACTCTCTTTTTTCCTAATAATTATTTCTCTTTACGCTTTTGTCGTCAAGAAAATAAAGGAAAGAGTGTTATCTAAGTTGAAGTTGCTGTTGTTATTTCTTTTCTCTTATTTTTCCCCCCTTTACTAGTTTCTCTCTTTCTCTTGTTGAAAAGGGAAAAAATAGTAATGTTGAATAAAAAAAGAGATAGATAATGAAAAGGGAAAAGGAAATAAGGAACGCAGAGGTGATAATACTACGCTTGAATCACGTGTACCGCATAAAATTCGTCATTTTCACCGTGTAACTAACTTTTCAATGTTTGATTTAATTGGATAGAACCTTACCTTGCCTTTATTATGTAATTAGAATCTTCCAAGAACTTAATTTCAACAAGTTATAGAGAAAAATGAATTACCAAGCTACTGGTACATACTTAATTCACATTTAAAGCTTCAATAAGTCTGTATTTCACTCTAGTAATTGCTTTGGCAATTGCCTTTAATCATAGATATTTGAAAGAGGCAAATCTATTTATGTGTCAAGATTGCATTATGCTTGTATATATTAGACCGCATTTTTGTGTATTATTCTGTCAATGAAATACGTAATGATCAAGACTAGTTGTGTCTTCATACTTGCCTCATCTTTAGACGATAAAAATATCAGACATGGCCAGAAAACAGCTGTAATGGCTCTTGACACTAAAGTCAGATAATGCAAGATCGGCGATATTCGTGAAAATCGGCTTATATCATAATACGTATAACACTACGTAGTCCAGACTTTATCATCTCCCTTCAAACGATACGTAGATTTGTAAGAAAAAGATGGATGTTTGCAGGCCTATTTCGTACGCAATGAGTGCTCGTTGAAGAAGCACTGAAATACGTAGAATCACAGAGTGAGCTAAATATGCTCTAGACCCTTTCATTGATCCTCTTTATTGCTAGTATAACTATCGACAGGTATTGCAAAACGCATGCCTGTCAAACAATAACAAGCAACGGAATAAGTGCTTTAAACGTAGTTACATTATTCCCCAAAGAAAAACTTCATAGGACAAGCGAATCTCTTTATATATAAAAGCACGTAAAGCGATTTCACTCGGTCAAATCAGGATTTTGCGGCTGTTTCTATTTTGCTGGGGGAAGTTCCAACGCTTGTAAGCGCTTTATCTATTCCTGTGTTCATAACTCACGCTTTTGATAGCTTATGGTGAGGTTGATACAAATGCCTAGGGAGGGTGGTGGGGAAAAACGAGAAAGACAGAAAGCAGCTTATGAGTTTGAAACCCAGCCATCAATGGCTAAGCAAAATATTTTTTTCTCGGTAGATCTCAACCCATTGACCTTCAACAATAACCATGGTTGCCTCTACTTCATTAGACGTTCTTCCCGAAGACACCACAGCTTACAAGACCCAAGAGTACTGGGAAGATAGATACAAGCAGTAAGTCGCTCACATATTATGTTGATACAAACGGTCTTTTTGACATTGACCTTTTTAGAGAGGATTCCTGCACTACTTTTGACTGGTTCAAGACTTATGCTGAATTAAAGCCATTGTTAAACGAAGCTATTCCCAACAAAGAAGCCAAAATTCTTATGCTCGGTTGTGGTAACTCCAGTAAGTGTCACCTTTTGAATATATCCTTAAGTACTAGAATTAACGCTTATAATAGCATTGGGCGAGGATATGTATAATGACGGCTATAAGAATATTGTGAATATTGATTATTCAAGCACTGTCATTGAGAATATGAAGCAACGTTGTGCTGATAAACCCGAGATGTAGTGTAAGAAGATAGAACTTTAACGTATGTATTGAAATGTTATTGATTTGACTATCATGTAGGGCTGGAAATGGATATCCGTGATTTAAAATTTGACAGCGCATCTTTTGATGTAGCCATTGATAAAGGTACGAAGGAGCATAGCATATTCACAAATACAGCCGAAGTTAACTTGTGCATATATCGAATAGGAACCATAAGAAGCCAAAATTCTTATGCTCGGTTGTGGTAACTCCAGTAAGTGTCACCTTTTGAATATATCCTTAAGTACTAGAATTAACGCTTATAATAGCATTGGGCGAGGATATGTATAATGACGGCTATAAGAATATTGTGAATATTGATTATTCAAGCACTGTCATTGAGAATATGAAGCAACGTTGTGCTGATAAACCCGAGATGTCATGTAAGAAGATAGAACTTTAACGTATGTATTGAAATGTTATTGATTTGACTATCATGTAGGGCTGGAAATGGATATCCGTGATTTAAAATTTGACAGCGCATCTTTTGATGTAGCCATTGATAAAGGTACGAAGGAGCATAGCATATTCACAAATACAGCCGAAGTTAACTTGTGCATATATCGAATAGGAACCATGGACGCCTTGATGTGCGATCGCGGTGATGTTTGGGATCCTTCAGAGGAGTTGATCAACGATGTGAAGGGTGAAGTGGACGAAGTTGAGAGAGTGTTAAAGGTGGGAGGCACCTTTTTGTACATTACATTTGGCCAACCTCATTTCCGTAAGAGACATCTTCAAAGAGACTGTTGGGAGATTGATACCAAGACCATGGGTGATGCTTTCCACTATTTCTTCTATACCATGGTCAAAAACAAGTAAATTATGTTATGTGGTGGTGGCTTAGTCTTTTAATTAAATCCAATAAATATCATATATACACATTTGCATAATTATTCCTTCTTGCGCAACACATGTTACTCTTTCGACGTCTTTTTTCAACAGCGAAACAATGCTCTCCTGTAGAGCAATTAGAAAGTCTGTCTAAATTGTCCGCAGCAGTGAACGCTACTTCCAGTAATATTGAGAAACAAGCAATATTAAATAAATATCCTGCAAGTCATTCCACCTTGAAGCGTATATACGATCCTCACCTTCGCCATTTCGTGTCCTCAAAGCAAGTTTTGGCTTACTTGAAGAAACAACATCCGACTGCAGAGACTAGATCGTTTACAGATCTAAACGAGTTACTGGACGCACTTTCTTCGCGTGCCATCACAGGTCATGCTGCCAACCGGTCCGTCGCCCTGTTTTATACCACCTACTGTCAAACAGAAGCGCTACGCAATATATTTTGGCGCATCATCGATCGTAACTTGAAAATGGGTGTATCAGTAAGAACAATTCGTCATTTGCTCACAACACCTAGCTCAACAGAGAAGCATCAAGAAAATGCAAAGCCTGCCAATATGAGTGTTGCCCTTGCAACCTCTTTCTCAAGCACAAAAAAGAATCCTTTTCTTTTATCAGACGGATGGCATGTATCACAGAAATTAGACGGTATACGTTGCATAGCTATGATACGAGCGATAAACAATGATGATACAGAGTACGATGTCCAATTTTATTCACGCACTGGACGACCGTTTACTTCCTTACAAAAGGTCAAATCAGATATATTAAGTAGATTAGAGAAAACGACTGAGAAAAACGAGTTTGTACTGGATGGGGAGATATGTGTGTACAATGAAGGGGATAAAAACGAGGATTTCTTAAAAGCAATGGGGCAAGTACGGAGGATGAACGAAGAAATGGAAAATCCCGTGTATCAAGTATTTGATTATATACAATTGCAAAGTTTCCTTGCTGCAAAAGGAGATGTGACATTCAGTCAAAGACAACAGCAATTAAAAGCATTTGTGGGCAGCGACCTGTCTCATTTAAAGGTAGTTGAGCAAGTCAAACTAGAAAACATGGATCATTTGGAGTCTATGAAGAAAAAAGTGATAGAAAAGGGATGGGAGGGATTGATACTTAGAAGAGATGTACCCTACGAGGGAAAAAGAACGTAAGTTGAAGGGAATACTCCCACAAGACCTACTTGATTACTCATTCATCATTGTAGACGAAATATGATGAAAATTAAAGAATGGGAAGACGCAGAATATACGGTAAAAAGCATTGAAACTGGCTTGATGAGAATGCCGGATACTGGAGAAAATAAACTGGTGATGACCAACGTCTTTATTGAACACAAAGGAAATTCAGTAAGCGTTGGATCTGGCTTCTCGATGCAAAGTCGTGTAGCCTATGCAGAGGATCCGAGTAGAATTATTGGAAAACCTATCACAGTACGTTATTTTTCTGAATCTAAAAAAGAAAATGGAACTATATCGCTTCGCTTTCCCTCCGTTAAGGCGGTGTACGATGAAGGAAAAAGAGATTTATAACTACAACTTGATGATAATAAAAAAAAACCCTCGTTCTTTTCGCACACGCATTATGTATAAAGTAAGAGGGCAATTGCTTTTTACGTACTCAATTTTACCATTGTCTAGACTGGAAATTGCTATTAATAACCATTAATGTTAAGAAAAACTTGTCAAGAGACGTTTCGATTTGTACAACTCATCTCATGCATCGACGAGTTTTGCTGAGCATAAATATGATTTACATGTCAGACAGAAAGTTAAAAATAGCTGCAATGCAGTTGACTAACAATGGGTTGTATAAACGCAATCCTGTTTACTTAATTCAATATGATTTTGACATAATACGAGTATGTAATTGCGTCAATATTGAGATCAGCAAAGGTAGCTGTAGTTGATTATGTAAAGCAAATTCAGCGAATGGACAAACGTTGCACGTTGTGAGCCATATTTGCACCAATCAAATATAGATAAAGATTTTTTACAGGACTAGGTTTCAAATGTACTCGTTCTTGAAATCGAAGAGGGGCAAGGAAATCGAGCAATTGCAAACGATTGCCAAAATCAAGTGTCAAAATATAATATTGCCACGATATAAAACTTATGCAGCAACAAAAAAATTAGAGCAATTCCAATATTACACTGCATGAATACTTTGAGGAGAACACCACGGAGATAGACAAATAACAAACCTGTTCCTACTGGCTTATACGGACTAAAAATACAATTTCAACCTTGAGATAAATATTGAACAAATAAGATAATCACAACGGAACATACATAAAAGTAGTGTAACCGGGTCTTCTTAATTAATTGTCACCTGGCCACAATCTAACTTGAAGAATTTTGTCTTCATAATATGTTGATAATCACTTTCTCATCCATTGCGGTAGAGAATACTCTCGATTCTCATGAGAATGGATTATGATTTTCAATTTATATCATCTCCAATGTACATTTTATTTAAAAATAAAGTATAATTAATTACAATTCATTTTAATGCAATGTAGCGCTGTGTATGTAATGGGGACAAAGATAACATCTTTAACGTTACACGATAAGCCTAAAAGTGGCGCACATATACGCCGGAAGTGAAGCACATCTTGTTTTTAGTTGGAACCTCCGCTAAAAAGAATAGACGTGTAAAAAAAAAACTAGTGTTGTCAAGAAAGGGATTGGGTAGCATCATAGTTGCTTTTTATCATTAACCGGTATGACTACTTGATATCTGACGCCAAGAGAAAGATTCTATACCTGTATAGTCTCGAATTCTCTGCTGAGATAGACTAAAAATAGTGAAAAACAAAGAAAGCACCTTGCACAACAATGGTATTTACTGATAACCCATCTTTTCTGTAAATCCAAGAGTTGTGTTTATTGTAAACTCTTTCATCTACTCGTAAAATAGGAATTGCATCGTCCTCTTGCCTCACCAACTTGCCATGGCAGCAGTGTACCTTTTGACTCGTTCCAAAAGTGATCGTCAGGGCGCGCGGTCGGGAAGAAAAAAGAAAGAGTCACCACACCATTGTTTGCATCACACACACATGTGAGGTTTTGCGAGGGGCACCTATGTGTACTCTTATGATATGTGTGCATTAGTGCTACCGCTACTGATTCTAGGTACGCCACACTACTCCTACGTAATTGAGCGCTTTACTATGATGATGATCAGGGAACTCCAATTTTTGTAATTTCTAAAAGGGCAATAGTTCATTTACGCGGATACAGATCATTGAGGGATCATCATTTTCAATATTTGTTATGTAGAAATCATTCTATACCCCATTAGGATTAAGATTATATATTTTTAGGGTCACTTTTCTTTTCTAATTTCTTGTTATTTACATGGAATTATGCACAGACAAGAAGTGTTATCGGTCATTGACGTATACGAGAATGTTTATTGATTACAGTTTGTGACTCTGAGAGTTGATGATTTACTGCAATTCTTTATTTCAGTGAAGCATAAATGATGATATCATGTGTTGAGAGAGTGGAATGGAGTTTGATGGCGGTACCTCAAATATGGATAATTAAATAATTTGCAATTGAACTACAAAAAGATCCAGGCCTAAACCATAATTGAATGGGGGAAAAGATGCGTCCATATTCTGAAATGATTTTTTTAACACATATATTTAATGTAAATTAATGAGCCATGTTATACATGTATTTTTAGGGCCTTTTTTTCTGATACAAGGTAAAATCCATGAAAATTCTAAAAGGGAACCCGGGTAAAAGGGATTTGCTATTGCATTTATCTGCATGTTAAAATAATATAGTTCGCGATCCAAATTATGAGTCCTCATTATCATATCTCTCTCACTTTTGTTTTCCTCTTACGAATTAGAAGTCAATTAAAAAAAAATAGAGTCTAAATAAGCATCGCCAAGAATTAAAAAAAAAATTGAAGGAGCAAGCTTAAGGGAAGCGAGCAGAACGGATGAGCGGATAACTAAATAGAGTATAAGGCCAATCACTTTATCAAAAAAAGATCTTCGCTATTTTTGTAACGTAACTCAAAATGCCTTTTCATATTTGGTTTAGTCTCATTTTATTTTTTATTTTACAATTTGAAACATTTTGCTGGGAAACAGAGAAAATTGAAATAATTGACTATTAGTAACACGTAAACACCTCATCTACCCGTTCGCACTCACACACATACACAAACATCATAAGGTGAAGCACGTTAATTATGAAATAAACGTAGTACTAACAAAAAAATAAACTTTTTTTGTTGCTATTAATGATTCAATGTCAACAGAATACAAAATGCTATTGAATGACGATCCCACGTGTGAGAGAAATTTGTTAACACCAAAATTAGGCCCCGGTTTGTTTGAAATGAACCCAAAAAAAAAGTACACTCAAAATATTGCGCAGTGTGTGTGTGTGTGGCAAGTTAATAAACATAAAGTATTAAATTCCATTTTTTCTTTTTGTTTCCTCCCTTCTTTTACCAACTTACTTCAAATCTTTATTAATTACAATGTTATCTTCTACCTCTGTACCCATCTCTCCTCCTGTCACCCCAAAGACTTTTGCAAGAGAAAGTAGCTATCTTTCTGAAGATGATAGTCAATTACAGTTACCACCTCCCGCATCAATGAATAATACTGATCTGCGCCGTAAATCCAATGCTCGTAGATACAGTCGAGCTATGGCAACTGCTGATAAAGACGCAATTACATTCAGAGATCCATTCGCTGTCGAGGGCAACATTTATTTGACAACTCCTGTCCATCACCGCTCTAAATCAACACCCCAAAGATCTCCCTCCCCTTCCACCCGTGGCAGTTTTACAATGGACATTGTCTTGGAAGATTTAAGCAGCGGAGTTACTAATAGTAGCAATAACGGAACTTCTGAGTTAACCAGGAAAAGACGGAATGACAATATCGAGGAACGAATGACGGAACACCCAGTGACACAAAACCAGCCATCTTTCAACACAGCATCTATTTTAAACACGGAGCGACACGTAAAGAAAGCCAAGACAGATGCTGCAGCTGCTTACGATAACGTTGATATCACAATGGATGACAAAGAAGTTTTCAAAGAAGACCCTGAGTGGATTCCAGATATGGACGTATTTGAGTCACTTCCCCATGTACGAGTCGTTTGGAAAGGTAAATTATTTCTTTTTTAAGAATTTTTTATTTCATTTCCACTAATTGTTACATAATCTTTTTACAACAGGTACTCCTCTTGCCATTGATCATATGCCTTACTACGAAGAATTGCATCCTGGAGAAGTCAATATCGCCTCTACTTTGCGTCTTACTCCAGAGCAATACTTGAAGTGTAGACGTGCTCTCATCTTGGCTGCCCAGGAATTCGATAAGATGCATATCGCTTTTAGAAAGTCAGATGCTCAAAAATGTGTACGAATTGATGTCAACAAAACTAGCACGCTCTGGAGTGTGTTCAGTAGATTGGGCTGGTTCAATCCCAGATCTGCTACTACTACTGCCGTCAACTCACCTTCATCTTCTACATAATAATCTTATTCACTATTCATCTTCTCTTCTTACAATCTTATTCATATGACCACACCCTAAAAAAAATGTATGTTATGTAAATATATATATTATTTCTCCCCACTTTCTCCCCTCCTATCATTCTTTTTCAACATATATTCTTCTCCTCTCTTTTCTCTATTTATCATCACACCCATTCTTGTAGAAAAAAACAAATCCATATATCTGATTAATAAAAAAATATACTAGGCTTCTGACAAATTAATTTAATTCGCCTGCATTGAGCTCCACCTTATGTCAAAATGATGTCGCGCTTTGAGGTGTAATCCCTTTTATGATCATAAAGTCTGGGAACACCAGAATACATAAGATAATAAATCTACATAATCAAGCTTTATTGCTGCCAAGATTTTCCTTATGATCTACTAAGATGAGTTTCATAATTGTTGGCATTATGTATCTACATTTGTTTGGTATCATCTATGATGTTGTACAAAGGTCTATTCCTGCGTCTGGTAGGCTCTTTTTACCTAAACTCGATGCGAACACGTCAGTCGTTACACTCCTCGTCTTTCCTGATTTCAGCTACGTTGACACTAGGTCTCAATGATGGAGGTGACATCAATCAAGTTTACGCGTCGAAGTAAGCACAAATTTGGGGCTATTGCCTTTTTAGTGCCTACTCTTCTCTATTCCTTAGACCTCGCTGTCAAAAATTGTGAGCCTTGTAAACTTTAAAGCTCTAAAAATACTCTAAAAAACCATTAAAAAAGAGTCCTCTGGCAAAAGGCGGATAGTGTGGTGATGAAGACTGCGTCTAACTGTCTACTTTACTAGAAGATACATGCAATTGAGTCACGGGGTGCGATCTGTAACTCATTTTTTTCTAAAAAAAAAAAAAAAACGTCCTTAACACTCATCACATATTAGCTTGGAAAAGGCAAATAAAATGAAATTAGTTGAGCACCTCTACTAAATGTCTTCCTTCCTGAGCACTTGCGAGAGATTATTTATGCCGGAAATCCTGCACACCAAGTGACAAGATGTATTATTTGAAGGCTTTGTTGACGACGTAAACGATGAATTTTCTTCCAGTACCGCGAATGAGACTAGCGATGCGAATATGAAGTAGGGCAAAAGAATTGTCACCAAACATTTTCTCATCCCCTCCTCCACCAGACAATAATACACTCTTTCTCCGGCGCAAAATCATTGACAGAGAAGTGTATCTATCCCTGTCATTCCTTGCTTCCTGTGGCAGTTGCTCTTTTTTTTTCACTTCTGTAATTGCCCTGTACTTCGACGCCGAGAGATTAATTAGCTTCAATTGTCCCTTGAATTATGACGTTTCTTTGGATCTGATTTCTAACAAACGGCGAAATTCGCTCACCTCAAATCTTCACAAATACCTGAAACATTTCTCTCTTCAAAAAAAAAAAAAAAAAAGTTTTTGGTGGGGTAGCCAATGCTAAGTCGCAGCCATGAATCCCAGCCTCTCAGAGCAATTATCGTGGCGATAATTGAAAGCTCGCTCGTTACTATGATGAGTATCAATATGGACGCAACATCATATTTACCACCAGTATTTTTATATTAGTGCGAATTTGCGTTTTATTCATTTATTTTTTCTTGTGAGTAAAATACTCAAGCTGTGCGTGCTATTTTCTATTCTTAGATAAGGAGAATTTGATGATGAATATTCCACCAAGAAAAAAAGTAGGCTCTGAACCAATAATGCCAGGCGTACATCCAGTTATTCTACTTCTCCTCATCTTCTATAAAATACATCACGTACGCAGTGGCATATGCAGTGCCTACCAAATTGATAATTTGCTTGAATAAAAGTGCTCAAGTTTAGCTTTTGATGATACATGCACAGAATACGTGTCTACATGGAATTTTATGCTACCCCACCATTGAATCCCCATTTTACTTCAAGGTGGCCTAATCAACTTGTATCTGTTAATATATCCCTTAAAGATACGTCTACTTATTGTGCAGTTTTCATCATAATTAAGACAGCATTATTACTCTTTGTTTTATTAAGTTTTACATATGATATCAAATGGCACAGCCAAAAGTTGGAAACATTGTCCATATTATTTACATCTACAGGTATTTATTGCTTTTTCTTGGTGTCCTGCTTCACCTTTTCCTCGATGTCAGCTCCAATATTTTTAACGACTATAAAAGAAGATATACGTTAGAAATCAGCATAATACTTCAACGTCCATTCACTGTGCAGTTTGCCATTCATCACTACTTACGGAGTTTGTAGAGGTTAGAGCAAAGCCAGGCGCCAGACAATAAAAAGGCACCTCTTTGCATGTCAGTGAGCTTTTCAAAGAAGAGATGAGCCCAGTAACCGTTTTGCTCAAAGCATTGATTAACCCAAACGAAGTACAACATAGCAAGAATATACATGGACAAAATATGAACGGGAGATCTTTTGAATTCTTGGTTAAATGCAAGGAAATCAATCCAGCAGATTACAGCAGGAACAAGATGCAAGAAAATATCCAATAAAAATGAGATCTTGACTTCGGGACCCGCTGGAAGCACCAAGTCTTTTTGATAGAATGAAACGGCCCAGTATAGAACACTAATTATACCCTCAAGCTGTCCATGTTCGAAATTGATCAGTTAGCTGTCTCACAGTACATTCCTCTTGTTGGCAAAATTACTTACAGGTGCGGCGACAGCAATAAAAGCCTCATAGAGACCTATATGGTGCTCCATTTAGTAATGGTTCCCCAAATAACCTCTCGTACTCATACATACCTCTAAACGATCCTGTCAACAAATTAAGGATGCGGAATAAGAAAGCCAAAGTAACAACAAGTAGGCCACAAGCACTTAAATACTATTGCAGATGAAAAGACAAAACATCAGTTTTGCTTCTTTTTCTCCTCTGTGCATAAACTTACCTGTGAGTGGCCTCCGTAACCAGGAAAAGGAATAGCAGAACGTAAAGCATAGAAAGCATACAAGTTACCAACTAAACCTGCACTTACAATGAGTAGGTTTATTTGTTTAGACATTTTTTGTGACGAAGTTGTTGGTAATAAATATGAATTTGAGAATTAAAAGGAAAAGAAGAAGTCGAATCAAACGAAGCATAAATGTAATAAAGTGGGTGATACCAAGCTGGATCTGAAAAAAGAGTTTTTCGATAAATTCCACGAGAGGCCATGCAATAAAAATCTGGGTCTTTATTGGCTGATTGATCATTGATCATTTAAACACGTTCAGTTAAACTGTCAATCACAATCTAATAAAGGTACCACCAATTGCAAGCGTTATAACATTGTAACGTTCCTCTGTTTCTGCGCCTTTGCTGTTGATGTACTTGAACAGCTAGGAATAAAGCAATACATAACGAGCAATTCCCATTAAATTGTTTTCCTGTCACTGCACATAGTCAGCTATAATAGGTAATTCGACAAAAGTACTGTGCTTCCACTCTCAATTTACTGACTTTTTGAAAACACTGTGCACTTGTGCGAGGCCAGATATTTGAAAATAAAGATTAACCAGCTTTCACGAATAAGTTGGCCAACATTTTAAATTCTTATATTAATAAAGGATTATCCACAAAAATGAGCATATCTTATGAAGACGAAAAAATAAATCTTTTAAAAATCACGAAAATGCATAATACGTAGTAGAAAAGCATTGTATTTTTTTTAATATCTGCTTTTTTTATATTTATGATAAAATACAATTTTATCACCTATGTTTTACTTTTCTACCATGTTATTTATATAAGTGTTGTTTTATTTACATGTACAACTATTTAACGCATGTTTTTGATTTTTTTGTTGCTCCTATTTGAAGTCCCAGAGCCAGTGCTAGTCTCAGGCATAGCAGATGGTTCAGAAGAGGTCCAATATGTTTTCAGCTAACTTGAATCAGCATTGCTGACAGCAGTGGGCAGAAGACTTCCTTCACAATTTCTCTAGCTAGCCAAGCAGCGTACATCGATGGTAATACAGCAGTAACGAAATTGGATATGTTGCTGCTAATATGAATGGAATGGATCCCTGGTGAACAGGGGAAAATTTTTTGCACGACAAACGAGTACGAATAAAAGAATAGTTTATGTGCTATCGAGCAAATACAACAATTTCACTGACATAATTGTAGTTTAGGATGTAGTATGTCATGTCCATAAAAGTTATCACATAGGCGCATTTTTTTTTCATTCATGTATAGCCACTTTCACTATTGGTGTAACGTCAACCCATAATATCGTACATTATTCTGTTTTTTTAGTTGAGTCCGAATTGCTATCAGTGGTTTCAAGTAACAGACATGACTAACTCGTATAATTATGCGATTCTCCAAAGTAATATACCCATTCCAGTGTAATTACTTTTCAGCCGAGCAACAACGCAGACACACCTGTTTGAATTCATCAATATACGCTGCTGCACTCAAGCATCGTGTGGAAAAAAGAGGAATAAATTAGTAATGGTATGGAACACACAGGAATTTCTGTAAAAAATTTTGCATATATTTCTTACCACACCAGTTAGTAGTGACTGACAATTTTGAAGTGATTAATAATAAGGCACAGTCCTTTTGAGCCTTGATGATCACGTTGAAAACTGTATTTAAAGTGGCCTGAATTGATCTGATATATTTTCATTCTACATCAACTCACTTATTTGCTAAAATGACTTCCAATAAGAAAATTGTCTTCACCGAATACGCCGCTGCTGCCTCTCCTCCCAACACCCTCCTTCCTACTGAGATCCCCGTTCCCGGAAAACATTTTAAACTCGTAGAAGAAACCATTGATCTTGATGCCGAGCTTCCTGAAGGGGATATTCTTTTGAAAACGTTAGAGATTGTCCTCGATCCCTATATGGTCACACGTTTTCGCGAGCCTTCAGTTGAATCCTACTCTGAGCCTCTTACCATCAATGAAACTATTGCCGATGATACCGTCTCTGTTGTTCTCAAGTCCAACAATGCCAATTACAAGGTGGGAGACATTGTTTACGGAAGAAATGGTTACGGCCTCATGCAAGAATATGTCCGAGTGGATAGTACCTACGCCAAAGACCATTACGTTGTTCGTAACGGTCCCAAGGATAACGGTGTTCCTCTTCCTCAATATGTTGGAGCTCTTGGTATGTCTGGATTGACTGCACATTATGGGTAAGTAGTTATATAATAAATTTTTCTAAAGTATTTTGATTCTCATAGTTGTACACGACATTTACATACGTAGTTTGCTGGAAATTGGTCAACCCAAGAAAGGCGAAACTTTATTCGTATCCGGAGCCACTGGCAATGTGGGTTCCATTGCTGGTCAATTCGGCAAAGCCCTGGGATTGTATGTTGTAGGCTCTGCTAGTACAGACGAAAAAGTTCAATATCTTTTAAACAATGGCTTTGATGCAGCCTTCAACTACAATGATGGAGACATTGGAGAGAATTTACGCAAGCACTGCCCAAAAGGCATTGATGTCTTCTTTGACGTTATTGGCGGTAAAATGCTAGATGCTGTCCTCGGCGTTGCCAATCGATACGCTCGCATTGTGTCTTGCGGTATGGCTTCTCAAGATAAACTCGAAAAAATGGAAGCTTTAGACAATCTGTATGAAATTATTTTGAAGGATATCAAATTGCAAGGATATACAATTTACAACTATATGCATTATGAAGATAAATTTTTGAAAGAAGTGATTCCTCTTATTGCTAGCGGTCAGGTCAAATACAGGTTGGATATTGTCAACGGTATTGAACATTTGCCTGAAGAGTTGGCTAAGGCCTTCCATGGTAGTAAGAATGGCAAACAAGTCATTCACGTTGCTGATTTGTAAAGGCTCGTTCAATACATAGCAGACACTCTTTAGCATGTAGTATTTCTTTTTCGAGTATTGACTCATACTAGATTTTGAAACATCATTATGAATGATAAAAGCATTCGAATACATATCTTTTACTGTATTTCAAGTTGTTGTAATTTCTCTTGTAGTTTCATCATACTAGCTATCACTATTATTTAGATACTGCAACCTTGTCAGGAGTACAATAGAGGTTGGTTACTGTTAAATAAGCACTTAAATTTGGTTTATACTTTATTGTAATAAGGTTTGAAAAAATAAACACAAGAAAGAATATAAATTTAAAGTTGATAAAGTGCCTATATTAATTTTATGTATTGTTTGCGTAGATAGCTTCGAAATCTACATAATTGGCGTGTATTTATTTATTATGCCATCAAATATTCGGTCGTTCTTCTGAGCTAGAATAATCTTAATACAGAAGGGTTGGGTAGTATTAGACCTATGCTATTTGAAAGAGAAGAATTTCTTCTCTCCTTCGCACATGATCAGTAGCGGCACAAGATATAGTGACAGCTTGCTAGAGGGCGTAGGTGCATGTACTACCGAAAGTACGGCAAGTGCATTAAATCTCAATTGAATCTGAGGGTTTAGCTATGTCATGGTGCGTACTCTTTTAAAGGGGCATTTGTTTCAGAAAGTCGCACTAATCACATATTTAAGATATGCGCATTTTTAACCAGCACTTTGGAACCAACAACGTTGAATCACATGCGTTGCCTTTTCAGTAATAGCAATTAAAACTTTTTACTCTTATAACAAGCAAGAGTTAGAGTATGCGGAAAACAAGCAAATGCGTAATGTAAGTAAGACACTCCGAAAGCTATTAACAGATACGTAGTGGTACGCATAGACTCTTATTTTCATTGCACTGGCGGAGCTCGTAATAAAATATTGTAACAAAAGAAGTGAAGGTAAAAAGTGCGATAAATTGAAAGCAGAGACTACCGTTGCAAGTAAAGGTATAAGAAAACCAAGGAGAGAGTTGAAAAAATTGAAAGATGATTACGAAGTAAGTCTTTTACGAATGTTGCCAATCTGTACAATTACATAGCATAAGGAATCAAAGCTTCCAAAAATTAAAACCTAGGACAGCTCTTCCTGTACGGAAGGTGACGATACGATAACTGGTTATTTTTGTTTTTTTGTTGAACAGAATATATAATTCCGAAGCAAATGTAATTGCGACTTGCAACTATGGAGTCAAAGTTTAGCCTTTAGACGAGGTGACCTGGTTTTCATTGACTTCGCTCGTCTCCAAACAAATGACTACCATGAGTCAGAGTTTTACTTCTTTAGCTTCGACATACGTCAACAGGGAAGAAGAAAGAACAAAGGAAGAGCAGCAAACAGATGGGAGGACTACGAGAAGATAAGCAAGAAGAAAATAGGGTCCTAGTTGTACTTCTTGATAAGCCTCTTTACCCTGAAATACTTTTCATCCACATATAAACATGCCTTTTTGTAATGGTTGTTATAGTGGTGCTTTAGTTTGAAAAAATTGTGGTCCCTTTCCATACTACCAAACATTTTTAAATAGAGAGATGGGAGGAAAATGAACTCTTCTTCGTTTTCAGCCTTTGAAAGAAAGTATCAATATATCAAAAAGATATACCATCTATTTTATCTTCTGTGAAATCGAGGTATCGTTGACTTGGTAAAGTCAAGTGTTGGACCGACCTATTATATTTTGTTAAAAGCAGACAATGATTACATGCAACCACTAGACTTCGAGACAAGAAGTGAAATTTCTTAAAAATGGATCACGCGAAAGTCAGTCTTCCTACGCTTTTCTTTAATAATGCATGATTGTCAGAGAGACCAGATCGTGTAATTGAGAGGCCCGCTCTTTGTAAATTGGAGAGTCTTTGTAAAAATTCGACCGATACGGAAGCTTAGTATGCTTTCAATCATTGCGCTAAAAACTGCTTAATGTTCGCAAGGAAGTCTTAGTCGGCCTATAAAACTTTCATGATAGAATTTTCAAGTGTTTTCTCAAAGTCTGTATTTTGCGGCTGATTTTTTTCAGTAACTTTTAGTGCCTATGTTTTACGGGATGTGGAACCACTGATATATGTCAAGTTTTGATATCACTTTATTATGAGCACTTTTGTTTTTATAGACCTGAACTTACACTATCGATATAACTCACTGCGTTACTACACCACTGTCAAATGAGAGTCTCTGTCTGAATTATGCGCCATCAGCTTTCAAAATAAGAATCCCGGAAGAGAAAAACCATTCTTCCACTTGTGTCACATCATGTATAAGATTATTAAATTCTATATTTTCCCTTTTCGGAACCTGATTTTTAAAAGCTCGAACATTTCTCCAAACCACTTTCTTTTTTCCTCTCTTTTTACACACACACCTACTTCAAATTATACGTATTATGTTTACAGAAATTAAAGAAATCCCTAAAATTGTAAAGTCTTTGCGCGAAACCTTCGAGACAGGTAAGTTGCGTGGCCATGTCAGTCATCATTGTCAATTGTCTCACCCCAATGACCAGGTCTTACCAAGGACCTTGCTTTCAGACGTCAACAACTCAAAAACTTGAACAAGCTTTTGCAAGAAAGAGAAAAGGAGCTAGTCCAGGCTGTACAAAATGATCTTCATAAACACGAAGTGGAGATTCTTACGGGTGAAATTGGTCCCGTAGCAGGAGAAATTGAATTTATGCTCAAGGTAAACCTTGCTACAAGAATAGATGGATTGTGTATGTGTATGGGTTCTGATATAGGATGATGATAGAATTTGGAATCGTTGGCCAAGTCGAAAAGTTTAAAGGCACAATATAAAATGAACGCCATGGACAAGTTGATTGTGAGAAAGGAACCCAAAGGTGTGGTACTTGTGATTGGATCCTGGAACTATCCTGTACGTACAGATCAACCTTACCGAATAATACCTTGACCACACATCGGATAACCAACTATACATTACAGATTCATCTGCTCTTGCTTCCTTTGGTTGGAGCCATTGCTGCAGGCAATTGTGTCGTGATTAAGGTAACATATTCTCAATGAATGATTTTTTTTATATTGAGAAATTTAACATGACATGAATTGTATTATCCATTTTAAGCCATCAGAGGTAGCTACCCATACCTCTACCTTATTGGGACAACTTCTTCCAGAGTACTTGGATGTACGTGCATACTCTGTTGTACAAGGTGGCGTATCTGAGACAACCGCATTATTGAGTAAGTATTAAAAAGTCTACACCACCCGTATTCTTAATTGACCTTTCATGTAGCCGAACAATTTAATCACATTTTCTATACTGGTAACGGCGCTGTGGGTAAAATTGTTATGGCAGCTGCTTCCAAGCATCTGACTTCTGTGACATTAGAGCTTGGAGGTAAATCGTAAGTAAAAAAAAAAATCTCTCGAGACTTTCTATGAATTCATCTGAGACTTTTTTCTAGACCCGTTATCATTGCTCCTGATGCCAACCTTAAGACTGCAGCAAGCCGAATCTTGTGGGGAAAACTGTACAATGGTGGACAGGTAATTTTAAACAGGTTTTTTGTTTAATGAAATCGTCATTTATCAATTTTTGCATAATTATTTACCAAACATAGACTTGCATTGCCCCTGATTATGTTTTGATCTCAAAATCTCAAATTGACGAATTTGTAGATGCATGTCGTAAAGTCTTGTATCAGCGATACGGCGATGACGCCAAAACTTCTGATTCGTATGCTCGCATGATTGGAGAACGTCGATTTGATGCGATTCAAAAGTTCTTGGATGATCTTGATCCTTCCAAGATTGTTATCGGCGGTCAAACGGATCGTAAGGATTTGTATGTGGCTCCTACTGTCGTCAGCCCTATTTCTCCTAATGAAAGTGGTATCATGGAAGAGGAAATCTTTGGTCCCATCTTGCCTGTTGTTCCTGTCGAGGATGTAGATGATGCTATTCGTGTTGTCAACTCCAAGAACACACCTCTTGCTCTTTACATTTTCACAGACGACAAGCACACTCGTGAAAAGAGTAAGTTGGTAAACGTTATACTTGATTGAATAAGTATACTCAATTATGCATTGTTTATAGTTTTGGACAAGACACAATCTGGTGGTGTTGTCGTCAATGATTTACTTATGCACGTTCAAGAATTAGCCTTACCCTTTGGTGGCGTTGGACCTAGTGGTATGGGATCTTACCATGGTCCCAAGTCCTTTGAAACTTTCACTCACGAACGCCTCCTACTGTCGTCAGCCCTATTTCTCCTAATGAAAGTGGTATCATGGAAGAGGAAATCTTTGGTCCCATCTTGCCTGTTGTTCCTGTCGAGGATGTAGATGATGCTATTCGTGTTGTCAACTCCAAGAACACACCTCTTGCTCTTTACATTTTCACAGACGACAAGCACACTCGTGAAAAGAGTAAGTTGGTAAACGTTATACTTGATTGAATAAGTATACTCAATTATGCATTGTTTATAGTTTTGGACAAGACACAATCTGGTGGTGTTGTCGTCAATGATTTACTTATGCACGTTCAAGAATTAGCCTTACCCTTTGGTGGCGTTGGACCTAGTGGTATGGGATCTTACCATGGTCCCAAGTCCTTTGAAACTTTCACTCACGAACGCTCCACCATGATTAAATCCTCAGGCATGGAGAGCTTAATGGGTGCACGTTACCCTCCTTACAACGACAGTAAGCGCACTCTCTTCAACTTGTTGGTGTTTGGTTTACCCAGCGCATTCTTTGACAAGATTACCTTTTTATATAATGTTGTGGGTGCCTCTTTTACAGTGTTTTCTGAAAAAAAGAAGAGTCCACAACAAAACAGTAGTAAGCTCTAATCCCAAATAATCCAAAAAACACCCAACCTTTTTTTTTATTATTATCAATATAATTATGTTTTCTACTCTTCATTGTTATTACCCTCTGCTTCTTTTTGCTATAATAAAAACATCAAAGTCAGCAAAATACTTTCTTTTTATGCAGTTTATATAGATGTGTTTACCTTGGCCTGCCAGGCTTGTGCCATTTGCAAGAATTTAAGTGAGCGGTTTTGAACTTCGTCATCAGCAAAGATGTAGTCAAAGTATTCTTCCCAAATAACATTGTCTTCTGTAGAATCGGCAGCTCTTCTTCTTTTCTTGACGACCTTGGGCATCTTTTTGCGAACCACTTCCTTTGTTTCTTCAGTACCGTAATTCTCTTCAAAGTCCTTCCATGCTTCAAGTAATAATACACGCTAAGGAAAAACATTATTAATATCCACTCAATTATGGAACCATCTAAATATTTACCTCTTCTTTGAGTTCCTTTTCCTTCATCTTATCATAGGCCTTTTCAAAGACGGTACGAGAACGCTTAATGCCTTCAGCATTACCTTCTTCATACGGTATAGATAATTCGAATTGAGCAAAACTGATATACACCTTGACATGTTCTGTGCGTTCCAATAAGCGATAATACAAATCTCTTGTCTTTTCGTACTCTTCTTCCCCAATCTCGAAATCAATGTATGCCTTCCATAATAACTCGGGCATATTGAGATTTTCCTGCGAGACGCCCAATTCAAAGATAGCACGGGCTCTTTCGACTTCATCAAGCACATTCTTTTCGAGTTCTGCAAACTGAATCCAAGCAGAGCAATTCGAAGGATCGTACTCTAAATATTTTGTGTAAATGATGCGACAACGATCAAACTCTCTCAACTGGAATTCAAGATCAATGTATCCCTTGAACAATTTGTTTTTGGGGCAAGAACCAATGGCTCTGCCTAATAATTTTCTTGCTTTTTCGACCTGCATTTGTCTGATTTCAAACTGTGCAAACATCAGCCATATTTTTGCAAATGTGAATTTTTTGTGTGGTATCAGTTGGAGACATTGTTGATAGATTTCGCGTGTGCGTTCGATATCTCCGTTTTCGAGTTCTTCAAAAAGGGCGTAGTTTATCCACAAGTAAATGTAACGTCGCCAGAATCGCTTTTCTTCGGCGGGAGGTACTTGAGCAATGGCACGCTCGTAGACTTCACGCACACGGGTGACATCACCGGCAGATTCTTCCAGTTTGGCATAATCGAACCAAATGTCGTAGTTTTTGGGACTGGATTCGATTTCTTGCTCGTATTGCACACGTCTCTTTCCAATCACCACATCTTCAATGCCTGCTTTATCGCCGTATTGCTTTTCAAAGTTGGTGTATTGGTTGTATAGTGATTGAGATTTGGATTTAGGAAGACGATCTAAACCATACTTGAAAATAACACGAGCACGTTCAAACTATGAAAAAAAAGAAAGGCTTGGAGTGAGTATGAGGGCATATACAAAGCATAAATATCCCATTACCTCCTTGGCTTTAATTTCAAATTTAGCAAAGGCGACAATCAATTTTTGATCCAATTTTTCATCCCCCAAGAACTCAAGACCGGCTGTATAAATTTCTCTGCATTTGTTGAGGTTATTATGTTCTTCTTCAAACTTGGCCCACTTGATCCAATTGGCAGGTTCAGGGTGAATACTGACGAATCTTTCATAAATAGAACGAGCACGTTGCTTTTCATCGTAACGTAATTCCATTTTGATATAAGCCATCCAAGCATTCTCTGTGGGTTCCCACTTCATCCAACGTTCAAACACATTACGAGCCTTGGGGACGTCACCCAAGGTTTCTTCCATATAAGTGTACTTGTACCAGAACTGATCGACTCGAGGCAACAAGGTTGTAGCACGATCAAGCAAATTACGTGCATGGTTGACACTGCGATTCTTTAATTCCATGTCGACATAACGTAACCATAAAGCATTGTTACGCCATTCCACATCCAAGGCACGTTCAAACACGGATCGTGCACGCTGGAATTCCATCTGACTTTCTTCCCAATTAGCATACTTTATCCAATTACTAATGTTGAGTCGGTTCTTTCTGATATTATCTTCAAACTCTTTACGTTTACGTTGTCTAAATTCGGATAATTCCTCTAAATCGGCAATCTTTTGTTGAGGAATGTTGTGTGTGGGCTCCAAACGACGATCGTGCGCTTCTCGCAAGATTTGTTCGGCTGTAATTTGCACGGGAGCGGCGCTCTTGTTCTTGACCTGTAAATATAAAGAATGGTGAGGTGTTAGTTTGACTTTTATACCATGCATATATGTATAAAGTTACCTTGGGTGGTCTGGGATTCTTTCCAAACCCGCTTGTTGTCTGTTTGGGATCCATTTTTTTAATTAAAGAGATGACACGAAACAAAGCAGCCCGCTTCTATTCCGTCCACCAAGGCGGATTTCTTGACTGCGGCATTTTAAATTATCTCGCTGGTAAGCCACCATGAGCAGATACGTCACTCTCAAGGAAAGGTACAATGTCAAATTTCTTTATGAAGAGCTGCAACCAAGGTGATAGTCAAGTTATGGTAGATGACTATGTTCACTGTAGTTTTACTATTGAAGAGAGTAGACTTGTGTGTAAAGAAGTTTGCAGGCTACAGGCCGAGCGCTCTATATTCAATTTTAAGTAGTGGGTTACTCATTCTTTCATATTACTCATAGAAGGCTTTCTAGCTAACAAAACTCCCTTCCTATGTCAACATCAATTCGGTATCTGCTTACAAATTCCAAGAGAAAGTAGTAACCCCTTTGACTTGCTATAGCATGGAAGTGCTTGAGTTCACCATTGATCATAATTCTACACTTTGATTGGATGGTTGTTGTGACTTGCTTTTTACAGGTCGACCTGGTTAAGAACGAACCCCTTCACATTTTTTTTCAACTTTTGGTTAATTCACATAATTCCAATAAAGAAATGAGGTGTCGTGTGCTCCGTGATATCAAGGCTCGTCAAGCTGTTGCCGACAACGAAATTACTCGTCAAGCTTTCAGATACATTACTCGTAACGAAACTTTACCTGCCCGTGTTCGTCACCAAGCTCAACTTCAACTCAACGCCATGCCTAAGCAATCTTCACCTACTTTTATTCACAACCGTTGTGTTGCCACTGGTCATGGCAGTGGTGTCATTCGTGAATTCAAGTTATGTCGATTCCAATCCGTTTGAAGGCTTTGAACGGTGAACTTCCAGGTGTCAAGAAGGCATCTTGGTAATTGACAGATTTATATAGAGATCTGTCATCTTGTAATATAAAAAACTACAACTCAACTCAACTCACACACACACACACACACACACACACACATTATATACTCTCTCTCTCAACTACTCTTTGTACGAATCTTGAAATAAAAAAGAATAGACGTTCTAATTTATGAATTCAGTGTCCTTCCAAAAAAAAGAGTTTTTATAGACAGTGTAGAGAATATCCTTTCTCCAGTGCACAGTATTTACATTTGGGTCTTTTTGGTGACATTTCTACTTGTTCAATGCTATTCTCTTCCTCTTCTTCTTCTAGACTGATAAAATCAATGCAAACATCCAATTCATAAGCATGTTTCTTATCAATCAACACCAGTAATTTATCCTTTAATGGCTGAAGATCTCCCTCTTTTTTATATTGTCGTTGATAGGATGAGAGTGCGCTGGATCGAATCTTGATTTTGATATCCACTATTTCATGCTCCAAAATCATTCCTTCAGACATTTGGAATTCCAACAAGTTGTTCTGCGAAAATAACGAGAAGGAGCGTACGACGTTCGGACTCGAGTTGGTGATCTTTAAATGCACTACTTTTGCATAAATCGTCTTTTCGCTGATTTCACAAAGAAAACGAAGAGGCGAAGTAGGCTCTATAATACAGGAGAATTCTTTTTCTTCTTCCTCAAAGGAGTCGTCGTGCAAACTGTGGTCTAATGTTCTAGATTTTCGAGACGATGCTTGACTTGGAGACCTATTCTGTCTATTTCTACTTGAATACTGTTGACGGGTGGAGGACATGGAGGAAGCTGAAGAGCGGTTTCTTCTCTGGGTATAAGGGTGATGCAATTTGATATCAGGCAATTCGTATTTAGGAAACAGTCTAATGTTCTCTGGCAGTGATTTCTAATGATTTACAATAAATATATATGGTTAGAGATCAAATTCATATCTCTTTCCTTAAATACACGTACAAATCTAGCTTCTAGTGATGTCTTGTATTTTGAGGTGCTCTCCTAGAAACAAATCTATCAGATATGATTGAAACATGCACGAATCAAGTTTGAAATCTTACTGCCACCACTGAGAAAGATTGTTGGATAGAAGCACCGTTTTCTTCGTGGGATGGCTCATAACTCTGAGTTTGTCGCCAAACATCCTCCTCATCGTCGTTCACTGATTCAAGGGGTAAAGACCGTGCACCAAAATAAGCTCCCAGAGACTCGGCTCGTTCGCTTTCTTGCTCATAATGAATCGAGTTGTCGTCCTTAGAAAGTGGAATCTCGTCATTGTATTCCTCCTCATCCACTTCCTGTGAATAATGAAGAAGGCGACCGTGCATACTCTCATTCTCCACTTGGTCTAGTAAATCTGTGCCCGACACTTGATCGTAATCAGAATGAACATCTGTGGATTGTTCAGGGTGTTGAGCGGGTTGATTATGGAAAGGAAAAGAACGTGCTTGGTTCATGTATTGCTCGAATTCAGCTTCTACTGACTTTTCTAAATCGTCAAGATCCGTGTATAAATTGATATCGTCTTTTAAGAATTCGTCTTTTATATTTTCGATGCCCATACTGGAGGCAAATGATATAGATAAATTATCCACACTCATTTATGCTGAATTAAAGCCAATGAAAAGTAGAGAAAGTAAATTCCCCTTTGTCACCACCTTGGTGAGATCCTCTCATTTGAAATTTAAAAAGCGACCGAGTCTTCCCCCAAAAAGAGATGGTGACTATTTGACACGGAGGAAAGTTACTTGGTTGATGATTGCAATCAACCACTTTATTTCAAAAAAAAAAAAGCTCAAAAGGTCTTTTAACTGCTCTCCAATCCTGGGTTGAAACGAGATTGGTGCCAAGGATGCCAATCGCGGCAATTTACCTTCTGTCGGCGTTCATGAAAAGAAGTTTTTTTTACCACAGTTCTATTTGTCCATCTCTTTGAATTGTAGTACTCCATCCCCGGCTTCCAATTTTACAAATGGTAGGCTAGACAAGACCACTGTTGAAAAAATCGAACGAGATTCAAGAAGGATAGCACTTTGATGAAAGTTGTGCTGGTCACGTCGACGATTTTACAGCAAAAGAATTGGAGTCCTACGGTCGTTTGTGCTCTGTTGTTTACATGAGGAACTTCCCTTCCGACAAGGAGACCTTGCTTAAAATGGTAGACTCCTATGTTGAAGACTTGACTGCGCGCCTTCTGGACTTGGACAACCTTTGCGTCTATACACCCAACAAGACTCCGAAGTGTATCTAATCTTTCCAAAACAAGACACACTTTCTGCACCACTTGTCTGCTGATATTGTTCGCTTTGGTATGCCGATAAATTACGAAACTGAACACGGCGAACAGTACAACAAGTTCATTCGTGAGGAGATTCTGAGCACCAACAGACAAAATCCCTCAAGAGAACTTGCCGTGGCGTTTGCTAGATAGTTTGTCATTCAGCGAATGCTAACCGGTGGAATTTTCTTGCTTCCCTTCCGGGATCCAGCGACCGGTCAGTTGAAGAATAGATTTGTTGAAGTTGGCTCTGCAGTGAGACGTTTGAAAGAAGACGAGGCCAAGTACTTTGAGGAATTTAACGATTCTCGCGAGAACAGTGACAATAACGACTATGGTGAGAAGAAAAAGATTACCATCAATACCACTGGTCTTTTCCGCAACAGCGGTGTTTCCTTCTTTGCCATGGTGACTGAGGTTGGCGACGATACCCTGAAAGTCCAGCGATTTTCTGCTGTACCGCAAGATTTCGGCGTTGCATCTCTGGCTCTCCGGGGATATCGAAGCCCTCTTTTCCCTAACCTTCTCACAACAGCTGGTGATAACGTAGTCATGGTGCCTACGGGGCTTGAGAGTGAGTTGCGTGCAAGCTGTCTATCGCTTGAACAACGCTTCGACATGCACTCCTCTCTTGCCTTTCTCGACTCAAAATATGCTGGACATAGGCTGCTAAATATTCACAAATTTGGTAGTCTGTGGTCAGCCGTAATTTTTTCTGGCCAATAAAAGTCTCTTTGCTTTTACTTTTCTCTGTAATATTTTTTGGCCTGTTAAAATAATGGTGTAATAAATCGAAGTTTCGAGCAACTTGTTCAATTTTTAGAGTAAAACTTGGAGCTAGTCAATCATTGCCTCTGTGCTACAGCTCTGCTCAAAATTATTACTGGAATGTCTTTGGGTGTAATGTTTTACTTGGTCAACTTATTCAAAAGTTTTCCTTCAAGGGTGTATACGCGAGTGCGATACTTGGTATAATTGCATACATTGTGAGCGCCACGGACTAATTAACTGTTTCCATGGTGAGGATTTTTATGCCAATCGAGTAAAAAAGAGTTAGTTCACCTTTGTATTCCTTTCAAAAATGTAAAGTTAAAACACACGGGTAAAGCTGAGACTTGGCCACCAATCACACAAAAAAAGATGAACCTTAGACGCGCTTGAAGTTGAGTCAAGCTTTCTGATCTTTTATTGTTTGCGCCATTATAAAACTTGTACCCTTGTTAGGATTTATCTCTTCCTGCTAATTTAATCATAGCAAAAGTGATCCTATTATTATTCTGTTTAATATTAGCGACCTCGTCGGATCCATGAGGAGGGTAAAGTTAAAAATGTAGAATATCGGCACTATGTTTATGCTAATCTCTCATCCTGTTGCCTGACATGAGTATGCACTTTGTACCCTCTCGTAAAAGTTTTTATAAATCAAATGCACTTGTTGAATAATGCAAAAGTTTTTTTTTGCAATTTTGACAGAATTCCTAGAAAGGTTTTTTGTATATATAAGTGAGCGAATTTGCCGAGTTCTCTAACGCGGAACATTCATATATGCGTAGGCTCAAATCTGTGAATTCACTAGTAATAATAGATTCGTTTGCACAATCAAGACATACTGACTATTCCACAGCAAATAACAATGGCATGACATTTTTACATTATATCTCATCGGGCTGTTGTATCTAAGCAATTTCTAAATAGTGCAACAAATCAACATTCATGTCAGGTCGTTCGACGTACATAGCCACCTCAATGAACTTGATCACACAAACAAAGTGAAGTTTTTGACTTACATTGGCATCACATATTTACTGATTTGTGCTTGTGCGCTGAGATCACGGCGCGCAAATAATAACTACATGGAATGTTTCAGACTTAAAATAGATCACAAATAATTACAAGAACACATTTATACACATATACAGGGCATATTTACGTCCCGCTTTTCATACGGGCAAACATATATGGCCCTCGGTTGGATCAAGGAAAACGACCGGTTTGAGCCGAATGGATTAATTAAAGTGCGTAACAAACGTATGTCATAGTTGATCCACAATGACTATGGTGATTCATCTCACAGTTGTGGATATTGAAAAAAAAGTCATGGAACGTTCATAGTTTAGAATAGCTCCAGAACCAACTGCATTTATTAATTACGTTGGCCTTCCAATAAAATCACTCTTAAGGTGTGTGTGTCATAATCTACAGAACATTGATTTTTCTATTTTGTTTTTTCTGCAGCTTTGGTAAATAACAGATAGACTGAGTTTGGTTTTATGTTTTTTTCAATCTCACTGTTATGAAAAATAAAGTTTGCGATATTAATGATGCGTTATGATATAAGTATTGCTCATTCATTGAGTTCATCGAGGGTATTTATATTAAATATTAGATAAATTTACTTTTATTTTGAATCTATAGACATGCAATTACAAGCGTTTTCATACATCGTCCCTGCAATTATAGATAATACAAGTGCTTTTCCAAATAAAGAAATTCATTGACACACAGCCCACCAAAGGCCTGAAAAAAAAGTTCCAAAAGAAGAACGTAACTTAAAAGCCCCACGACACCCATTCATTCGTGTCACGAGTAGCAGACTCAATATATTCGAATAGTTTGATGTAGTAACAAAGCACGGTTATACGGAATTGACAGGGATAATGTGTAAATCCGGGGAACTCAACAATGAGGATTACTCAAGTACAATTTGAGCGTACAATATATTAAAAGCTGTATTTCAAGTAAATTCAATGCCTACATGGATCCATAAAAAGAAATTGACAGGGATCAAAGGCACCCAAGCTACATATGTTTTCGTATTGTGATTACAAACGAGACTTACACGGCCAATTCTCTTTTTTTTTCTCTTCTAGCACACATTACGACAAAGGTTTGTCAAGCTTTCAAAAGTTTTTTCGTATGTGCTTGAAATTGAACTTTAATTCGGAATACGTTTACGTAGATGTGTCAGAAAATTAAAGTTTTTGGAAATTGCGGAAGCATTAATGCGTGTCTTTTGGAACGGGGAAGTATCCATCCTCTTCCGAATCAAGTGTCTACACTTTAGATAAGATATAGAAAACCCCTATGTATGTTTACAAGGATTTTTGGAATAACAACAACATGGGTAAGGCAAGTTAAAAATACCAGTAAAAAAAATTATTATATTATTAGAAAAACTGTACATACATAGGAAAATAGAAAGAAAGAAGAAATTAAAATAGATATCTAAGTTAGAACGATTGAATAAGGGAAATAATTTACAAAGGGGGAGCTGTGCGTTGAGGGAAAGTAAATAAATGGTTTTGTTGGTAAACAGAAAAAAGTTGTGATGGTAGTGTGAAGCGAATAAATTACTGATCTGAAAAGCCAATAGTTAAACCTTGTTGTTGGGACATACGGTGTTGACTACCACGATGAATAGGGTCACAGTGATCATCGACAGAAGATGATGGTGAGGGTAAAAGTACGCTATTTACTGGGCTAGGAGGGAGTGTGCTTTGTACACCCATTTGGAAATTGAAATTTTGTTGATTTTGTTCTTGTTGAGGATTATGATACATAGAAGGCATCATCATATCTTGTTGCATTCTTTGTTGTTGTTGTTGTTCTTGAGAGTTCCAATGTTGAAGAGGTTCACATGCAGAGGTAGAAGGAGATGTGACAAATACACTGGGTTGTTCGTAATCATGTACTATAGAATAGAAAATATTGTCAGTAAATGAGTTCTTGCTTCATTACATACATTGTATAGTATGTACGTAAAAAAGAATAGTTACAATTAATAATAAAACTCACATGGAGAAGAATTAGGGAGACCTTGACGTTCAGCAAGTCTTCTGATAATGATTTGTTGTTGAAGTTGTACTTTCTTCATGTCTTCAAAACCTTGTAATAAGTTTGCAAAGTTTTCTTGAAGGACGCGGAATTGTTGAAGTAAGTCAGCTTGAGACAATTGCACCATTGCAAATGAAGCATGGATATCGCCAGTTTCACGTCGTAAGAGTTCAGAATCCATAGCTTTGCGTTTAATATCTTCGAGAATATCAGGGCGGCCTCTTTGGAACTTGGGATGAGAGAACTCCCAAATTTCGTTTTCGTTATTGCCTCTTTGACCGCGAGGAGATTTATTGATCTTGTGGAAACCGTACATATTTAATTGACGAACAAAACTGGAGAAGTTGGAGTGTTTGAAATGTTCAGGAAGTACTTCTTGAGCAAATCTGGTAGCGTTGCATACAAGGAACGAAGACCCGCTAGGATTCCAAGAGATCAAATGTTGATTACGTCTATCGCTGACCATACTAGAGGGGAAAATGTTAGCATGAAATTGTTCCTGATCTATTTCCATTTTCGTGCAATTTACCTAAATAATTTGCTGATAAATGTGCTGACGCCTCTTTTAGTTGAACGTCTATGGGAGTCATCAATGTCGCGACCATCCCAATTGCCATCATTGGAAGAAAGTGGAGAGTTGGATGATGATCCATTAGAGGACAAGCTACTACGGCTGTTATGACGTTGATTGTGGATGTTGTAGGAGTTATAGTGTTCCTGAGGAACAGTGATGTGTAATGAGTCTAATCCAGACATTATTATAAATAAATTGAATACAAAGAGAAAAGTTAAGGAGAGAGCGAGGTGTTTATTTTATTAATATAGTTTTATGAAAGAAGAAAAGAACATATCCACGGTTTTTTCGGTGCCTTTTTATTCAAATCTCAAAGTCGCCCAAAAAGTGAAATGTGCGCTTAGTCTTGACAAAAAAGTGCAATTTGTTTCAAGTTGGCAGGTACGCCTTCTTCGGATTCGAATATTGATATTGGCCAAGTTTCTCGTTCGATTTTTACACTGGCGTGATTTAAATTTCCAAGAGTTTTTTTGCCTGCAAAAAATTGGACTTTATTGTTTGGTTGCCCATTAGAGTTTGGCGATCAGGCCAGGCCGCTAACTCGTCGTTCGTTATAAACGGGAAAAGTGTGTAACACTTCCATTAGTTATATTCTAACAACAGAAACTGATTTGAGCAAAACTTAATGACATATATATCTAATGTATCACTGTGGGATTATATTGATGCGAATTGCCACTAATTTTTTCTTTTTACAAAATAGAAAAAAAAATATTTTTTGCTGTTTTCTGTTTTAACTTTCATTTGTGAAGCCAAAGTTTTCTATTTTTTTAATGCAAAAAGAAAAAGATAGCAGGAGAAAAATAACCCCGTAAAGTGGGATAGTGAAACCTCCCCGAGGTTTCACAATTGTAAATGCCAAATTAGATTTGAGTATAGAATTATTGACGTAAGTTAAGGCTCCAAGTGCCCTAGATTGGACCCTTATTGAGCTCAAATAAAGTTTTGTCTTTTTTGGGAGGTTCAAAAATAGACACTTCCTTTGTTCATGATCTATAGTGCAGCCTTGCAGCTACATCTGGGAGAAGGGTCCTCCACTACATAGCCAATTATGAGACACATTATGTGGTTTTCTATGACAACATATGTCTTGCATTAATCTAAATCAAGACGAAAGATAAGGTGGGGAGACAGTCATCGACCCACTTTTCTGCCTTGCCAAGTAGTATTTATTTTCCCACAGTCTGATTTGCTCATTAATATAATGATATTTGGATTAGGCGGCAATAATATTGAAAAAGGAATTACGATGCCCGCAACGATTATTATCAAGGCTTAAAGATAGATGTATTTTGTGTCGATAGCGATTACCAAATAAGAACATGATTTTGAGATGAAGGAGAGTGTGTCATTCTGGGAGTTGTGTACTCATTTGATAGCGTTTTATGAATAAGAACTTTACAAAACGTAATTTAAGAAAGAAAGAAAATAGTGTGGACTTTATATAACTTTTTATCATTGCAGAATGGAATAGTCTTAAAACTATGCGTTACTGCAATAATAGAGCATAATCGTCTACTGCTGTAGTCCATATGTTCCTTTTAGCAATTACTTGCACTAAGAACCTTCTTAAAAGAACCATTTTGTTTCTTTCTAGATAGGTCATACGCAACGTAGGGAGTACAATGCACATGAGTAAGAGTGGCCACTAAATGAAAGTGTCGATTATAGTAAATCAGTATTCAAGTTGGCTATATGTAACGGAGAGTAAACTGGGTTTGACAGAATATCTTTAAAAAAAAACTCGTGTGGAGAGTAATGTGCCCGCACACGGGGAGATAAGTCTTGTTAGCCTTTTAGTATTAGCTATATCTGATGCCAAGTGAACCTCCGCTCCACTTTCACTGTATTTTTATTCTCATAACGTAATAATAATCTAGAGTTTTATGTATAATTGTAATGTGAATCAAAATGTCCAAATATGTTCACAGAAAATACACTTCTGAGCACGCATGAACTTCTTAATTTAGAAAATACAAGTATGGAGTTTTTGATTGCTCTTTGTGTAACGTTGTCAAACCTAGTGCCTGTAACATTTGGCTGGAATTAGGTAGTTTCTCTATAATAGGCCTAAGCACGCTTTCCTCCCTATCAGAGAGAATAGGCCTCATCTTCATTATAAATTTAGTGTTTGATTTCTTTGATTTCCAAAGCTTAACTCTGCTCTTGGGTTGTTGCTGCAACATGCGCTGGAATAATTGTTGACTGGGTGTATCGATTAAACCCTCCATTATCATCATAACAAATCTGTCAATCGATTGGCGTTGTTGGTCGTCTTTGGCTTCTACAAGACTGGAGGACATATGGAATAATGTCAAAATGGATAAAGCACGGTTTGAGATTAATTCTGCTGTGGTCAAAAGAGGGTATTCAATTGTTTTAACTTCAGATTCCATGTCCAATTTGGACTGGGCTCCGAGTGAATTGTCAAGCGGCTCAATTGAAGGATTCGGGATTAACTTTGCCCCTATCGACTTGAGCTCGTTATAGGATTTTGTTGGCTGGTTGATACTCCTCCAGTTTGTGAGACTCTAATCATTCAAACTCATTTAGCTGATTTAATATAACTTTTGCGTCACAAGTACGTACCTGTAACAGTTTGACCAACTGAGAAACAAAGTAGTTACCATGTTTGTCGTCTTCAGAGTAGCTTTCGATTTGTTTTTTCATCAATAGCGTGATGTACAAGATAATAAAATATTGTCTCGTTCCTGTTCAAATAAGGAATAGAAAATAAGATTAGATTTCGGTGTCACAATTTTAGAAAGGATGGCAATCTAATGCAACTGTAGTACAAACGGTAGAAACTTACCAACGTGTGATAAATCGCGGACTATTGACAGAATTTGCGCATTTTCATATGCATTAAAGTCCAATATAACTTGATGGGCTTCAGGGTAAGACATATAGAGATTGTTTAAAAAATGAACAAGTAAATTGTGGTATTCTATCGGTACAGATAATGAGGTTCTTGGGTGTAAAGATTGTTCAAGACATTTTAGCAAAAGCTTATTCTCATATGGATGATTCCACAACAATAACAAATTGTACGTCCATTGATCTTTGTGCTATTAATTGCATTATTAATTAGTATTCCCCGGGAAGTCGGATAATTTTTATCCACTTTAACAACTCATAATAAATACCTCGAAAAGTTCATCGCTTAAACGCGTTGATAATTTGCATGCAGTAATAATATCGAACCAACCTTCATCAGCATCAGTCGTCGCTGGTAGTATACTCTTATCCTCCACAAATAGGCTGTCAAGTGCACCGGTGATTTGGAAGAATGGACTGGGAACATTCAAAGAATGTTTTTTAATATTCTGCGTTACATTGTACCATATAAGTTGAGTCTTCCAATCTAAATAGAGCTACATTTAGTATTATTATTCCATTATTATTCTTTTTTGGTATTACTATACCATATTTCTTGATATCTACTGTAAAGAATTGGTATATGCGCGGAAATTGTTCCGTGTTCAATGCAAATTGGATAAGACCAAAGAATCTGTAGACTATCTTTAAAGCAGATTCCCAAACCTGTAATGGTATTCTGGGTCTCTCGTCATGCGTAAAACGAAGCGACAATAAATCGGTGAGGAAAATAAGGTAGGTTTCAGGTGAACAATATAGAAACGCCGGAAGATCAGATGAATTCAACACTGTAGTCCAATCATTCAGGGATGATTCACAGAATATATTCAGCCCGTGCAATGAGAATTCAAGTAGACTAATATGGCATGATATGGACAAATTCTGCAAAAAGCACTCGTTTAAAACACCTTGAAAGGGTAGTAAAGTCTGATCAACCATCGAATTTGGCATTAATATAAGTGGGAGCTCGGTCTGAAACTTCTACAATGAATATGAAAAATTAAGATCTTGGCGTGTTTAAGCTTTATAATATTGCAGTCCTACCACTGGAGTACAACACGCTTTAATGAATTGGAAAATGTCTTCCTTGTATTTTCCCACTGCGTCGCCATTCGCGGGAGATAAAAACTCTTTCAAAATCAACAACAGTAATGGCTTCCCATCGGAACTGGTGTCTCCGCTTCGTTTTTTTAACAAACAAAGACCACCGAGAGTGTGGAGAATAGGAACAGTCGCCTTGTATTGATTCTTGTTTTCAATTGACGAAAGTAGCAATCGACGTAATACTTCATACGGCCACACAACGCTTAACTTGATAGATGAAAAATGTCAAAATTAAAAATCAAAGTGTATGAATGCGCTAGCCTTACTATTATCAACTTCTTAATAACCTCGTTGGGAACTTGAACATCCTCCTCAACCGAAGTGATCTGGTTAGTAACCCTAGTCAGTTCTTGATCAAATGGAATATTCCAAAATGAAGTTGACCCGAGTATTGGCACATGAATGTCCTCTTCCTGGGCTCTATAGGGTTGGATTAGAACATTTAAGAAATCACTCGAGATAACAGTAGGAATCTACCTGTTATGAAAAGCAAAGTCGCGAAACACCGAAAGTTTTTCATTAGTTTCGACCTTATCGAGGCACTTGTTGAGCAAATCCGTCAATTTCTGGTTTAAAATTAATTCTGAATTCTTCAACACGGTTTCTCTTTCATTTACATACCCTGATTATTTCCATACTTGTTGTGGTATTCCCAGTATCGTAATGTTGTACATGTTTCAGAATATGTTTGTATAAGGTTGGTAGCATATTTTCACGAGATATCCATGACGAAAATATATCCGCGCATCGAGCTTCTTCTATAACTCTATAGAAAAAGGTTAGTATTTCCCTCGGAATTTTGACTTTAAGCGCATTAAATTACCCAATCCATAAATCTAGAAACTGGACTATCAATTTAAGGATTGACTTCCAAAACATACTTCGGTGTCGTATGATGTACACACAATTGTAAAACACTTTTATCATTTGAGGGCGATTGCCATACTTTACTTGAATCACTTTTTCCAAACGTTCCATTCCATTGTCTTCTTCCGCGGATAGAGCGTTTAACTCGTCCCGTTGGTTGGGTAACGAGTCTAGACATATATACTCGACTATGCAAATAAAAACGTGCTCATGAGTACTTGTATCATTGTCCATGTATCTTTGCATCATGTATTCCTTCAAAGTTGGCCGTGATCTTTTGAAACAACAAAAAAAATTGATTAGAAAAGTTTTGATTTCTAAATTCAAGTGCGTTTACCTCATATCTAAAAGATCTAAAATTTCGAATTCACTGTTATTGAGGTCAAAAGTGATTGCCTGGGTATCATTTTCATTTTGAAATAATTTATATCGAGACTCGACAGCCTCGCATTCGTTTGGAAAATCACCTTTGAATGAGGTGTTCTTGATCGAATGCACAATTGTGAAGAGTGTGTTGTAAACGTAATTTTGTTCTTCTTTTGGACCCTTATTGCTAGTAAGGCAATACATATCCAGAAGTTCAATTAAAATCTTGAATGATCTGCGTATTGTTTTACATGCTTGGGCTTGTTTACGATGCATTACTTTTATGCACATTTCTATGCGCTCGTGCAAGATCAAAACCAGATTTAGGACCTGCTTTATATCAAATTTGCTGGAAAGTATATTCTTAAATATATCTAGTCTCTTATGAAATTGTTTTTCATCCTCTGTTTCCAACGTCAGTTGTAAATGACTTTTGTATAGCGTTGAGAAATCGTATCTTTCTGTGCGAAATATTTTTTCAAGAAGGTTCAGCGCAGACTAAGCAATAAGAATTTAATGATATAGTAATGTGAAAACGAGCAACCAAGTTCATTACTTCTCTATCCATGCTCCATAATTCATGATTTAAATAAGGGTATAGCGTGAAATATTGTACGAGATCCACGTAATTTTCAGTCGTCATGCAGTTTTCGAAATTTGGCACGTCAAAGTCGGTGTTGTAATCTAGTTCGAGTATGTTAGCGAGCGGTGATCGAAACCCCATCAAAGCTCTTTTTACCTTCTTTGTGCACAAGCGAGTAAAATATAACTTTGTGCAGAGTCTCTTTCGCTAACTGAGCTTGGCTACTGTAGTATGTCATAGTTTGCTCAAACACGTGACATAATTTGGTCCTCCCTTCACTACTGATATGCAATTGAAGACATTATTATGCTATTGCAGGCCTCTGTCAACAGTCTAACAAACCTGTCGTTCTTGGAGCGTTCTGTTTCAGGATAAACAGAAATGTAGTTTAACCAGCCGATGAGATCAGCCTAAATTTTGAAATCTCCATTAATTTGCGTATGAAATATATGTGCATGCTTTGCATTACTTTGAATTTATTCCTCATGTCCTTGACTGTATGATCGATCATGTTTAGTTTTATGTAAGAAAAAGAAAAGTAAAGCAAAGTCAACTACGGTCATATTGTGACAGCGGAATTGTTGATAAATAGTACAGTGAGAACATGCTACGCTTTTCGTTCTTTATCTCTTTACTGACTATCAACATGGATACTGCAATGGAATCGCAAGTCATGAATTATGTCCAAGACAACATGGACAATATTACTTTCAAAACACTGCGTTATGGAGAGGAAGAACTACCAACAAACGAAAAGCTGAGAATAATGACGAAAACTTTGCAAGACGATCCAGCTTTGTTTCTTAGTAAATGGGGCCGTTACTTGTCGCAAAATACATTAGCTCTGTTTAAGCAGATTGAGAATAACTATGAGGTTGACTTTTATTTGGACAGCTTGCTTTATAACGAAGAAAAAGGAAGTAAGGAGGCGAGAGTAGGCCCTTTAAAGCAAAAATCTGCTATGCATACACTTGCGCAAAATAGACGCTACGAATACCTTAAACGTCACTTGAGAAACTCTGACTACTTCTCAGATGAATCAATTCAATTAAGAGATCCAGCATTGTACGATCAGTTTATCGGGCAGCACATACCAGCGAGTGAAAAGGCAGAGCCGTTTGCAAATGATGTTACACTTGTCAATCGTATCTTGAGTAATATCGATAAGAAATATGTAAGCGACCACCTTCAACACCAAAAAATCATTGATGAAGAGCAAATGGAAGAAGAGGAAGAAGACGAAGACGATGAAGAGAGTGACAGTGAAATATTTGAAAGATCCACGCCAGCTGTGCTGACGAAAAAGAAAGCGAGTGACACTGAAATGAAGGAAGTGGCAACAGCAGAAGTTGATAAGGAAAATGGAGAGGATGAAGAATTAGATACTGAAGAGCTTATGGAGTTGAGAGAAGAGCAAAGATTAGAGTTAATTCGATTGCTGGAAGAGAAATTCTTGGCTGGAAAAGATGTAGGTATAACTAGTTTTGTGGATTATTCAGCGATACTCATAATCACCTTCAATCATAGGACTTTGATTATGATCAAGTGGATTATAACGAAGTGAGTAAATTTTACGTAATAGAAGTCTTATAGTCTATGCTAATTCTTTCCTTGTAGGAATATGACGATCTTGAACAGAGAGAACGCGATATTCAAGATAAATACTTTGACGAGGACTAGTGATACTTTGTGATAGATATACCCGTAATAGTAAATAAACTTTATATTTGATGTGTACATTTTCTATTAAAAGAGTAGACTACATCGTTGCGCGCTGAATAATAAAGATACGAATTTTATACAACTTTTAATTGATGTGTTACATAAAAACTAGAGAACAAAATATGTATCACGCTTCCAGCGTGTTCTGCACATAATCTGCTAATGTTCTGCACTTATTCTTCGTGATTTTGAACGATCCAGTGTGTACGTCATTAACTTTTTCTATTCCTTCCAACGCTTCACACCGTCTTTAATAGCTCTTCCCACTTAACAACATGTTAAAAGGCTTCTCTTTTTTCAGGTGGGTTGAATTTATTGTGAGTACGTAACGTACACACTAGGACTTTGATTATGATCAAGTGGATTATAACGAAGTGAGTAAATTTTACGTAATAGAAGTCTTATAGTCTATGCTAATTCTTTCCTTGTAGGAATATGACGATCTTGAACAGAGAGAACGCGATATTCAAGATAAATACTTTGACGAGGACTAGTGATACTTTGTGATAGATATACCCGTAATAGTAAATAAACTTTATATTTGATGTGTACATTTTCTATTAAAAGAGTAGACTACATCGTTGCGCGCTGAATAATAAAGATACGAATTTTATACAACTTTTAATTGATGTGTTACATAAAAACTAGAGAACAAAATATGTATCACGCTTCCAGCGTGTTCTGCACATAATCTGCTAATGTTCTGCACTTATTCTTCGTGATTTTGAACGATCCTACATACAAAGCATTAACTTTTTCTATTCCTTCCAACGCTTCACACCGTCTTTAATAGCTCTTCCCACTTAACAACATGTTAAAAGGCTTCTCTTTTTTCAGGTGGGTTGAATTTATTGTGAGTACGTATACAACCTATTTTTAATATACTCAAATCTTTGATATGTATTAATCCATATGGTTTCATTCGTCACATAATTCGGTTAATGTTATTTCTTTAATAATAAACAATTATGCTTCTTTCTCATCCCTATTAGTTGTGGGTAAACCTACTTAACTATCTTTTGATTTACACATTCACAATAGTCTTTCCTCTTGTTGGATATCTTACATTTTCAGTATCAGAAGCAACAATTGATGTATGCACAAGTATTGTTCGATCTTCTTAGGCAGTGATAAAATATATCATTTGCTTATCTCCAGGAACTTTTTTTTTTCAGCTGTCATCTCCATGAATTTACCCAACTTGCAACAAGAAGCTAGTTTTTTTTTTTTTTGTATACATTTATGTAAGAAGCCATACAGGACCCCACTTGATCTTAGCCAAAAGGCCTGAGAGGAGATGAAATCATACCATCATCAGAGTGGACTACGTGCACTACACGGCTTCCCTTGAGCAAAAAGAGGGAGTCCTCACCCGTAGTGGTAGCATACTTAAATGATTCTCCAACGTGCTATCTCACAGCCGTACCAGTGCTCTAGGTTTTCCCTGCTGTATTGCTACCCTCGGGCATTTCCCTAGTATTGAGTGTGTACGTAACCCAGGCCTCCGCCCAAGCTCGAATGTTGACACCAGACTCTCTAAGACACTGTTTTCGACAAATCACAAAGCATACCGTGGTTCCACCAACGACTAAATTCATCTCTTCAAAGACCGCAACTATCTCCAGGAACTTTTTTTTTTCAGCTGTCATCTCCATGAATTTACCCAACTTGCAACGAAGTCAGTTTTTTTTTTTTTTTTTGTATACATTTATGTAAGAAGCCATACAGGACCCCACTTGATCTTAGCCAAAAGGCCTGAGAGGAGATGAAATCATACCATCATCAGAGTGGACTACGTGCACTACACGGCTTCCCTTGAGCAAAAAGAGGGAGTCCTCACCCGTAGTGGTAGCATACTTAAATGATTCTCCAACGTGCTATCTCACAGCCGTACCAGTGCTCAGGTTTTCCCTGCTGTATTGCTACCCTCGGGCATTTCCCTAGTATTGAACAACCTCCCAACCCAGGCCTCCGCCCAAGCTCGAATGTTGACACCAGACTCTCTAAGACACTGTTTTCGACAAATCACAAAGCATACCGTGGTTCCACCAACGACTAAATTCATCTCTTCAAAGACCGCAACTCTGCTTACAGAAAGACGTGATACTTTCCGGTCAATTAGTAATTTATTTCGTGAATTATTTATAACAGTTTTTTTTGTGTACCTAACCAAGTTGTGGTTTCGATATTTTGACGCACACGCACCTTTACCATTTCACAATAATGATTTGCATGACATTATATTTGCTTTTTAATAATTTTGCTCTCTATATAATTTTTTTTCAACCTTTCTGTTACTAGGAAACATCGTTTTTCGAACCAATTCTTTGTGTCATAAAAATGGAACGGTGAATTTTACTCACATCAGACTTGCCACCTTCTTTCAGGCTCTTAATTTTACTATCTATAAAAGAAGTTCCCACAGCAAAGGATCGGGACATCCAGAACCCGTGGCAGTTTGAAAATGTCATTTTTCATGAAAAGGGAGTTTCTACGATTTATTTGAATAGTGTACAAGAAATTAAGAAAGGATTGAAGAAAAGGGGGACAGTAATTATTGTATGATAGAAGATCACAAAAATCATACAAGGATTTTTTTTTTCAATAAGATGATTAAATAAAAGGTGTGCGTGTGCGTAGAGGAAGTGTGTGTGCGAATATGATAACAATAATAATATAACAAAATTGAGAAAGAACTTCATCTTTATAAACTGGAAGAGTTGGATGATGTCGCTGCGTAGGATCTTTCGATGGGAATAGCTGAAGTAGGAATAGCGGATGTCGAGACAGAGGGTTGTAATGATGGTCTATGTTGTTGTTGAGGTTTTGATTGATTATCACCTGGCCACAAGTAAGAAGCAGCCCAAGTAGCAATGTGATTGAAAAGGTTAGAGTTGCCTCCGTTATCCTTTTGAATATCAGTGGCAGTTTGATGCATTGTCACTAACGCAGGTTCAGCAATATTTGTCTTTTCCTTGTAAGGCTGAGTTATAGAATTCGATGAAGAAGAGGATCGTATCGTTGAGTAGACAGGTCTAGCTTCATTCGCTTGTTGCCTTGAGGAGGAAGAAGAAGAAGTAGGAACTTCCTCGTGGAATGTGTGAGTCACTTCATCTTCTTCTTCATCATAGTCTTCTTCATCGGTGTCGTCTAATAAATGTGATGCGATAGGAGAAGGAATGACAGGTGATGCAATTACAGGTGAAGCAACTGCGGGTGATCTGGTAATAAATCCAACAGAAGAAGCAGTTGAAGTTGAAGAAATGGAAGATACGTCGTCAGTATCGACATCAGATTGCGACTTTTTCAGACGAGCAGGAGCGATCTTTTTGATTGATTTGCGTCTATCGTTAAAATATGTGACATGAGATGTGATAATGTGATCTGTGTCCTCGTCACTATCATTCATTGAATCCTCTTCGTCTTCTTCCATGATATCTTCATGTTCTCTTTCTTCGTCTGTTAATGCAATACATTGCTCAACTTCGTGGTTAAATCTCAATCGAGGTTGACGGTGTGTGGCAAGAATTACAGGAGATACTGCATGGAGTTCATCATTCACCTCTGAAATAGATATCTTTCGGCGGTGAGGATTGATGGATTTCGACGGTAAGTTATCACTGTTATTATTCAAAAGCTCTGATGCTGAACGCTTCAAAAGGTCTGCTGTGGTAACTTTTTTGAGAGCAGATTTCAACACAGGCTCTTCTTCTTGCTTTAGTTTCTTACGATCCATCATTAACCCTAAAGTGTCTTCTGCAGTCGCCTTTCTCGGTGTTAAAAATGGATCTTCTTCTGTGCGAATGACTGTATGTAAAGGACCATATAGCCAAGTCACATCACTATCTTTCAACCTAAAGGAAGTAATAGTAGCAGTTGTATTAGTCATACAATTATTTCAACCCTGGCTGAATAATAATAAATATATATAAAAAAAAAAGCCTAAATTTACCAATTCAATGTTTGTGGGCTAATGGTTTTCAAATTATTTCGTTGTTTGGCCCAAGTTCGCCATGAAGCATTTTCCAAGCGAATGCCATCTACTACGTCCTTCTTTTGTTTGGTCATAACTCTCCAGGAAGCAGCCAGATCCATTTCATCAAAGGTATAGGATAAATAATCTACACACATTTCGGGTTGACGCACATTTCGTTTTTGTTGAGACTCGAAATCGTCTTCTGCTATAGGTTTTTTCAAAGTTGCAGCCGTCGCTGCTGTAACAGTTACCATAGTGGACACTAGGAAAAGAAGTGGGGATGCAAAGGAAATATATTGATACTAAACAGCGGAAGCGAAAATATATGAATAAGATTCGCACCGTATTGTGTGTTTTCCTAAAGCAGTAAAAATACGATGAGCCGTGACGTCGACGGAAATTTTCATGAGTGTGCACTCTATCATTGGTTTGATCAAAAGACTAATGGAAAATAACCTGGCGAATAAAAAGTATATTTGAATTAGACCAATAATTTGAAACCGAAAGCAAGCAAAAGTTTAAACGGAAGTAAGTCGAAGGCCTTCAAGTGAATGTAACAAAAGTTGCAAACATTAACCTGAAATTTATTTTGTGTCACACTTGTTCTTATGCAATATTTGTTTAATATATCATGCCAGCAGCATTCATTCAGGGCGTGATTGTCTGATAACAACAAATTCAGTAGTACACAGCTTGCATAGATCACTTAATGTAGCACCGTAAGACATAAGGTTCAAAACCTTGTGTATCAACAGCCATGCATTGTACACATGAAAGTAGTTTCTTGAATTGCCATGCCCGGGCAGGTCATGTCTACGTATGTACAATTTATATCTCTTCAGAGGAAGAGCAATGTAGTGCCTTAGTAACATGATGATAGATGTCTACGGAATTTTAGTCAACAGATTGAATCAAGCGAAGGATAGAGATTAATTGACCTTCACCGTAGCTATATTCAGGTAATACGAAAGCAATTCAAGTCCTCAAATGCACTGAAATTTCAAGCTCTGTGCCGAGAAAAGAGATTTTGTACTTCAATCTTACGGTATAGCCGCAACTATATTCAGGAAGATAAAAAGACCAATTCATTTGTTTTTTAAACTACTTTTTGGTACTTTTAAAGCACTCAAATGGCAGTAACGTCAGGAAAAGTCGGTTATTTCATTGTCAAAAAATCCACTGATTAACTACTGCAACTCTTTTAAGCCAGAAAAGTCGAGGTTACCAAATCAACAATTTTCTGTACAAATATTCAAGTCCGAAATAAAGTGGTGAAGCCGCTACAATGCCACTGTTTCACATTTTCGGAAAGACTTTTCATTACTCGCACTTTAACTGGCAGCTGTCATTTGGATCAGGTTGTTAGGGTGGACGGTCAAAGTACTTGTAATTCATGAAAACTCAGGACGAATACGCACTTACCGCAATTGCTACGTATTAATTAATGTGACCTAAAAGTTTTTGTTCAACGATGAGCAACTCAGGTATAATATAATAAAGTTTTGAGTTCGATTCTGATTATTGTTGCCTCTCCTTCGACTCTATCAGTTCTGACAGACCAGTTATTGTCAACTTGATTCAACCAATCAAAATATTTGAAGCTAAAGTAGGTTTTGAACTGTTATGTAAGTAGGATTAGGGATATCTATTTCATTTTGCGTAATAAGCGGCAACGAGTGTATTTAAAAGTGATGAAACTGCGTTAAACCAGGAAAAGTATGCAAACAAGTAAGATCTATTTATTAAGCTGCATGCTAATGATGATGCGTACTGATTTTTTGTGTCACAAGTGGAATTTATGTACTGGTGTGCATCAGATGGACAATGAATTGCAGTGTTTACTTCTATGTGAGTTACGCTACATGCAAAAGAGGTGTGGATATAGTGGGAATATTGACACCGATTTCGCTATGCCCAGTAGGGTAATAGTCTGTTTTTTCTGGAAATAAGTAGGAGTGTACAAGCTAGAACAGGTATGGTTTAAGGCGAACAAAAATAGCTTTCATAGTGCGAGAGCTATTCTTAGCACTGCTCTTTGTTAACAGAAATAAATCAACGCCTTAAATAGCCTCGAAGAGTATGACTACTTTACCACTGCAAGTATGAATAGCAATTGCATAGAAATATTTATAATTGATCTACTGACACTTGATAATATAATCTCTCTGCTGATGAAAAAAAAAAAATATAGGGCGTTTTCAAATTTTTTGAAACCGTAACTGGGATAGACGGGACCTGATTGAGACAAATGAGATGAAACTGCTAACAAAACAAAGTAAGGAGTGTGATTGGTTCATTTCATCTGGACATCAGTAGACACAACGGCAACTCCGCTTTTGGCTGAGGTTCGCTTTCTGCTGATATATAAATAAGCCTGGTCTTTTTTCCTTCTTTTTCCCTCTTTATACATATATTCTTACTTTTTTTAAACTTTGTACATATTACCTGTATTATGAATATCATTGCACCACGTCCCAAGAAACCTTCTTCGTACAACAGCCTTTGGAACGAAGAAGATGAAGCTTGTCAAGAGCTTAGACAAATTCTTGCTAGTCATTCCAATATGTTGATGGAAGACTTTGCAATCACCCGTACAAACAACCCTTTGCCTCACGACCGCAGTTTCGTTCCTCATCTTCACCATCAAGCTGTGACTCAACTCTCCGTCAATGAAGTGAAGCGTCCTAGATCCTTCAGCGTTGGTGACTCTAGAAATTACCCTTTTAACAATGTTATCAGCCTTGTTCATTAATTTATACATATCATCTTTATTCTTCAAAATGTAAATACCTTAGTATATATAGTCACGCAACGAAATATATCTATACACAACACACTCCTTTTTTTTTCTAACCTTAAACTATACATGTACACAATTCTTCTTTTTTTTTTTCTTAAATATTTGTTTATATCCTTAACAGCATACTTACACTCTTTTTTCATATATATATTTACATATAAATAAAGAAAATCAAATCAAATCAAATAAAAAAATCCCTCTTTTAACTTTCTTTGTTTTTGATAAAGCCGAGCCCATTCCATATCTATTGTTGTTGTTGGATCGCCATGCCGTCACTGCTGCCAAATGGAGCAATGAGTGTTCATTTAAATATCGGACAACGTGAGTTTTTTTCCGGACGAATCAAAAGGTATTTTAGAACGATTACCTACCTTTTTAAAAACGGCTTGCCCTTTTAACGATGTCAGGTAATACAGAATAGCATAAAATAGGGTACAGTCGAGGAAAAATAAAGAAAGAAAATTCTAGTTGTCTACTCATACGCTTGTGGATGAGAAACAAGCTACCTGTAACACCCCCAAGAGACAACCACACTTTATGTTGCTTGTTGTTGTTGTTGACGAGTGAAAATTTCATGGTGGCCACGACCCATATTCTTACCAGTTAAAACATCACAACTCTAGAGTGTACCACAACCGTTGCAGATTAGTATACCGAAGAATGTGTGGTTTTCGGCTACGTGATTTCTCAAATTTCTTTGGTGGCAGCAAGGACAGACGTAAGTAACTCAAGGAGTTGCGTTTAGTTTTTTGAAAACAACTCATATAGGCATAAGGACTTACTGGGGAGGTTTTGAACTTGTTAATGTCCAGCAGCAAAATCTCTGTGAGCCTCTCGTTTCTTTTCAAACATTTGTAAATCACACCAGACACACCAACACGATGGCCTCGATAGTGCACTCGATCTGAGTTTTTTAATCGATCGTCAAATACCACAAAAGGCACCATGGTGGTATCACCTTCATCGAAATGACTTTTCTATTGGTTGTTTCTAAATAACATGAAGTGTTGAAAATTAGATTTGCTTTCTATTTACGAAAAGAGATATTATTTATGCAACATTTACTGGCTGACCTTCGATGCCGGGATTTGCTCGACAAGCGTACCCATCATTGTAAAGAAGACGTTTAAAATCATCTTTCCTTTATCTTCAGGTAAGGTTTTCAGGGCTTCCAAACTAACAAAGATTGACTTTTGATTAGTAAACTTGTTAGATAGCTGTTGTGTTTATTACGATACCTGCGTATTCTGGATTTGCTATATAACTACTTTATTTGCAACTAAAATTATTCACCATCACTTGCTTCCTCCATAAAAAGGAATAATGTTGATATCACCCCTTTTTCTTAAATCCCGCCCCTTTCTGATCTAGGTATTTTTTTTCGAATAGAGGAACTGATATGATGCGAGTGGGATGAGATATACGCAGTTCAATGTTCAGAACACCTTATAACATTCCCGAATCAATATCACAACAATTCAAAAAAACTCTTGTGCTTGTTCAAGAGGATCACCACTTTTTTTACAACACTTCGAGCCGGGAGGAACCTCTCAACAAATACACCCGGGCCGGGAGGAGGTGGGATAATAGGAAAAATGGTAGTAAATCCTCCCTCTCACACTGCTTCGGTGTTGCCTACTTGTCTTTTTCGTTATGCTCAACCCCGTTCAATCATGGGTAAGTTAGCTGGCCACTCTCACGAAGAAAGCCAGCCTGAATATTCTCTTTATAAGGGCAATACTTTCAATGAAAATGGCTGGATGTTTGCTGGTAACCACTGGTATAACTCCATCACTAATGAGAAGATAAAGAGCTCGCCCTATGAGATTTTTAAACTGCTTTTGTTTATTATCATTTGTTAAAATAGTTGAAATAAGCAATTTAAATCAGACTTGATAAAAGTAACAATAATTTATTATATACATAATCTAATCAGCACTTCAACGTGGTCTTCTTTCGAGATAGAGAAGTCCTTCTTCATTGATCGAGACACCGATTATGCGAGCAATTTCATTATCTTCTATTATAAAGTTGGAGAGTGGGACTCTTTCGTGCCCGAAAATAGTGCGTAAAAAAAAGCGGTTTCTAGATTCAACAAATTCGTCTGCAATGTTTTCATTGACTAATGCTAGATATCTGTCCACATATCCTTGTCTATCGCGGCGTGGTACCTGGGCCAAAGTATCCATTTTTTTTGTTTAAATAGAATGATAAAAGTAAATGCAAGATACAAACAAGAAGAAAAGTATAATATATGAATGTATTCTGTGTTACTTTAATATAGCACCTTCTAGAATAAAGTAAATTTCTGCAAAAAAGAAATCGAGTTTTCACAAAGTCATGATGGAAGAATCAACAATAACCCGTTTACGAAAAATCTCTGATCATGAACATCATCATAAAAATGGTATAACTAGCATTAGTATAGAGTATAATGGTATCGATAAAGTAATTACAATAAAATTTTAGTGATTGAGCCCATAAGTATGAGGTACCAAGAGAAGCCAGTAATAGTTCAAATGACATGACTAATACAATTGATGTCAAAATGGATTTTAGCGTTACAATTTTAGATGAAAAATTAATAGTATAAAGTAATATTGGAAACATCTATTACATGTAACAGAATTATTAGACGTTGATGAATAGATGCATATTATGTATATGATTATCTACAATACATCGTCTGATAAATGTGAAGTATGTAACACTGATAATGAAATGTTGAAAGTGAGGGAGGAGAAAAAAAATGTTCTGATAATATTGAAACGTTTGTAAAGAAAAGTTTGTTTAGAGTTACTTGAGAGCATATTGATGTATAAAAAAAGGAAAGTATCAAAGAAACACGATTTAGCTGATTTAAAAAATATGGAAACATTGCTTGATAACATATTTTAAAATTAGTTATCTGCAAATCTCTTCTGAAAGCTACATAGTTCCATAAAACATAACGTATATATTTTAGAATGAACATGTTTTCTTGATTTCATCTAGAATCTTTAACGAAAACAATGAGCCACGTATTGATTTTGATTATGATCAGTTTGGATCTATTTGCAGACAGACCTATAAATAGTATCGAGTGCCCTCACCTTGCTTTCGTGATTTTCATTAAAAATTAGAGTTGATTCAAACAAACCAATACCCAACGCTTGTTGATTTGAACCTCAATCAAGTTTCAAAGACTTTCTACGCTATCTTACCAATTCGTCCTTAAAGAAATTTCAAAACCTTATTTTATAATCAAACTTGTAATTTCTGAATCGAAAAATGTTCTTCGGCTCCATCGTATATACCGTGAAGCTGTTCTTAACTTTTACTATAACTTTATTATAATCATGCAATCTTCTACAATCCCTGCCTGTTTAGCGAGATGCTATCAGTTTTTTGCACATATTCGGAGAGCTAGTTACGTCGGAAAGGCGATATCTTCGTACTTGCTTTGAATTTATGTAGTTGCGCTTACTGTGCACTCTAATCTACATCCATATGCGTCTGTGCATGAGTAGTCCTCAAACAATAAAGAGCAAGCGAGTGAAATAAGAGGTCAAGACATCGCTCGGCTCTGAACTTACGTACATATTCAATTCCGTTGTCACTAGTGGTATGAATGAAATACAAATTCCTGTATTATCGAAAAGAGGTAGAGGGAACAACGTGAACATTGTCCAATATCATATTGCTTCGTCTATTTACGTAGGATCATCAGGGAGCATGTAATAATTTTGTCAATTTTACTTGCTATGTGTGTGGATAAAGTGAGCCTTCAATCCTTTGAGAGTATTAAAGCTGGCATATTTGAACGTTCTAGTAATCGATTTTAGCATCACCAGGAGGCCAAACATAGCTTTTTAATGGTCAAAAGAAGCTATAGTTTTGATACTTTTAGCAAATGCTGAAGGTACTTCAGACAGTAAAATCTCAGTGGACAAGGCAGGATTTTGAACAAGCAAGGAAACGATGCTGTCGAATGGAAGGAGGAGGAGATCGATCCCTTATAATTTCGGTACGTACTTTCTTAACTTGTTGACTTTGTCACAGTATCAAGCTTTTCAAAGTCCCTTTCCTACAGGGAGTATAAAAGAGCTTGATATGCAGATCGAGGAGTTAGCTGAAGAACTGTCGCAGGCAGTAACTAGTTATAAAAAGCACAATGCGTATTCTAATAGCCCGAAGTCAGTGTTCTACTGTTTTGTATCGAACTATTACAAACGGCTGTTTTACATATGATCAAACAATTTGTGGCCATCAGGTACCAAATGTTATAGTATAATTTTATTCAATCTTATAAGCGAGTTAATTATGTACACAATAAGTACAAGTGGGATGATCTCTGAGAATAGACTGTCGCCAGCAGCATATCTTTAATTTTTACATAAGACTGCCTCCACAAATTGACTCAAGCTTTGAGTTGCTTTTTCATCCTTCTTTTTTAATTCATCCTTGGGTGACAAGTTGTCTTTTTCAACTGTTTGCTCCGAAAGAGTAGCGTTGACAGTGGAAGACGGGATTGGCTGAAACATGGAATCAATTTTGAAACTGCCTTTTGCGGCTTCTCTGTTTTTTTTGCTTCAGCCTTCTGATGTGTCTGTCAGAGTATCCAAACATGCTTCGACTGTATTTTTGCGATGATTCTTGAGCTTTTATGTTCCAAAGAAAGTTTGAATTACTGGTTTGTTGATCGTTAGGCTCTACAGGAGCAGTTTCCAAATTTTCTTCTCTCAAAGAGCGTTTAGCTAGTCTTTTAGCGGCCGATTTCTGACCTAAAATTCGCATTCTTTCTCTTTTGCTATTTCTAGGCATTGTTGTGAAAGGAGTGAAAAAAGTGTTGATCGTTCAACATCTGTGTTGTAAACTAACGCAATGAATAATTTAAATCCAGGATAGAATTTTATTGGATGAGGTGTATATACATTTTTTGGACGTCCCTGCCTAAAATCAGAACTTTGACCACCAAAGATTTTTTTTACCAGAAAGATAGAATATATCTCGACGCAGGTCGTATACAATATCATAATAAAGATACTAGCGTTAAAAGAATAAAAAAAATGAAGATCCCATGAATTTTTTTTATAACTTTGCATCTTATAAACAAAAGCTCTTGATTTTAGAAAAGGTTTACTTTACAAAAAGGACTTTTAAGCTGACATAATTAAGTGATAAACAACGTTGGTATTATTGCATTAAAAGTAAAAGAAAACTAGACAAGCTTAGCAGATTTATGTATTTCTTTATATTGGGATATTAAAAATAGAAGAATACTTTTCCAGTGTCCATATAATTCGCGCGCAACAATCTGGCCAAAAGTATTCAATGTATATAGTCTATGCTCTTCATATTCCACTTATATTCATATGCTCATAAGAGTCTTTACGTATAGTTTATCATAAGAGTTAGACACAGTAGATGAGGTCTTTATGACCGCTCTGATTCAGAGTATATCCGTCCTTAGAATGGGGCGATTTAAATCTCTCCACTGTACGTCACACGCTACGCTGAGTTGACATTTTGAATCGAAATATTTTTTATTGCTGAATGGGGATTTTACATTTTCGTTACAGGGTCCCTCCAGTCCAGTACTTTGGTAGATTTCAAGCAATGTCATTCAAATGTTTACCTTTTTCAAGGTCTGTCATTATTGATGTCATTCACGCGATAGTTTCAAGGCCGATATCCACTAGCCCGATGCGACCATCCACCTATAAACTTGTTCATGGACAACCCCTGACAACAAGGTTTGGAAGCGGGATTCAAAGATTCCATTATTCATCACAAGCACAAGCTTTAGCGTTCGAAGATACCACAGAAACTGATACGAATACTCGAGTGCTCGGAACAAACCATAACGAATCCACAATGAGCAAAATTAAACGAAAGAAGAATCGGGGCAATCGATCTCAGCAGAATAGCGCTGGAAAAGTCCAACCTAAGAATAACAAGAAATGCTCTATTGATCCAGTAAAGACCAAAAAGAGCGTTAAGAAGCCGAAAATTGTAACAATAGAAAAGTGCCATATTGCCATGGCAAATGCTCTCGAAGAGGGCAATCTCAATAAAGCCATCAAATGTTTTCGAGAAATTGAAAAGAATGGTTTGAAGCCCGATGTAAGCAGTTATACGATGATCATCAATGGATACAGTCAGCAATCTGACATGACACGAGCAAGGAAATGGTTAGGTCGCATGCAACAAAATGGAATCGAGCCCGATGCCTTCGTTTATACCAGTCTTATCGATGGTTACATGCGTGAGGCTAATGTAGATACAGCCGAAGCCATGTTCAAACTCATGATGCAAAAAGACATTAAACCCACCCTAGTCACCTATAATATCCTAATGCATCACTCAGCTCGTCAGTTAAATATGGAATCAGCTCTCAAGTTCTGGGGAAATCTATTACAAGCAGGCTTGAAATCCGATGTGTATACATACGCTATTATATTGCACGGTCTCAGTGACGCAGAGCGAGTAGACGAGGCTTGGAGAGTGTTCAAAACCATGCAAGAGGAAAATGTTGATGTAAACGAAATAGTAGCAACAACTTTAATGGGAATGCACGTTAAACAGCATGATAACGAATACGCACTCAAGATATTCAACACATTTTTCAATCCTCAATCCTCTGATCCATCAAAGAAAGCACTCAAGATGACTGACCACACTCGTAATGTGCTATTGAATGCTATTATATCAAAGGCAGATGTAGCAACTATTACCAAGTATTATAATCAATACAAAGCAACCCTGAACGATGAAAAGAGCAAAGCGTCTTCTTTGTTTGTCGGCGCAAATGTGTATACATATACTTCTTTTATGAGAGCTTTCCTTCGTCGGGATGATCTGGACATGGTGCGTCAAGTATTCAACGATATGACTGCAAGAAATATCAAACCAACGCTTGTTACCTACGCCACACTCATGCTTGCTCATGCTTTCAAACCTGACCCTGAATCATGTAATAGTATGCTTATCGAATTGAAGAAAGGTGGTGTTGAATTGAATGCTGTTCTTTATACTATTGTCATGAGAGCTTGGGCCAAAGCAGGTAAATGGGAACAAGTGAAGCAAACCTACGAATCCATGAAGCAAGATAACATCCAGCCCACTAAAGTGACAATGGAAGTTCTGCGATATGCCAGACCTTTAAGTCCATAAAAATAATACCTCTTTTTACCCATACATTAATTCTTGAAATAAATTCTCCTCCTTGTACATATTATATAAAATCTCTAGTCTACAAGTGCAGAGCGGCAATTAGTCAAATAAGGGAGCTCATATAAACAAAAGTAAATGACGTTACTGTGGTACAAATTGTTGCAACAGTGTACACATACGCTTTAGTGCTCGTACACCAAGCCAACTTTTTGTTATTATTTTTTTATACTACGGGTTGCATATTGTTACTTTGTTTTTTTCGTTTCTCATTTCTTTATTTTTTCTCTTTCCCCCCTTTTATTTTCATAATTTTGTAAACATGTTAAAGATATTCGGAACAGGGAAGAAAAAGAAGTCCAATCACCGTAAATTGAAACCTGGAGACATTAAAATACCTATTCCCATGGTGAATGGAGTCCAATACGCAAATATGACGGAGTCCCAGATTTCTACACTAATTGGAGGTGGCAACAACAGCAACAACAGCAGCACTGGTGAGCCACAAATGAAGAAATCTGTTTCTTCAATATCAAGTAAACGTGCCAATGTAGATAACAATAAAACTCAACCGACGATGCAACAACCACAAAACGCCGTATTCCCAACTCGGTCGATCAGTTCCCCGCCTGTGCTATTAATGCCAAAACCTGTACATAGTGTTCCTCCGACTCGATTCATTCTAAGAAGTCATGAGTATGAAAAGACGCAAGTGGAAAGCAGTGAAGAAGAAGACGATGAATATAGTGAAAGTTCAGATGAGGATGATATTATTGAGTTATTTCCCAGTAACCCAGTACACAAAGTGGGCCCCACACTCATCGTGGACGCCACCCAACAACAACAACAACAACAACAACAACAACAACAACGAAAGAAAGAAGAGCCACCGCTTATCAAGCAAAGAATTTCTGAAGAAAGAGAGGAGGAAGAATTCGATTCAATAAACGTTCCAAGCGCAACAACAACGACAACAACAACAACAGCAGGTATGTTGATCAACTGATGATGAAAATAAATAATAATAATAATGTAAAAAAAAAAAAAAAAACTATTTTATTATTAGAAGCAGCTGCTGCTGCAAGATCACTTCTAGAGAAAAACATCTACCACCAATCAGTAACCTCTGTCACAAGAACAAGCGATGATTCAATTAGACAGTATATATCCGCATCAGAATCCCCATTTTTCACTACTTCTTCTGTTTCAAATATGAATCACTTTCCAAATAATAATCAAGCTGCAGCTCTTCCTTCTTCCCCTTTGACCACCTCTTCCCCTATCACTCAACAAAATTTACCTACAACAACAACACAGCCTAATCTAATCACCAAACATGACCACCATAATTCTTTTGTATCTGCCAGAAGTTTCCATTCTTCAGATTTAATCAACACCTTATCATCGCCGGAACGTGATGAACAACATACTGCTGCACCACCTCCTGAAGAACAAAATCATCGTTTCAACGATCCACCACCACAACAAGAGGAAGAAAGAACACCGCCTCCTTTACGAGTTGTGAATCATGTCCGAGCTCACTCCACTTCTCCACCCATGACGACGAATACAAATACGGCAGCATCAAGTAAACAACATAAAGTCACCCGGCCAGCTTCCTCTTCCGACTCTTCAGCCACTGTAGGACTTTTGGTAGGACATGACGTTGTTACACCGACCGCCCAAACTAGGTTCACCAACAACAATGATAAACCACCTGGGACTCAATTCGATTCCGAGCAACCCGCTCTTTCGAATATCAATAACAACAACAACATTTTAGAATTACTTGAAACTACCACTGGAGGCCATTCTGTCGCCATATCCACCATGCAAAAACAACAAATGACACTGACAGACGATTTGGAGGAACTCAAACGCACCGTCGATCGTATGCAGCAACAGCGCGTTTCAGACAGAGAGGAGCATTTGAACCGAGTCAAGGAGCAGAAGTTAAGAGAACAGGAAATTTTGGAGCAAATAAATCTTACGAAACAAAAGTTAGAGATGGCCATTGCTGGTAAATTCTTTGCAGAGGATCTGCGTCATGCAAATGAGGCGGATAATCATGCTTTGAATGCGTCGTTGGCTCGAGGAAGTAACGATATGGAGCATTTACAGCATCAGCAACTTCATCAACAGCCACAAGTGCCTCAGCAACAACAGCAACAACAGCAGGAGCCTCCCATGATGAAGCCTTCCACGTCGGCATCTTCTTCGAGAAGTAGAGGCAAGGAACCTTCCAATTTAAAACATCCTCGTCAACAACAGCAACAACAACAAAGTACAGGTCGGTCCAAGAGCCGCAAGTCAGCTTCCTCTTCTTCTCTTCCTCGTCTTAACAACAACGGGGATCCTTATTTTTCTACAGAGAGTTACTTTCCCGACGTCACCAACACTGATATGGAGTACTTGAGCAATCACCAATTTTTCCAACCAGCACACAAGTTCAGAGGAGGACCAATCCCTAACGGCGGTGGTCCTATACCAAACAATGGAGTCCGAGGATTTTACCCCGACATGGAGTTTATGGACGGCTACGACCAAGGGTTTGATTCCCCTCGCAGTCGCTCCAGTCGTCATCAACAACAACAACCACGTCGTCCTAGATCAAAATCGGTTGAATCACAATGGCGAGCACAAGAGTATATGGATCAACCTCCACCCCCTCCTGCTTTTGCACAACCTCATTGCAAAGGGTATAGTGTGTCGTACCCACCCATGGACGATTACCGATACAGTGCTCCTCAAACACCAAGGAAGAATTCGATTCAATAAACGTTCCAAGCGCAACAACAACGACAACAACAAACACTTATGGAGTACTTGAGCAATCACCAATTTTTCCAACCAGCACACAAGTTCAGAGGAGGACCAATCCCTAACGGCGGTGGTCCTATACCAAACAATGGAGTCCGAGGATTTTACCCCGACATGGAGTTTATGGACGGCTACGACCAAGGGTTTGATTCCCCTCGCAGTCGCTCCAGTCGTCATCAACAACAACAACCACGTCGTCCTAGATCAAAATCGGTTGAATCACAATGGCGAGCACAAGAGTATATGGATCAACCTCCACCCCCTCCTGCTTTTGCACAACCTCATTGCAAAGGGTATGATTTATATGACCCACCCATGGACGATTACCGATACAGTGCTCCTCAAACACCACGTACACGTTCCAGAAAACCCTCCATTCACAGTGCACACAGTACAAGAAGCGATATTTCTGCTGATGGACCTATGAACAGAAGCGGTAGTGATCTTCATAGCGGATACCACTCTGCTGCAGAGGAAGAAGAGGATCGTGCCGAACCACCCATGAATTACAATGTGGATGATCAAGTCGATAACAATGGGGAACGTCAACAACAACAACAACAACAACAGCAGCCTGAGGATCAACACCATCGTGGCGCTTACCGTGATCATGCAGGAGGAAAGTACCGTCGCGGTAATAATAACAACAATAGACATAGCAATGCTAGCAACCTCAACGGTCATTTGCCTATGATGTATCATAATGCTTTTGGACCCCCACCACCCATGATGGGCATGATGAATGATTCGCGAGACCGCAACAAGATGAGACCCCCTCCCTACGGGTACAGCAACATGCCACCTCCACCGCCACCTGGAAGTGAGTTCTACCCTTACATGCATCAACGGGTATCTCCTCGTGTATTGGCTGCAGAGCAGCAATGGCCTGGTGGACCTCCTCCTCCTCATTGGGGCGCTCCTCCTCCTCCAGGTGGAGCGTACGGTATGCCTCCACCTCAAGGTGACGCCAACCCTGCTACTACGCCCAATGCCAACGACGGTGGTCAGTCGGGCAGAAGGTACCCACAAACCGCCTCCTTACAACAAACACCTCAACAATCCCAATATCTACCACCCCTCTATGGGGAAGCACCACCTCATAGATTGTACATGTAAATATAGTAATAAAAATAATAAAAAACTTTATTGTTGTGAAAATGAATCATTTATTTTATACATGTATTAAATATAAAAAAAAGAAAGAAAAGGGAAATATACAAAAGTTGTCGAGTTTTTTTTTAATGATATCCACCGCGTCCTCTATAATTGTTATAACCGCCACCTCCACCGCGGTTACCGCCTCTATAACCTCCTCCACCGCGACCACGGTTATTGTTGCCGTAGCCACCACCTTGTTGGTTGTTGTAGCCTCCACCATATTGTTGTTGTTGGCCGTAACCACCACCGCCGCCATAACCACCTTGATTATTATAGCCATAACCGTTATTTTGTTGTTGACCATAGCCATAGCCTTGTTGTTGACCATAACCTTGATGCTGACCGTAGCCTTGTTGTTGGCCATAGCCTTGGTTATAATTATTATATCCGCCTTGTTGATGGTAATCACGTCTTTGATTTCCACCGTATTGTTGTGTGCCTGGGAAGCGAGATCCATCATCAAAACCGTGGTTGTATCCAGCACCGTATCCACGAGGCTGGTCATATCCATTACCTCGATGACCTCCACGTCCTCTACGATTTTGATTATTGCTACAAAAGAAATCAAGTTAGTATAAGATCTATTTCAAGAGTACGATTACAACACAACTTACTATTCACGATAATCTTCCATGTGGTTGATTTGAGGTGTCCATCCACGATTGCCTTGATAACGTTGACGTGTATCCACTTTTTCAAAAGTAGCAAGTTGCACATCTTCATAACCCAACGTATTCTCTAATTTGAGACCCTTTAATAACTGCGAAGAGAATTGAGTACCTTCGGTATTCGGTAAAAAGTAAGAGACACTGATGGATTTATCGTTGGCAATGTCCGGTAAGTCGAAATCAGGTAACGGTGTACGCAATGTGCTTCTAGGGATACATTCAGGGTCTTTATCGATCTCACCCGTTAACCCGTCACTAAGTCGAGCATCAAGGATCATTTTATCGTTGGTGTTGCGTTTTGTGTATACATTGCTGACAGAGTTGTACACTTTATGGTTTTCACTCACGTACAATATACTGGGTCCTTCTGAATTTCTATGGTTTTCTTCTTCGTCCAGTTGATCGTACACTGTGTTCATGGCTTCAAGTAAACGCTGTGTATCGATAAAAGGTAACTTGACAACACCTTGCCACTCCCACTTTTTACCGTCCATATCCACTTCAAACTGAGTAGGGTAAAAGTCAATGATGGGCGAATCACCCTCGGTCATCAAATCGTGGAAAGGCTTGGGTAAATGCATTTTACTGGCAGCAGGTAAGACACCCATCAATTGTTCAAAAGGCTTCAAGGGCGCATTCAACTCAAACTTGATATCAAAGGTATCAATATTGATGAAATCAGAGGCCATAGGAGCGTAATGGTAAGGATAATACCATGACCATGAGACGCAGCCTTGGTAATAGTATTTAAAGACCCAGACGAGACCTTCACAATAGGACTTGACAATATCGCGAATAGCGTCTCTTTCATTCAGGTTGATGCCGAACTTAGTCTTGTAGTATCTTTCCTTCCATCCAGCTTCCCACAGACGAACTTCATCATCGGGCTCACGTTGACGTTGTGCTTCCTCTTTAGCCTTCTTTTCATCCTCGACTCGCTTCAAAATGGCTTTACCAGCAGCCTCGGCGTCGCCTTCACTCATAGGCTCATCAGAACCAGTCTCTTCATTATTGCCGTCCTCATTGTTTTCGTCTTCTTCATCTTCCTCCTCTTCTTCTTCCTCAATTTCATCTGCTTTTCTCTTGGTTCCTTTTTCTCCTTCGGATGATGCTGTGACGACGGGTGGAGGATTACCGCTTAATTCAGCCTTCAAGGCAGCAGCAGCGTTGATGTTTGCCATACGAAGTTCAGCTCGGTTAGCGACTACGTCTCTATTCGACATGACGGCATTGGGGTTATTTACAGGTGCGGCTGTCATATCACCAAAGTTGGGACCATTGGGGTCAAACATCTTGGTCTCACGAGCACGTCGATCATTCTCCAATCTTCTTCTCTTGGCACCTTGTGCACGTCTTTCCTCGGCTATGAATATATTACTCAAATTAGATACATGTATCATATAATACTACTATACCAACAAACTTACTTCTCTTTCTTTCTGTAAAGATCTCATCTTCTCTTTTACCGAGCTCAGTGACCAAAACTTGAACACGCTTCAGATCCACTTCACCATTGTGTGTCATGTATCCACCAATCATGGGCATGGTGCTCTTCCACAATAAACTCAAGGCACTGATAGCGCCTTCTCTGATTTCAAGGGATGGCAAGTGAGGCAAGAAATCATTACCCACAAAGAAACACATAAACACCCAATCATCAATGGCTCTTTCCAAATCCCAGGGGATACCAGGAACATTGAACTTGAGGGCATGTTCCAAATACTCTCTTAGCACATTGACGTGCAACAAGACATAGGGTTTGGGTGGTGCATTTTTGGCTTCCTCCTCCTTCATTTGTGCAATCAGTTCCGCAGAGACTTTACATTGATTGGCAGAGTGCCCAGGTTGTTTGCACTTGAAGCAGTTGTTTCTGTTTTTATTGTCCACAAAGACGTCTTCACGCAAGACTTTGAAGTGAGGTTCGTGTGTGCCCAGGGCCAACATGATCAAATCAGCGTCTAAACCGTACATGACATGTGAAGTGTTGGGGTTGTGTTCAGGGCGAGATCGTTCCACACGAATGAATTCCATCACCTTGTGTTCACCTTCTCCAGGCACAGTAGCGTCGGAAAGAATGACCTTCAAGTTCTTCCAAAGAGGATCTGAGTTTTGCTTGGCGGCGATGTGGTAGCGAAGACATGTAGCCAAGTGAGCCATGAAGGGCGTACCGGGAGTAATACAATTGGAGTCAAAGTGCTCCTTCTTTTCAGGCAATTGATGCGATTGACCAATGGCTATGAAGATATACTTGTTAGTGCTTTGTTTCTTAGTAATAATCTATTTTAGTCTTCAAGTTACCTGCTAACTCTTGAGATACTCGATCAGCAGCTTCACGTTCAATTTGGGCTAATTGAGAAGCACGGAAACGACGGGCACGTTGTTGGTTCATTTTGGCGCGAGGGGCGACACCGTCTGATAGTAATAAAATAATTAGTTCGTTGACTTCTTTAGATGAAAAGGTTGAATTGTAGTTACCAATAGCCATGTAAAGAAGTTTACGAGGACGAATCATGTCCACAACACGATCCATGTATTCGAAAATAGCAATCATCATATCGTCCTCAGTTGCAGGAGCAGGCTGTTATTGAAGGGCATTAGCAAAAAAAAAGTCATAATTGGAGCATTGAAATAAGTTTTACCTTGCCCTCAGGATGACAACAAGGGTGAATAATACCATTCATATCCAAATAGAGATTATCAAACTCTTCGCCGTTGGGATTAGGCTTGGTTGTGTCGACTGGAATAGGTACACCATTCACTACTTTTGGGTGTTCTTCGATCACAGTTGTTACAACTTTTGGGAATTTATCCGATAGCCACCTAGTATTTCAAGTGGAATTAGTTACAATGGATTCAAATGGCAGAGTCTTTGTAATAGCTACCTGAAGAATGCGGGAACTCCCATAGTGTATAATTTACTTTATAAAAAAAAGATAGACTATAAAGTACACACACGAGGCTCAATTTAGGCTTACTTTTACGAACTTTTCTAATAGACTTTCACCCGTCACACACCGTCACTTTCCCTTTTTTGGAAATTTTATGTAAACTGCGGTTCAGCAAAGCATAAACGCATTTCAACTGAGATTTGCACAGGTATAATAGATTCATATTTTATTTAAATCTGATAGTAGTATTGTTGATTTGAGCTGCTGCTTTGAGCATACCACAAAACTGCCGTACTTTACATATAAAATGAGCGTTAGTGCCTGTTAATAAGAGCGTATATTACTGTCTGGAGCGTACCTCAACATAATCAAAGTACACTGTACTACGTCTGCAATGCCTAGATAAGTATTCCATATGTCGAGATTCTCATTGAAAATGTATTTTGTAACCAACACAGACTATGGATTTTACAAGTCAGTCAAATGTACACATGTATATAAACAAACAAGTGGATAAAAGTGACGTACCACAGAGCCCGATAAACCACCTGCCATCATGGCAAACCCCTACAAGCATTCCACACGTTAATCTTTACTCTATCAAAGCACTTCTTTCTCTCTACTCATACCAAAAATAAGAATAATCGAGCCCTCCAGATGAAATCTTCATCTATTCCGTTGCCTTTCAACGTTTCTTTATCAATCAAATTGACACTAAAAAGTAGCGAGAAAGTTAAAAGTCAAGCAGACAAGCAGTAACTCTCCTAGAAACGTTACATGATCATGCCCAAGGTGGTTACAATGCCCGGTGCCCAATCCTCAATACCAGGTGCAACAAGTCGATCGGGTAAATTCCAAAGCACAGCTAATCCATCAATAAAAGACCACCAGCCCAAAGCAAACTAAATGAACTTGAATATTACAACCCACACTGCGAAAACTAGAGGAATCTCAACTTCACGTTACCAATATTCCGGCAAGGTAAACACCGAAAAGTCTACCTTTCCCTCCTAAAGAAAAGCAACAGAATATTCGACTGCAAATGAACACACTACTGTCTTGATTGTAATTACTCATGGTGTGAGTTGGTTAGAAAATAATTTAATAGGGTATGTAGCACGAAGAAAAAGGGTTCGTTATGGAAATTATACAAAAAAATTGGATTAGATCAAAGTATATATTAGAGTTTATTTCAGTAGTAATAAATACAATTATTATGAATGAATACAATAGGAGGGTTTTGTATAGGTGAGAAGCATGCTTAACCTAATATTAATTCTGCATATTTGTTCAATACTGGATCTTGCTTCAATACATCAGCAGCATCCTTTTCTATCGTCATTAACACAGTGACATCGTCCGTATCTTTTGTCTTTGTCATGAGACAATATCCAGGAGGGAAAGCGCCACCTGCACCTTGTGTGGAATAAAAGGGTTTTCCCCAACCAAAGTCCAATGCAGGACCCTGTAAATCAAACAAACACCAGTTGGTCAAAATGATATCGGCTGCCCAGAACAGCTTGTTGAGATCGCCTTCGTTTTGTGCTTTTTCAAAGAATGCAATCTTTTGCGCAATCGATTTAGGTGAAAGCTGAACTTGCAAATTTTGACGCATAGCGAGAGCAACATGAGATCCACCTTCTTCATTATTCAACAAGTCTGTGCGAGAGACGTCAAGACTCCACAAGCAATTGAAGTTGCCAAAATACTGACGATGTGTCATATCCTTGTTGGGTGCTCTTTCTCGACCGTTGGCTGCCATGGCAATACGCTCTACATTTGACTCCAAAGAGGATCGCTTTTCCAATCGAGGGATATCGGCGTTCTTGCGAGCGCGGGTGATGACTCCACATAAAAGAGCGGCTAAAGCATCGCCAGATGAAATCCATTGTGTTGAATCTTTTACCTTGGGAGAGAAATCGCGCTTCAATTTTTCCATACTATTCTTGGTAAATTTCCAACGCGTGGCATGGGATTCGACAAGTAAAAATGGAGGAGGACCTGCGGGTTCAGACAGTCTTTCAAAGGGAGGAGGGGAGGGTGGTGAATTGAGTTCTTCTTGTGTCAAAAGCCCAGAGAAGAAACGACTTGGGACACGTGTCCAATCGCTTGGTGCATGTTCGATGGGTTCTCCACGACTGAGTTGAGCCCAAAGTTCGAGGAAATCAAGAAAACCATTTAAATCAGCTATTTGGTGATTGATGGAAGTGCCAATAGCGATGGTTCCACAAGAAAATTGAGTTACTTTTACAGCAAAAATACTGGACGATGGAGGCAATACATTGAATCCTCTGGGTGATATGTCTTCTGAGTCGCCATTGTAGGGCACGTCCTTGGTTTCGACGATAAAGGGAGTATCCTGTCTACTTTCAAGGTCCATAGCGATATAATTTTCGCCCTTTTCGTTGGTTTTGACGGTACCAGTAATTGGCAAATAATACTCGAGTGCTGCGGCAAGGGAGGATTTTAAATTGTCAATGACTTTAGAAAAAGGTGTTGACGCGGTAGGCAAGAACATATTGATACGAATCTGAATAGGTGCACTCAAGTTATCCAATCCGTGCAACATGACTTGTGTTGGAGGAAGAGGTCTATTGTGCTTGCTCGTTGGCTTGATCATATACGTCTCGAGTGTCATTTTTCTAGAATTAATCAATCAAAGAAGAAAGAGAAGGTGTGAAAGTTGCTTTATATATTGATTTTTAAAGTGCTTCGCCACCAACCCTGAACTGTACTACAACCGGACTTGGAATGTTCCCAATCCAGGTTTTGACATTTTCGCGTTTCAAGTATTCAACAGATTCACATGTACTACTATCAAAAAGCTTGCGTATATCAATCACCGCCAACGAATTACCTCCTAATATGCTGAACCGAGGATTATGTTCAGTATTTTCTCACTGTAATGGTGGAATAAAATTTGCAACACTTTGTACTCCTAAAGGTGCATTTTGTCTGCCAATTCTGGAGGGGAAACCCACCTCTTTCGTGGAACCGTGCAAGACTTTGATTCTAACTTCTCTTAAGACCCTATTGAACTGTTCAATTGTGATCCAAATGTTCTGCCCCTGGGCATTACGTACAAGACCAGCAACATTGGCACGCTTTTCTTGCGAGTTGGTTATATCACAAATTCTAATCATCACACCCATATCGAAAACAACGGCTGAGGCAGGACTCAGCCAACAAGAGGTTGATATCCTCTCGTTCGAGGCGAAAATCAACGATAACTGGGCTGATTTCCCGGTCAGTCAAACCAACATCAGAAGATTGCAGGCTGCAAACAAAAGTAGAAGGATAAACCTATAATTGGTAATCTTCCGAGCAAGTGCAGAGATTCTATCCACACTATCTGGAATTAATGGAAAGACATATCAACAATTCATGCAAAGGGAATGGGTCAAACTGTTCAATGAAGGCTTTACCTCAGAGGAACGGAATGGAAAGTTGATTCCTCGAGATTTAAGAGAGGAGGGAGAGCCCTTCCTCTACCGCTGGTATATCTCTAAGGACGCGCCTGTTCAGTATTTTACTTTTTACTTGTTTATTTTCTGCTCGAAATAAACATTCGTGTGCCTAAATTTTACAAGTAATACGCTTATTTTCTTACAGAAATAGGGAGTCTTTATCTACACAAAATTTTTCACTATCCACACATATTTTTTTTGGATAATGAACAAGTATCAAAATAATGGCAAGTGTCCAACTTGATTGTTCAATCAATGTTTAATCATTTCATGGGCTTTTTCGTGATAAATTAGCTTATATTTCTATAAATGTTGACCACAAATGTGTTTCTTTCTGCTCTCTTTTCCTATCATGAACGTTTACATATTGGATTTATTCCCTACATTAAGTGCATTCCGGCAGTGGTGTACACGCATACGCGATTCAAGACTTCATTTCCACGTCCGAATAGAGGTTCGGTTTTTCCGCGTTCTTTGCCTTTTCAAAAAGGTGCTGATTGAAAGCTTTGGGTGATAGACACTACCTAAGAGGATAAGGATTGTCACACAGGAGGCAAATTTCTGTGTGGATAGGGACCCCCATAAATGCTGTAATGAGCGCTACTTACAGAATAAAGTGATGAAATACCACCCCTTGTCTGGGCTCGCGCTGTGGAAGGCAGCAGCACAACAAACCAGAAGTGATTCCATTGTCTTGTCCAGAATATAACCACTTGGTTTTCTTCAAGACGCCAAAGAGTGATACCCATAAGAACTAACCATGAAAGAACCTTTGTTGTCGACTTTGTAGTGCCAGTATTACAGTATTTTCATGACCAAGTCCAATATTTACAATTTCAATGGTAAAATGCTGATTGAAAAAATACGATGGTTAAACTGATTCATATTGTTGGTTTATAATGCGCTATAGGTGCGAGGTTTATATACAAAGTAAAAGTACAGGTTTAATTGATATGCAAACATGGGCAAAAGACAGAACTGCATACGCAGACGGAATTGGGTATACTGGTCAAGACGAACGTTTAATAATGGAGGCATCATCTGATGGCTTGGAAGAAGTTATTGATCATACTCTTGGTGATTCGTTAAAACTGTTGGAAAATCTAGCAGCGATTTTAAACACTTACCGTTCAAAATACATCAATAGCAATGAGGAAACATTCTCAAAACTAAAAGTATTCGGTATTCAGTGCATTAAATCAACAATCACACTTATTTCCGTCTCGGCACCAAACATCACGCACTTCGCAAATCCCAACCACATTCGATGAACGTCATCATTTACTTTCGTTATTTGAACTATTGGCGTATTTATTGGTACGTACATATAACCATTAAAGTTATTTGTTGACATACTTAAATACTATTAATACTATACCACTCTATAGGACGTTTGTCAAGAACAAGATGAAATAATAAAAACAACTCCAAAGAGAACACACTGGCTATCTCATGGTGCCAGGACTTCTTACAATATTTTATTTCTGTAAGGAGCGCTTCTTCGCTGAGTTTATTTTTGTACGTAAGGAGCGCTTCTTACAGCATTTTATTTCTCTAAGGAGCGCTTCTTACAGCGTTTTATCTCTCTAAGGAGCGCTTCTTACATCGTTTTCAGAAATATTAGACGTAATAAAAAGTGGTAATTGTACAAGAAATTTATTATGATATATTTTGTCCTGCATTAAGGTTTATTACCAATAACCCTCCTCCAGTTAGAAAATTCGTCAGGAGGCATAGAACGGCGGTTTTTTAGACGTGGACGGATGAATACCACTGATGGTACGCTTGAGGGTTGACCTACTAAATTTTGCTGGTTGTTCAAGTGCTTTTCGATGGTTGTCCATTGTGTATACTTTCCACCTTATTCACCTGAACTGAATCCTATCGAATAATTTTGGTCTATTAAACATAGAGTAAGACGCAGTATATTCGAGGTTAAGGAAGACTTGTTTACTAGAATCAGTGAGGCATATAATAACGCTCCTTCACCAGACCGAAAATAATAATTGTTAGCCTGGCTCTTCAATATAAATTGATCCAATTGTACCCAGTTTTACGTGGGATGTTGTGCATTTTTGCTGCTGCAACCGCCGTCAAATCTTTTAAGCAAATTCCTTGACATCGCCGCTGCGACGTATTTTTCGGGTTGGTGCAGATGGGCAGTTCTTTTCATCATTTACAACTTTCTCTAAGTTCACCTCTTTTTCTGGCGGAATATGAATCGAGATCGGTAATGTTGTCCAGAGGATATGCCACCTCGTCAACTTGCATATGTAAGGGCTCATTCCCGTCTTTGTCTATAACATTGCCTTTTCCATCTTCGTAAAAAAGTCGTAATTAAAGTGTTCCATAAATTAAAAGAATTATGCCAAACCAAATTGGTCAAGTGTGCCATATGGTTTGAAAACGAATTTAAAGTCAGGTTATTATTCCATCCCTGCCTAAAACTGCTGCGGCAAGAACATTTTTTTTTCTATGATCGTGGTTTCTGAACCGCAGCAAAAAATCAAATTGTATAAAAGAATCTGGGTTGTTTCTTTTTTAGTATAATCTCCAGAATAAGTAATTATTATGGCCTCGCAACAATTCAGCTCCAATTTAAAAGCTTTTAAGATCAATTTGGACTCTGATTCAGTCGACTACATTGGTGGCATGTTGGAAGACTTGACTCTCACTGATCACAACGAAGTACGCGAAGCAACAGAGACATTCTTAATTGACGCCAATATCAACGACAAGACGCGTAATGATTTCTACAAGGCATTATTTTCTAATTCTCCTTTCAAAGGAGGAAAAGAAGAAGCTCCTAATAAGGCAAATGATGAACCAGTGCCGTTGAACAAAGTTTTACAGAAAAAAGTAGAGAAAAAGGTAAAACGGACAGAATTCACAATTTATATGCATGTTGTCTGACTCATAAAAATATGAAAAGACTGCCGCAAAAAGCAGTAGCAGTGAAGACGAACCCTCGGCACCCGCACCCGCAAAGCGTATGACTTTGGCAGAAAAACGTGCAGCGAGAAAGAACGCCAAGCAAGAAGCTGAAGATGAGCCCGTTCTCGTCGCCATTTCTCAACAAAGTAGATTTCACACCGAAACTATCGAAACCAGTAACAAGGAAATTGATTTACCTGGAGTGCAAATTTCTATCAACCAATTGGATATTTTGGTCGATGCCCATTTAAAGTTTAAGCCTTTAACTCGTTATGGTTTGGTGGGACAAAACGGTGTAGGAAAATCAATCTTGATGAGGTGTTTAGCCGACAACATCTTGGTGGGTTTACCTCAGAATTTAAACATCCTTCATATCTCCCAATTGGAAGACTTTACCGAAACCACTACTGTGGTGGAGGAAGTTTTGAGTGCCGATAAGGCTGCAACCATTGCTATCCGTGAATACGAAGGTACTTGAAGAAAACATGATGATTGTATTGAACACTCAGAAACTAACTTTTATTTCCATCTGATAGTTCTTCGTACGGTGATTGGTGACAATGCTCCCGCTGCATCAAAGCAACAGCATAAGGCCAATGAAGAACTCAACAAGGTCGTATTCTCCATCATGCAATCCCGAGTCAAGGACAGACTTGACGACGCTAATCGCCTTGCTATCAAGCGTTCAGGATTACGTGGTCGTGAAGCCCGTAAAGAATTAGTCAAGATGGAAAAGGAGTACAAAGATTTCTGCGCCCAAGATCCCCAAAAGTACGTTACCGCTGACATGGTCAACAATGTGATTGCCGAAGTCTTTGAAAAGGTCGAGTTGGTAGATCAAGACGAACGTTTGAATCGTGCCAAGAAGTTGTTAAAGGGTTTAGGGTTTTCTCAAGAGCAATCTACCTCAACAATTTCTACTTTCTCTGGTGGTTGGAGAATGCGAATCGCTTTGGCAAAGAGTCTTTTCATCAAACCTGACATTCTTTTACTTGATGAACCCACTAACCATTTGGATTTACCTGCTATTCTTTGGCTTCAAGAGTACATCATCAACGACACTGGTGATATGATTGTGGTTGTTGTTTCTCACGATCGTGAATTCTTGAACAACGTGACTGAGGAAACAATCATCATGAAGGACAAACAACTTAAATACCATCCCGGTAACTATCAAGATTGGGAAGCCAATACCGAAGAACAACGTATCCGTAAGCAAACTATGTTGGATGTAAGTTTTATTATATAATACTTAAAGTAGATCATCTATTAATATACATTTACTCTCTCGTATAGAATACAGAAAAGAAAAGAAAGAAGATCGAAGCAAGTATCCAGCATAACCTGCAGCAAGCCAAGGCCACAGGTGACGACAAGCGCCATGGTATGGTCAAGTCAAGACAGAAAAAGCTCGATCGATTGGGTATGGAAAAAACCGAAGATGGTAAACGTTTCAAGCAAAGTTATCGTGCTGGTTATCATGAAACTGCTCGTGTGCAAATCGTTGTTGAAAAAGGTGTCAAGACAGCAAACATCAAGATTCCCGAACCTTCTCAACTTCGTTACAATGGTCCTGTGTTCCGCATGAATGAAGCGTCTTACAGATACAGCAAAACCAAACAGAATGCCATTGAGCCCTTTTCTATCAATATTGAGCCTAATGCTCGTATCGCCTTTGTGGGTCCCAACGGTTGCGGTAAATCCACCTTGCTTAATATGTTAACAGGCAAGACTGAGCCTACCAGTGGTGAAGTGTATCGTCATACCCTGCTCCGAGTTGGTTACTTTTCTCAACATTTAGTGGATCAATTAGACTTGGACTACACTGCTGTGGAACTGATGATGGCCAAGCATCCTTCAGCCACTGAACAAGAGATCCGTGCTCATTTTGGATCAGTTGGTATGTCTGGCAAGGTAGTGTTACAGAAAATTCGCTCACTAAGTGGTGGTCAACGTAATCGTATCGCATTTGCAATGGTATTATTCGATCGTCCCCACGTCTTGGTTCTCGATGAAATCACCAATCACTTGGATATGGGAACAGTGGAATTACTGGTAGAAGCTCTAGAAGATTACTCCGGTGCATTGGTTGTCGTCAGTCACGACGTTTGGTTCTTAAAGCAAGTTTTAGAGCCGGAATCGAATGATGATGAGGAAGATTCAGACGATGACGTTGTGCCAGTTCAACGTGAAGTATATACAATCAAGAATGGTAAGGTACAAAAATGGGAAAAGGGCATTGACGCCTATGTTGCATCTGTATTGCGCACTGTAAAAAAGCAAAACAAGGTTTAACATTGATCTCATACATCCGTTGGTACCACTCCATGACATATTTTCTGTAAAATAAATATTTTGTAAATAAAAAATGGGTTTATTTTACTCCGGCTGGAAATTACCCGGCCACAACGCAAAATAATAGGATGGTTCTTCTGATTGAAACGGAGTTAGCCTGCGCTTGGCGTTAAGCTGTTTTGGAAAAATATTTTAAACAGTGAGGGGTTGGGATCTTCAAGTTTTTTTTAATATAATCTGCTGCTCGTGTTTTCCAACTCACTTGGTGAATAATTCAAAGTCCATCACACTCATTTCATAATCATAAATACAACTATTGGCTTTCGCATCAGATCTAGAATAGAGAGAGCTTCTTGTTTTCCTATTTTAAAGTTAGGCTTTTTGATAACAACAACAGCATTTTCTGGTACAGCACATTTGACAGGCACAGGCACAGGCACGCACAATTCTCTTTCGGTTATATGGCTATACAGCAATTCGATAGGGAGAATGAAATTCCGGATTTGCTTATCGCGTATGCGCGTTCTTCTTTAAAAGTGGCTGGCTATCGGCGAGGAGAAAGCTGCTGCACGTGTTCTATTTTTGACGCCAGTCATAGAAGGGTAAACACATTTTCAATATAAACTTTAACATATATACTTCTCATCTAATAAATTAAGCGTATGGCAGTGTGTTACCCAATTTCGCTTAAACCTCGTATAGAGAGATAAAGTTTACTTTGCAATGAGCATAAATCGGCCGCGCCGAGTGGGTATGCATGTAGTGTACAAAATCGAGAAGAAGTGAAACTGGTAAAGTGTGACAGATCAAACAAAGATCGTTAATGCAAAACCAGGATAGATCAAACAAAGAGATGCACACATGTCATATACCTGTAAGCTGAAAATGGAAAACAAAAGAAAGCACAATAATTATTAATCAAAGTGAAAAGTCCAGACCGGAATACTGGTTAAATTCATCGGTTATCGACCCGACAAGTACTAATTTGTATTTGCATAAAACAATGGGATTTGTTTGGCTGTCGCAAAAACAGGAAAGGGAATCGTCATCAACAAAAAAGTAGTTAAAAACATGCGAAGACAAAAATGGGAAGTGGCGAATAATTCTACCGCTCTCAACTTTGCAGATTAGGCTGTTCTTCATTTTGAGAACATAGATAAATTAATGTTTTACTACGCTTGAAAAACCAATCAAGCGGAGATAGCCATATTGCCTTCATATAGATACAATAAGCTCTCTTATCATCGTTTCCAAACAAATGCAATAGGTACATACTTTACTTTTTCCATGAAGGAAAAATCTTTAATTCCATGATTTGCCACTCAACGAATTGACGTGCACTCCCAATTTTCTTGGAAAAAAAAAAGGGGCCTCCTGCCTATCTTGTAATGTGATATGGATATGACACTATTTCTTTGACATGATGAATCAGACACAGATAGTTCATTTTTAGACAAAATTTTCTTTAAAAAGACATTGCAAATTTGAATGTCAGTGATGTAATTTTGTGCTACCACTGAAATGGTTTTACCGCACATATCAAACGATTTAATCGGATCTCGAAATCAATGGCAGAATCATTCAGGCCAACATTATTTTATCCGACATTAATTAGGAACTAAAAAAGATATAAAGGTGGGATGAAAAATCCACAAAGAAGGATTTTTTTTTCTCTTCTTGAATCATAAACTCTTATTTACTTTTTTATTGATCTATATACCTTTTACTTACGTACTACTACCTTTTTTTTAAATAATCAGCAAATAAGTTTTTTGATCCAACATGGATATGCAATCGTTGCCCAATATGCAACACAATCGACACAATCGTGATGACGATTATCAAAATAAACATTTCCACTCCTCTGACGAATCCACTATTGAGGGAGTGCATGATAAAGAAGAAGTGAACCGCTCCTCCTCTGAGGAATATGATACACGAGGTGCCTTTGGTGAAACCGAGGGTAACGCTGTCAACATTGAAGACGCCATGTCAAACTATGAAGAAATCCGCAGAGAATTAACACAACAATCTCGTATTTCCCGCCGCAAATCATTATCTCCTGGAGAAGCCGAAAAGGGCGATGTGAAAGATTTTGACTTGACAGAATTCTTGCGCGATCAGTCTGACCAAGGTGAAGCCGCTGGTTTCCATCCCAAAAATATGGGTGTTCTCTGGAAAGATTTGGTTGTACAAGGTCTTGGTGCCGATGCAAAGACAATTTCCACCAACTGGACTTGGATTCGTGATACCGTCAAGTTCTGGAAATGGGGTAAACACGAGGGTACCGATTTCACCATTCTCAAGGGCAACAATGGTTTCTGTAAAGACGGTGAAATGCTCTTGGTGGTAAGGAGATAATGATTCACATTCATGATATCATAGATGTTAATTTTTTTTTCTTTTTATAATAGCTCGGTCGTCCTGGTGCTGGTTGTACTACACTTCTCCGTGTTCTCGCTAATATGCGTGCTTCTTATACTAATATTGAGGGTGATGTCAGCTACGGTGGAATTGAAGCTCAGGAATTTTCCAAGCACTTCCGCGGTGAAGTGTGTTACAACGAAGAAGAAGATCTTCATTATCCCACTTTGACCACCAAACAAACTTTAAGTTTCGCTTTAAAGAACAAGACACCCGGTAAACGTCTCGACAACGAAACTAAGGGTGAATTTATCAACAAGATTCTTTATATGCTCGGTAACATGTTGGGTTTGACCAAGCAAATGAACACCATGGTCGGTAACGCCTTTGTCCGTGGTCTTTCCGGTGGTGAACGTAAGCGTCTTTCTATTGCCGAACAAATGACTACTCGTAGTTCCATCAATTGTTGGGATTGTTCCACTCGTGGTTTAGATGCTTCCTCTGCTCTTGATTACGTTCGTTCTCTTCGTATCATGACTGATATTATGCACAAAACTACTATTTCTACACTTTACCAAGCTTCCGATAGTATTTTCCACCTTTTCGACAAGGTTATGGTTCTTGATGAAGGTCGTACCATCTACTTTGGTCCCACCTCCTCTGCTAAATCTTACTTTGAAGAAATGGGTTTCCTTCAATATAAACTTTAACATATATACTTCTCATCTAATAAATTAAGCGTATGCTCGACAACGAAACTAAGGGTGAATTTATCAACAAGATTCTTTATATGCTCGGTAACATGTTGGGTTTGACCAAGCAAATGAACACCATGGTCGGTAACGCCTTTGTCCGTGGTCTTTCCGGTGGTGAACGTAAGCGTCTTTCTATTGCCGAACAAATGACTACTCGTAGTTCCATCAATTGTTGGGATTGTTCCACTCGTGGTTTAGATGCTTCCTCTGCTCTTGATTACGTTCGTTCTCTTCGTATCATGACTGATATTATGCACAAAACTACTATTTCTACACTTTACCAAGCTTCCGATAGTATTTTCCACCTTTTCGACAAGGTTATGGTTCTTGATGAAGGTCGTACCATCTACTTTGGTCCCACCTCCTCTGCTAAATCTTACTTTGAAGAAATGGGTTTCCTCTGTCCTGATCGTAAATCTACTCCCGATTTCTTGACTGGTCTTTGTAACGTTAACGAACGTGAGTTCCGTGATGGTTATAAGGATAAGGTTCCTGTTAACGCTGTGCAATTCGAAAAGGCTTATGTTGAATCCCCTCTTTACGCTGCTATGATGAAAGAACGTGACGAGTACGAACAAAAGATTCAAGCTGATCGTCCTGATGAAAAGTTCCGTCAAGCTTTCGCTGATGCTCATCAAAAGCATGCCCCTGTTCGTTCTCCTTTCGTCGCCACTTACTACCAACAAGTTAAATCTCTTACTGTCCGTCAATTCCAACTTATCCTTGGTGATAAGGGTGCCTTGGTTTCTCGTTATGGTGGTGTTGTCGTCAAGGGTCTTATCATGGCTTCCGTTTTTTTCATGATGCCCGTTGATGCTATTGGTGCTTTCTCTCGTGGTGGTGCTTTCTTGTTCTCTCTCTTGTTCAACGCTTTAATCGCTCAAGCCGAACTTTCATCTTTCATGCAAGGTCGTCGTGTACTTGAAAAGCACAAGCATTTCGCTTTGTACCACCCTTCTGCTTTCTATATTGCTACCGTAATTGCTGATGTTCCTTTGGCTATTGTTCAAGTTTTGATTTTCGAAATTTGTGTCTACTTTATGATGGGTCTTGTTCTCGATGCCGGAAAGGTAATTTTTTTATACAAAAGACTCGTTGGTCTGAATTCATGATTTACTGACTCTTTCCATTTTTTTTCTTTTAGTTCTTTACTTTCTTCATCATTCTTGTCGTCACTAATTTATGTATGAATGGTTTCTTCCGTTTCTGGGGTGCTGTATCTCCTAATTTCTTCACCGCCTCTCAACTTTCATCCATTTTCTTGATTGCCTGTCTTGTTTACTGTGGTTACCAAATTCCTTACAACCAAATGCATCCCTGGCTCATGTGGATCTACTGGATAAATCCTCTTGCTTATGGTTACAAGGCTCTTATCTCCAACGAATTGACCGGTATGCAATTCTCTTGTGAAGGCATGAATTCTGTACCTTTCGGTCCCACTTACACTGATGACGCTTACACCACCTGTAATCTTCCCGGTGCTGTTCCTGGCGCTAACACTGTTTCTGGTGATGCTTATCTTCACACCGCTTACGGTTATGAAACCTGGCAACGTTGGATCAACTTTGTTGCTGTTATTTTGTTCTTCTTTTTCTTCACTATCCTTACCGCCCTTGCTATGGAATACATTGATCTCCAAAAGGAAGGTTCTGTCACCAAGGTCTACAAGGCTGGCCGTGCTCCTAAGGAAGTTGACGAGTCTGAAGCTCTCCAACAAACTGTTACTGAACAAGATGAAAAGATGGAAGCTGTCTCTGAAGGTACTACTTTCTCCTGGCATCATATGGACTACACCGTCCCTGTCAAGGGCGGTCAACTCAAGCTTTTGAACGACATTGGTGGTATTGTCCGTCCTGGTCATCTTACTGCTTTGATGGGTTCCTCTGGTGCTGGTAAGACCACTTTATTGGATGTCTTGGCTCAACGTAAGACCATCGGTAAGATCGAAGGTCGTATCTACATGAACGGCGAACCTCTTGGTCCTGATTTTGAACGTACTACCGGTTACTGTGAACAAATGGATGTCCACAATCCTAATGCCACTGTTCGTGAAGCCCTCAAGTTCTCTGCTTATCAGTGTGTACGTGCCGATGTCCCCAAGGAAGAAAAGGATGCCTATGTTGAACAAATCATCCGTCTTATGGAAATGGAAAAGATTGCCGATGCTCTTGTCGGTGACCTTGAAGCTGGACGTACACACTAACAAACTGTTACTGAACAAGATGAAAAGATGGAAGCTGTCTCTGAAGGTACTACTTTCTCCTGGCATCATATGGACTACACCGTCCCTGTCAAGGGCGGTCAACTCAAGCTTTTGAACGACATTGGTGGTATTGTCCGTCCTGGTCATCTTACTGCTTTGATGGGTTCCTCTGGTGCTGGTAAGACCACTTTATTGGATGTCTTGGCTCAACGTAAGACCATCGGTAAGATCGAAGGTCGTATCTACATGAACGGCGAACCTCTTGGTCCTGATTTTGAACGTACTACCGGTTACTGTGAACAAATGGATGTCCACAATCCTAATGCCACTGTTCGTGAAGCCCTCAAGTTCTCTGCTTATCTCCGTCAAAACGCCGATGTCCCCAAGGAAGAAAAGGATGCCTATGTTGAACAAATCATCCGTCTTATGGAAATGGAAAAGATTGCCGATGCTCTTGTCGGTGACCTTGAAGCTGGTGTTGGTATCTCTGTCGAAGAACGTAAGCGTTTGACTATTGCCACTGAATTGGTCGGTAAGCCCAAGCTTTTGTTCTTGGATGAACCTACTTCTGGTTTGGATGCTCAAAGTTCCTACAACATTGTCCGCTTTATTCGTAAACTTGCTGATGCCGGTTGGCCCGTACTTTGTACTATCCATCAACCTTCTGCTACTCTCTTTGAACACTTTGATCATCTTGTCTTGCTTGTCCGTGGTGGTAAGACCGCTTACTGCGGTGAAATTGGTGCTAATGCCTCTACCATGATTGAGTACTTTGAATCCAACGGTGGACCCAAGTGTTCTCCCAACGCCAACCCTGCTGAATATATTCTTGAATGTGTCGGTGCTGGTACTGCCGGTAAGGCTACCAAGGACTGGTCTGAAGTGTGGACCAACTCTCCTCAAGCCAAGGCCCTCGATGAAGAACTCGAAAGCATCCATACTAGTATTGATGCTCACCACAAGAACAACAACAGTGCTTACTCTTTGAGTTTCTGGCAACAATTCTGGCTCGTCTACAAGCGTATGAACGTCTCTTGGTGGCGTTGTCCTACCTACAACATGGGTCGTCTCTTCAACGTTTGTTTCATCGGTCTTATCTCTGGTTTCTCTTTCTGGAAGTTGGGTAACACTCCCGCTGACATGCAAAACCGTATGTTCTCCGTGTTTACTACCTTGTTGATGTCCAACGCCTTGATTATTCTTGCTCAACCTCGTTTCATGCAAGAACGTGCTTGGTTCCGTCGTGAATATGCCTCAAGATACTACGGTTGGGCTCCCTTTGCCTTGTCTTGTATTCTTGTCGAAATTCCCTACTTGTTGTTCTTCTCTGCTATTTTCTTGTTCTGTTTCTACTGGACTGCCGGTCTTCAAAACGTGTCTGATCGTGTGGGTTTCTTCTATATCCACTTTGCCGTTTTCTTGTTGTACTCTGTCTCTCTTGGTTTCATGATTGCTGCTTTCTCTGCCACTCCCCCTATGAGTGTGTACGTAACGTACACACTGCGTATGAACGTCTCTTGGTGGCGTTGTCCTACCTACAACATGGGTCGTCTCTTCAACGTTTGTTTCATCGGTCTTATCTCTGGTTTCTCTTTCTGGAAGTTGGGTAACACTCCCGCTGACATGCAAAACCGTATGTTCTCCGTGTTTACTACCTTGTTGATGTCCAACGCCTTGATTATTCTTGCTCAACCTCGTTTCATGCAAGAACGTGCTTGGTTCCGTCGTGAATATGCCTCAAGATACTACGGTTGGGCTCCCTTTGCCTTGTCTTGTATTCTTGTCGAAATTCCCTACTTGTTGTTCTTCTCTGCTATTTTCTTGTTCTGTTTCTACTGGACTGCCGGTCTTCAAAACGTGTCTGATCGTGTGGGTTTCTTCTATATCCACTTTGCCGTTTTCTTGTTGTACTCTGTCTCTCTTGGTTTCATGATTGCTGCTTTCTCTGCCACTCCCCCTATGGCTGCCGTTATCAACCCCTTCTTTACTTCCATTTTGATTTTGTTTGCTGGTATTATGCAACCTCCTTCCGCTATGCCTCGTTTCTGGAGTGCCTGGATGTACTGGTTAGATCCATACCATTATGTGATTGAAGGTCTAGTTGTGAACGTCATGGACAGTGTTGAAGTCGTTTGTCAAGACGGTGGTTTCACTCAAATCCCCTTGCCCTCTGGTCAAACTTGTGGTGCTTACATGGACGCTTTCTTCAAGTCTGGTGGACCCGGTTATATCCAAGACGGTAATGCTACTGACATGTGTAACTACTGTCCTTACAAGCTTGGTAACGAGTACTATGAAGAAAGAATCGGATGGCACTTTGATAATAGATGGAGAGACTTTGGTATCCTTTGCGCTTACTATGTCTTTAACGTCTTTGCCTTTATGTTCTTTGTCTTCTTGTTCAGAAAGGCCAAGCGTTAAACGGTGTGTACTCTCTCTCTCACCTATTATCCCCATATTACCCCCCTCTTATAGACTTTTTTACTTCTTATAAAACTCAATTGTATAATTTTCCTCTTATTATTTCATACACCTGTACATTTTTACAATAAAAAAAACAATATTTAAAAAAAAAATAACTGGTAGCAGTAGTAGCTTTAGTAGTACTTTATTAGGATGATAACAACTTTATACATAGAAGAGGGAAAAATTATTTACAAAATACAAGGCTTGTATTAAAATGTTGTTAATTTGCCACTAGCGTCTTTATTTGGGTCACTTGGGCCACCTTGTTGTTGTTGCTGTTGTTGCTGTTGCTGTTGTTGGATATGAGCTGGTAAAGCAGGCACCGCAAAGACGTGTTCATTTTTCATCATATGAGGCACTGTACTTGTAGGTGTAGTAGGTGAAGTAGGTGTAGAGGTAGGTGATTGTATTTCTTGATCCTTCTTCTCTTGAGCCTCTCTTTTCTCTGCTGCTTCTTTCTCCTTCTTGCGAGCTCTTTCTTCTGCTTTTGCCTTTCGTTCTGCCATGGCCTTTTCTCGCTCTGCAGCCGCCTTTTGTTTCTTTTCCAGTGCTTCTTGTTTCTTGGCCTCTTGTTTTGCTTTAATTTCTATAAAAGGGGGAATGAGTGAATAAAGAAAACTTCATTGAAAATTTTGATTGACTTACCATCTTGGGCTTGCTTTAGTGCGTTGGCGTTGCTTTGTTCAAATTCAGTAGCAGCATCGAAATCAAGCATTTGAGTTCTTTGATTACGTTGTAAGCCACGTGGGACATGTGAGACGGCGGAAGGCTTTTGAATATTACCGCCTAATGTTCTGGGTTGTGTGCGAGCCTTATTGATAAACAAGCCTGTGGGAGCAGGACGAGCAGGACGCTTATTGAACAAAGCGTTGGTGGCAGCAGCGGGAACAGAGCCAGAGGAGAGTTGTCGCACAGGACCGCCACCAGGTCTCACGTTGTTGGGTTGTGCATGATTGGTGGTGGTGGGAGGGAATGGGAAAGGGTTGGGATGGTTGCTTGTGGGAGAAGCAACCCGTTTTGCCTTGTTTTGTAATTCAGCACCAGCACGTTTTTGAGCGACTGCTTGAGCTTGTTGTGCTTCTGCTTGTTCGTTGCGTTCTTCCGAGTTGACCAACTCACCGAATCGAGCAAAGCGAGCTTCTGAGGAGATGATATCCTTTGGGTTGGCGGAGAGCGTAAAGTGTTCAGAGGCAGTTGCTTTGTAGTTGGTATAGTTGGCAGAGACGTGAGGAGGGGTGGTTCTTGCACAAGGTTGAAGGATTAAATCTTCCATAGGGTGAAAGTTGAATCCATTTGCAGTAACTATAGTATCTCAAGTTAGTTACATAAGCACAGTATCAATATTTATTTCGTATTACTTACTTGCGTTGCCCACGTTGTTTAATAAAGATTGAAAGTCGTCAGACCAAGCATCAATTTTCAAGTCGAGTGATTGTGAGTTGGGATAATCCTTGAGTACGTGCGCTGTTGTCTTTACGAAATCATTCTTGTCATGGAGAGCAATTTGGATAATCTATATGAAACAATAAAAAGGTTAATTTCTTTCTCCTTATAAAAAAAAAAATTACGCCCTCCCTCCTCACAATAATCCAATAAGATAACAAATCTTTCTTTGTGTGTGTGCATAAAATATATCACATTTTTTTTTTTTCTTTTTAGCTTTTTTTTATACGCTTATTTCATTCAGTGTGTACGTACTATAGTATCTCAAGTTAGTTACATAAGCACAGTATCAATATTTATTTCGTATTACTTACTTGCGTTGCCCACGTTGTTTAATAAAGATTGAAAGTCGTCAGACCAAGCATCAATTTTCAAGTCGAGTGATTGTGAGTTGGGATAATCCTTGAGTACGTGCGCTGTTGTCTTTACGAAATCATTCTTGTCATGGAGAGCAATTTGGATAATCTATATGAAACAATAAAAAGGTTAATTTCTTTCTCCTTATAAAAAAAAAAAAAATTACGCCCACGTACACACTAATAATCCAATAAGATAACAAATCTTTCTTTGTGTGTGTGCATAAAATATATCACATTTTTTTTTTTTTCTTTTTAGCTTTTTTTATACGCTTATTTCATTCTCTTTTTTTTAGAATGTAAGACACACAGACAATCAAATTTATTTAACCCAACACTCAAGTAAAAAATACAATTATTTCAAATCAAAAAAAACAGAATAGCATTTTTCTTTTAAATGAATTTATATTTTTTTACGATAAATATTAGGTTCACGGAAATTTATATCAAGGGAAATGAATTTAACTATGGTGCAACAAAAAAAAAACGAGTGGAAAATGACGGTACATATTATACACACACACACACACACACACACCAACACACTCAAAATAAAAGAGAATCAAAAAGACATTACCTTATTCAATCCATCGCCATAAAGTGATAAATTGCCTTTTCTCATATACAAAGTGGTCAAGACGATTGCTTGCTTAATCTTTGCATTCAACTGTTCAAAGTTATCCACAATGGTGTTCATGGCATCTTCCGTCATACTCTTGACAAGAGACGAACTATTCCACCCTGGTGTAGACAGTTCTGCTTGCAACCACGACCGGATTCCTTCTGTTGTGTTTCTTTCGTACGCCATTTTTATAAAAAATATAAATTTTATGAAAAAAGATGATTGTTGAAAAAAATGAAAATCCTTCCTGTATTTATACTTTTTTTTTTATTTTATTTTAGGACCATGTCACACACACAAGGAAGCAAAGTCACAATTTTAAACTCCTGCCGCAAAACCTCGAATGTAGCATACTCGGTCTCCTTCATCAAAGCATTCAAATCCCTTGTCTTTGGCTTGCTTGTATGTGTAAAACCCTTCTGTATCCCCCCAGTCTTCGATGGCGTACGATTTGTGATGCAAGTCGCTGACGTAAGCTTCTAGTAACTCGGGTGATGTGCTGGGCTGCTTCACCAGAGCGATATTGTGAATAATGACATTGCTTAACTGGGGACTCGTGTCCAATAGCGTGCTGATAAAGTCGGAACAGAGTAACACGCGCGAGGAGGAAATGTACAGTGAATTGAGTAAAGGTAGCTTGGAAGCAAGTGCTTGCCAACTGAGAGCAGGGACTTGGCAAGTTAGTTTTTCGGACGCTCTTGATATATGCGCAGTCTCTTCTCGAAAGGCGATCGAAAGCACGCTTAATGAGGACAACTGGCCGATCGCTTGCAGACTTTGATGAACGTAGTATGGATGTATATCATGCAAGGCAATAGCCAACTTCTCCAAGTGAGGTGAGCTGTGGGTGATCCCTGCAATCACCTTGTAATTCACAGTGTCGCTTAGGGCAAGCTGTGTCAAGTGGTGATGCTGTATGAAAGACTGATAGAGGGCGGGTGGAACAAGTGTCGAGCGTGTATCTTGATAGTGAAATGGATGTAAGAATGGCAATGTGGTATCAATTAAATGGGTATTCGTTTTCACTGCAGTCAAAGGTTCTACGACGACTTGCTGTAAAAATAATTTCGACAAGAGAGGTAAACTATGCGTTGCTAATTTTTCTAAGGTTTCTTCTTTTATTGTACACCCAATCAAGGTCAATGCAGTCAAGGGTGGTTTGTATTTATGCAACGACAAGAAATCATCAAACGTATCACGACAATGAGTTAGATAGAGTTCAGATAAATGAGGACAGTATTCTACAAAATAACGCAATCCATATTCTTCCGTTCTGGGTGAAGGATGAAAATCGATCCGCAGTGCTCGTAAATTAGAGACAAGTTGTGCCATGAGTTTAGAATTCGTCAAATTATAGTGTGGACCATGCGTCAAGTCTCGACTCAGTGAACGCACATAGTCACCCAAGAAATAATCTTCTTGGAATAACGCCTTTTTGGATAAAATATCAGTTGCCATTTGAACCACAGGGTGCTCACTCTTTTTATCATCTTCACGAGGTAAAATAAACTCTTTGTCTCTCCATAAAAATGGTGCCACTAAAATGTACAGTCGACGGCAACACAGTGCAATGGATTTCAAGTGAATATAGCTGTGTTCTGGATAGGGCCATCCATGCATCTCGTAGTGTACGTCATCGTCATCTGGCTTCAGTGCGGATAAGTGAATAATGCGTTGAAGTATTTCACTGGGTAATTTTAAAAAGTGTGATTCTTTGAGCGGCACCATTTTTAGAAAAAGATAAAAAAGAAAAAAAGAGAGAGAGATAAAATAAAAAGGAGTTGTTGTGAGAATAAAGACACCACCCAAATGATAAAAGGACATCATGTGACCTAAAAGGAATGTGTGTATGTATGCATGTAATTTATATTCTATAATGTTTTGTTTATGCTTTAAATGACATCTATGTATCTATCTAATGTAAATTCTCTATTAAATAAAAGGCATCCAAGTGGGAGTTTTACTCTTGTATTGAACCCACTCTTGACCAAAGAAGCGATGTAAAGTATGTTCTTCATAGGCAATACGCTCAGAAAAGAACTTTTGTAGCCAATAGACAAATAAAAGGAAGCAAATGGGATTCATCAACAAGACTTGTACACCCAATGCCCACCAGTAAAAGCCAAAATAAGAAGGATGACGCATGATGCTATAAATACCATGCTGAACCAAGACATGATCTCTCTCTTTAAAATCAGCAATATGATGTGAGAAGTTGTGTCTACATGAGAACATGGCAATTGTACGACTTCCTTGTCCAATAATAATCAATGCAAGGCCTGTAAGTAAATGATTTGATGTTAGAGGACTTGTCATTGTGTATTTCTTCCAATTATCTATTTTACCAAGGTAATTCAAGACACTAAAGGTCTTCCAGGTTGGGAAAAAGTAATATTCTACCAAGAATTCTATCAACGCAGCAGCATGAGCAGCATGATAATGAGGACTATGATTGATCAAGTAAGCTACGGTATAAACAAAAAAAAAAAGTAGGTTGAGTCTATAGGCTATTAAACAGAAGGTACAACATATTACAGTCAAGACTCAGTTTATCGGCATTGAAAAGAGCTGTTGCGATATACTCTAAAAAGTGAAATAAAGACAGGGCCGCTAAAAAGATACCAAACTGAGGAATCTTGCTGTGTCCTAAAAGTGAAAACATGAGACCAGCACTGCACACCATGCCCAACAGGAATCCATACAATGAGATATTTTGTGGACTGTTCTTTCCATCTAATATATGAATCTCGTCTTTGGCATTCTTTTGCTTTGGATCGAAAGGAACTTGTTGTTGCTGTTGAGGCATGAGTCTAATGTTGGGATCAGAGTCATCGTCCAAGACTTGAGCCAGTCTTATACTAGGTGAGCTCATCTTTAATAATTTAATGAAGAGAAGGGAGAGAAAAGAGGAAGAAGCGAAGCACCTGCAAGGAAATCACGTGTGTAACCAAAGGAGAGCGGGGGAAAGAGAGTACTAGTCGTCTAGTGAAAAAGAAGATGAAACGGGAAAATCTTGTTCTTTTTTCTTTTCCTTTTTCCACACACACTACTTTACTTTAAAATGTACAATCCAACACGACTCAAGGTACAACTCAAGCTTGCTATTAACCGACTCAAGATGCTCCAAGCAAAAAAGACGTCACTGAACCAACAAAACCGAAGAGAGATAGGCACGTTATTAGAAAAGGGAAAAGAAGAAAGTGCACGCATAAGAGTCGAGCATATTATCCGTGATGATTTATTTATTGAGGCCATGGAGAACCTTGAGCTTTACTGTGATCTTTTATTAGCTCGATTTGGCTTATTAGAATCCTACAAGTGAGTAGTTAAACACACACACACACTCGCATGATAAACAAGGCAGTTAAAACGTAGTATAGGACCTGCGAAGAAAGTATAGCCGAGGCAGTGAATACGATTATTTGGGCTGCTCCTCGTGTTGTTGAAGCCAAGGAACTCGGTCTGGTAAGAGACCAGTTGGCTTCCAAGTTTGGCAAGGAGTTCATGATGCAAGCATTAGAGAATGAGGATGAACGAGTGAATCCAAGAGTGAGTACATAGTTGGATAGGGTTACACGGTGCTCAAGACATAAGCTGATTTTCTCTGTGTGCACACACACTATAGATTGTCATGAAACTTCAAGTCAATGCACCTGATTCTTTCCTTGTTGAACGTTATCTCGAAGAAATTGCTAGAGCATATGATATTAAATGGAGATCCAATATACTTGTCCACGAAGAAGAAGAGGAGGAAGAGGAAGGTATTGATTTGGATGATGATGACGACAATGATATCAGCAGTGGTGGTGGTGGTGGTGGTGGAGGACAAGCAGAGGTAAGTTTAAAGCAGTGTGTAACACAAAACTTAACTTGACCACTCATGATGATGATAGCTTTTACCTCCTCTTCAAAATGAGCCTGATTTACTTGACGATACTCGGTTTGATTTACCTGAAATTCCTACCAGTTCTCCCTTAAAGAAACCCGCTACTACTAGTAGTGCGCCTCCTCCTCCTCCTCCAGCAGAAGATCCCAATGATTTTGATGCTTTAGCAAGGCGTTTAGATGCTTTAAAAAGAAAATAGATAAAAAGTAGAGAGACTGCTTTTTAGGCCCTATCACCTCTGCCACCAGACAGTCAGTGGTACTACTTGTTGCTTAATAAAAAAATAATGGGAAGTTTTTTTTTTCAACAAAAAACTGTATTTCTTTTCTTTTCTGTTTTTAATATCAATGAGTAATAATGAAATGACAAACGCAAAAGAGAAACAAGTAGTTAAAAAAGAAGACGAAGAAATTACAGAAGTACTTCCAGAAGTAGCAGCAGCAGCGAAAACGACTGCTGCTTCTTCTGCTACTACTACAAACAAGTCAACTGCTACAGTGGCCGATGCTACATTCAAGTCCACATCTGTGGCACTTATTGAAAAGTTGCTTCAATTCTCTACCCCGAGACTGGACGTCAAGATTGTCAATGTGTTATTCCTCGAAGGTAATTTTAATCACCATGGTAATGTGTAAAAAGTCATGACTAGGAATATTGACGCCTATTTTGTTCATGAAAGGCATGATGGATATCTTCATGACGCATGTCACTCGACTAGACAGCAGTCAAGATACGATTGATTTAGCCAATATCACACCCATGGAAAGGTTAAAATACGCTCAACACGAGAGAGACATGGAGGACATGGACGCTTTAAAAAGATCGTATCATGCCATGGAATTTTTATCCGGCACCACGGCCAATCATTTGTGGGTTCAAAATGCGAAATTCCAAGATATTGGTAAGTTGTTTGTGGGGAGAGAGAGAGAATGATAGAAGTGTAATTTAATGATATATACCATTACTACTAGTCAATCACTTGTTTGAGGTCTTTTTACCGAATTCGCATGGTAATTTCAATCATTTCTTCAAGATATTCCAACATTTGAGTCGAAGACACCCATGTGATATGTTGGATGTGGTCATTCTGCGTGATAATGCCTCGATTTTGTTCAATTACATGTTGCCTTATTTAACAGAGAGTTCGGTGATGGATGCGATTTTGAGCTTGGTTTTTGTACGGGATATCAATCCAGAGACAAAGGAGCAGCGTGAGGCTTGTCACGCTAAATTACAAGAAATTGGCTTCTTGGAGTGGATGGTGCATTGCATGCAACTCAAAGGTAAGGAAAGTAAGTAAGGTGATGGGGGAAGCATCTCATATTTATCCAATGATGAAAATCAGATCATCCAGAGTATGTGGAAGCTACTCAGGAATTCTTTATTCGAGTGATTGAGGAAGCATCGCAGGTAGACAATGGTGATATATTATTCAGGTCCCTCAAGTCTGAAAAGGGATCACAATTGATGGAAATGTTGGTCAAGGTAGGAATGCTAGTTCAAATAGGAAGTGATGGAATATTAATAAAGTATGTAGCAAGTGATTGACTACCCTCCTTCCGAGAAAAGAGTGCGTACAATCACAATCATCAAGTTGCTTGTCAAGAGTGGCATGTTGACGACAAGAGCGTCTTCTATGTCACAGCCTGTTCAAGGACCCTTATATTACATTTCTTTATGTTCACAAGATTTACTGGTAAAGCACATCCCAGACTTTTGTGAGCTATTTGTCAAGGATCGACAATCCACAAATGACACCAGAAAGTAAGTTTAAGTTATAAGTAACCAGCCATTTTTACTCATATAGTATATACACCTTGTAGAGATCCTTTAACAATATCTGATATGGATTTATTGGATATCATCTATCAAACATTGTACAATGCGAATGAAAAGACTCAGATGCTGGCATCTACACCTTCCTCCTTTTGGAGAATTCTCGTCAACTCATTCTTTGAGAAATCATCTAGCAATATTTATCACACTTTATTTTATAGAATTGTTTGTCTCACACTCGCAATTAATTATACACCGACCTTGATCGTTCTTGTGCGCAAACAAAGTTTAATCACCCGATTAATTGATGAATACGAAGATAGACAACGAAAAACAGGTAATGTCTGGTTGTCATAGAGAGAAGTTGATGACGTGGTCAATTGACATTTATATACAATAGACACCCGTGGTTATATTCTGTTGATATTAAACCAATTGCGATTGATGGCGGATGCACGTCACTCGCAACTCATATCACGCATTATAGCAGAACATCCAAGATATCAAGCGTTTTTACCTGTATTAAGGAAGGATACCCTAGCTCAAACTGAACCCATCTATACATGGAAATTAGAAGCCTGTCCTAGACCACCTGCGCATTTGGGCCCTACACCGCCTATTCAAGCCATTCATTTCTCTCCGTACGCAGGCACCATACCTCTCATGACCAATGCAACCGACCACGACGACGCATCCGGCATAGATCTAGGCAGCGACTGTAAGTAATAAGAAAGTGTGAATATGATGCTTTGTAATCCTTACTAAGTCATGATATTGTAGATGCTTATTGTTTAGGATTTAAAGAGGGTCCTAATGGCACAGAGACACCGTATCATTTACTGTCTCGAAGAAACTCGACTCATTCAGACACTTCTTATACAAACAACAGCAATGATACAGGATTCCCCATGGATATCATTTGGGGTGGCGGAGAAGAGAGTTTAACAGCGACACAAGGTGAAGATAACAGCAACCATGCTGCTACTGCTGCTGCTGCTGCTGATCATGATAATGACGATGATACTGCCTCTGTGTCTTCTTCTGCATCTTCTACCATCTCTACGCACTCCAAGAAATCACATACAAACAAGTCCAAGAGAAAGAAAAAGAAGAAGAGAAACTGAAATAATACTTGATCATTCGGCCATTTAAAAAAAATAAAAATTTCTTGAAAAAAATAGACTTTTTTCTCTTTCTCTTTTATATATATAAACTCTTGTAATAATAATAATAATGTATAGTGACTCTTCTGACGACGATGAAGGATATGATTGTCCTCTTTGTATGGAGGAATTAGATATTGCAGATAGAAATTTTAGACCTTGTCCGTGTGGATATAAGGTTCGTTTATCGAGATATCCATTTATACCCACACACACACATATTTAAAACTATTACTACTACTACCACTAGATCTGTCGTTTTTGTTGGCACCACATTCGTGAAAACCTAAACGGACGATGTCCAGCTTGGTAAGATGAGCTCTTTTTTGTAGTTGTTGTTCCAAAAGTACTTATTCTATGTTATATAGTCGTAGAGAATACTCTGATCAAAATGCAGAGTTTGAGCCCATTAGTGCCGACGAGTAAGCCAACACACAACACAACACTTGTATATGTTCAACTGACTCACTTGACCTTCCCTTTCTATAGAATTCAGCGTATTCGCAGAGAAAAGAAAGAAAAGGAGCGTCAACAAAAAGACATGGAAACTGCCAATCGACGTCACTTGGCCAACATGCGAGTGGTTCAAAAGAACCTTGTGTATATCATTGGCCTTCACCCCAAGTTGGCAACCGAAGAGGTATAAACGACATTTGATAAAATAAGAGTGATATTGAAAACTAGAAACCAACTCCCATATAGACAATTCGATCACCTGATTATTTTGGTCAATTTGGTAAAATTGCAAAGATTGTCATTAATAAGCGACAAATTGCCCCTACTTCGCATGCGAATGGGGCTACTTCTATGCAGCCCAGTGCTGCAGTCTATGTCACTTATGTGAGGAAAGAAGACGCTGGAAAGGCTATTCATGCGGTGGACGGCAGTGTGATGGCAGGCAGAATATTAAGGTACATGATTTGGAAGAGCATAGAAATAGCATGATATTGATACATTGTGTGTATATGCAGAGCATCGTATGGTACAACAAAGTACTGCACTTATTATCTTCGAAATATGACGTGTCCCAATCCCAATTGTCTATACTTGCATGAGCCCGGAGAAGACGCAGATACAATATCTAAAGAGGAATTGGCAACAGGGTAGGCATACCACTAGTATCATGCATGCTATGCAAGAGACTAATCATGAATGTTACTAGTAAACATCGTATGAGAGATCAAATGTCACATGATGATTCTGAAGGTGGAGAAGACGATTTAGATGATTATCACTATAGTTCACCTTCACTATCTCACAACTCAGACCACCATCATCATCACCACCATCACCAAGCAAAGAAACAACAACTTGTGGAAGATGACCGTCCAGCACTACCCGCCACTGCATCATGGGGTAAAACAAGTATGCCTGGTACACCTGTCACAAAGAACAGTGCCTTACCAGACCGTGCATTAACACCAGATGCATTTGGACCTCCTTTAGCTGTGGCTGTAGCACAGCAACAACAGCAGCAACAGCAACAGCAGCAACAAAAGCAATTATCACCTTCTGTATTAAAACGTAAATTAGAAAAGAAGAAACGTAAAGAATTACTTCAAAAGCAAAGAAGAGAAGAAGAATTACTTGCTAATAATACACCCTTATCATCACCACCACCCACTACTACAACTACTACTGCAGAATCGAGTAAAGAAAAGGTCACCAAGCCAACAACAACAACAACAACGATACCAACAATAACAGAAGAGGATGAAGAAGTCATCTTTTTCAAACATGATTCGCTTGTGAACTTTGTATTAGGAGATGCATTTGATGAAGTTTGTCCACCTACAAAGAGTAAATTCATTGAAGAGAAACCCATTGGCGTATCTGCTTTGTATGAAGGAGGAGGAGGATCTTCAGATGAAGATTATTTACCTACCACACCACCTTTAAATAACACAATTGAATCCAATATGTTCAAGTTGAGTTTATCAGATTCCATTTCCCCGCTTGAATATTTAATTCAATCCACTACTACAACCTCCACGCCACCTGTGTACACAGGCTCTTTTAATCCATTTTCTCATCAACTGTTAAGATCTGTGACATCAGCAACAAGTAATACAACGTCCACAGCAGCAGCAAATAATAGTAATGCTTCTTTGTTTGATTCTCCTGTCCGTAAACACTCGAGATTCGGATTTGCTCAATTTTAGTTTTTCTATGTATTATTTATCCCTCCTTACTAATAAAAAAAAAGTCAGTGCTTGAGTCACACACACATACACGTTTACTCGGGAAAACAAAATAAGCCCGTCCCCCTCCTCCTTAATTTATATATGTTCTCTTCTTCTTTTTACTTTTAAACGCATAAATGACAACGGAAGAAGAAAAGAGGTGGAAGTTTGCTCAATGCTTTGGAGATAAAGGCGATTCAGATGATGTGACAGAAGGTAAAAAATAGAAGAATGGCTCACTTCAGGCACAACACATACACTAACTGACTGACCTCTTCCAAAAGCTGATATTATTTCTGCTGTGGAGTTTGATCATACAGGCGACTATCTCGCCACCGGTGATAAAGGTGGACGAGTCGTCTTGTTTGAGCGCAACGACGGGGTATGTTGTGCTTTCACTTCAAGTGTAATGACTGTCATCTTTACTCTCTCTTATTGTAGAAGAAAGGTTGCGAGTACAAGTTTCATACGGAATTCCAATCTCATGAACCTGAATTCGATTACTTGAAAAGTTTAGAGATTGAAGAAAAAATTAACCAAATCAAGTGGTGTAAACGAACCAACGCCGCGCACTTTTTATTATCTACCAACGGTATGTATTTAAGCCATGACATGACCCCAGAAAGTAACATGATTTTTTTTATTATAAACAGACAAGACGATTAAGCTTTGGAAGGTGTTTGAAAAGAACATCAAGGTAGCGCAAGAAATGACGCATGCCACAGGCTTATTTGTGCCTAAAATATCACATCAAGATACGGTGGTTGCCGCTATACCCAAAAGAATTTACGCTAATGGTATGACATCTCTCTCTCTCCTTTACTTCTTTTCTCTGTACATTGTTACTTACTTTATTTATGTTAGCTCATGCGTACCACATAAATTCGATCTCAGTGAATTCGGACAGCGAGACCTACATATCCGCTGATGATTTAAGAATTAACCTCTGGAATCTCGATATCCCCGAGCAAAGCTTTAGTATGGATGATGCGTTGGAAAGCGAGTATATAGAAGATCTAATACGTGATTGATGTAGATATTGTGGATATTAAACCTGCTAATATGGAAGAGCTGACGGAAGTAATCACTGCGGCGGAATTTCATCCCCATCAATGCAACTTGCTCATGTACAGCAGCAGTAAGGGCAACGTCAAGCTAGCTGACATGAGAGAATCTGCTCTCTGCGACCAAAAAGCAAAAGGTAGTAGTAGTAGTAGTAGTAGTACTCACTCCCCTCGAACTCATATACTAAACAATTATCATTACTACTATCACAGTGTTCGAGTCTTATGAAGACCCTAATAATCGATCCTTCTTTTCTGAAATCATCTCCTCTATATCCGACGTCAAGTTCAGTCCTGATGGCCGCTACATTCTCGCCCGTGATTACTTGACCCTAAAACTATGGGACATCAATATGGAATCCAAACCCGTCCAAACCATCAGCATCAACGACCACTTGCGTAGCAGTCTATGCGATTTATACGAGAACGACTGTATCTTTGATAAGTTTGAATGCATGTTTAGTGGCGATGGAAAGTAAGTGTGTAGGACGACTGTGTGTACGTTATGGGGTACGTCTTTGCCAACACGTTATATATAGGAGTGTGATGACCGGTGGTTACAGTAATAATTTCACCATTTACAACCGTGAAACCAACGATGCCATCCCACTTCAAGCAGACAAGAGTGCGTTCAAAGCAAAGCGCTTAGGACCCACAGCGGCTGCCGCCAAGAATAAACTCACCTTAGGACGCGGTAATAAGAGAGACGAAATGGATGCAATGGACTTTAATAAAAAGATTTTACATGCCTCGTGGCATCCAAGAGACAACATCATCGCAGTCGCTGCAACCAACAATCTTTTCATTTTTGCGTAAGTTACATAAAACAACAGTTGTAATATTCATGCTAATAGCCCCCTTTTTTTTTCTAGCGAGTAATTATTTTCCACTTGTTTTTTTTTCTACATATACTACTACAATAAAATAACATTTTGCATTTTTCTTTATTATTCATGGATGATTTCAATATCTAAAACGGGTCTGACGGTCTTCATATCAACATGGATACGTATATCTACACGCGACATGAACTGTGTAATGTCTTCTTTATGTTGCAGGGATTCGTCCAGGGTGACAGGTACTTCAATGTCAAATTCTGGGATATACAAGTGAAGAACATCCACATCAAAATGGACCGTGTAGGCCTCGACTGTCATCTTTTTCGTCTCTGTATCAAGGCATTGACGGTAAATGTAGGCTGCTGTGTATAGTTTTTTGCTTTCTTGCTCAGCAGACAGTTTCGCCAACAAGGCCGAGTTACAGTGACGAGCAATCTTGTCGATCGCATCAAAATTTTCGCTCTCTTGCTCTTCGCCCACCAACGCCGAAGCCAGTTGTCTTTGCGCGTGGATCGATGCGTAGTTATGGATGGGCTCGGTGAACAGAGTACACATCGCAGCAGCAAATCCGGCATGGCGGTATTTTGAAATATCCAGAGATCCTGCGCTGAAATATTTACTGGGTGGGGTACATTGACGAATGACGTGCAGCAAGGTGTCTTGCTTTTCAACGGAGGGCTCGTTCTCTTTGATCAGCTTAAGAAGACCTTGGATGGAACCCGTCAGTGGGCCATTTTCAAAATAGTCTTGCACAGCAGTCTATAGAAAAAGATGATGATGAGCGTGTAAAATAAAGCAAAAACAATGGACACCACACTTACGAGCTTGGATAACTTGGGTACATCTTGTCGGTATAACAACGCTTGATCAGGGAACCGACTGGCAATCTTTTGCCCCACTTCAATATTGGCAATAATCAACAATTCTTGGAGAAGCACATCTCTATCTGTTTGATGCACACGCTCCACCTCCTCGGGGTATCCACTTTCGCCTAATGTAAACTTTTGTACGGATTTGGCAAGGCTAGCGCCTTCCAAATGACGCAACCTGTTGAGTTGCAACTTGCGGCATATCTTGAATATGCTTTTGGCATCCTTTTCCAAGGGACGCTCTTCCTCGTCTTCCTCTTCGTCGTCGTTAAGGAGGTGTGATAAATTGACATGACCTGCGGTCTGAATCACGGTTTTTCCTACCCAAGCATGCAACAAGACGCCATTTTCTGTGAACCGGCAAAGCACAGAGAACGCTAACCTCTGCTGTTTATCACTGACACCCAAACTACAGTGGGACTCTGTAAAATCTACGGGTAGAATGGGAATTTCCTTGTCCACTAGACTCACCGCACACGATCGCCCGCGAGCCTCACGGTCCAAGGACGTGTTTTCACGAATAAAGTGCGCTACGTCCGTGACATGAATGCCCACTTCAAACACTCCCTTTTCTGCATCTGAAAATGAAAATGCATAATCCATCTGGCGCTGTGTATCACCCACGGTAAACACTGTGAACTTTTCTTTTGTTAAATCGCGTCTACCTTGTTTATCCGACTCGGTTAAACCCAAAGGCACCTCAGCCGTGGCCTTCAGAGTCGCTTCAGAAAACTCGACATCTTTGATATGATGGTCCGCCATAAGAGCCCCCGAATGCACTCCCAATTCGCCCATGTATCCAATTTCTTTCTCGATTAAACCGAATGGATGCAATGATGTGGCTGGCCAACGTTGAATATTTCCCTAAAGTACACACAATAAGTCTAATCACACGAATACACTTGTAAAAAAAATAAAGTCCTTTACTTACAACAAAGATTCTATTCTTGTATTCTTCGTGGTATTTGATGAAATTGGATGGTGCATGTTTGATGGGCACGGCAACTAAGGGGAGTCGTTTATCAGCGGGAATAAACCAAATAATTTTAGGACTGTGAGGGTCCTTTTTCTCACGACTGCCGTTATCCAAGGTCTTTGCATGAGGACGATTCAATGATAGAGTACTGCAGAGGGGGAAGGAGTTAGTCAAGGATTTATAAGTATGTCAGTGTGCAATATTCTTACCCTGAAAACAACATGTTCTTTGGTCTCTCAAGAATACTGACGACGCGACCACAATACTTGGGTCTAGGCTTGTTGTTCTCAAAATCCTCAAAGGGAGAGTCGGATTCAGGAATAGAAGACAAGTGGTGCGAAGAGGGAGATCCCACACCAAGCGACATGGACGACATACGTCTGGTATGACGCGCTTGTCTCTTACTCTGTTTCTCGTTCAACATTTCATCCACATCCACTAATTCCACTGCCACCTCGTCCCCGTCCAACGCTCGGTTTCTGTTACGAGATCCAAAAATATAAATATGACCATCCAACTCTTCACACTCCACATTCGCTTCAGAACTATCTTGCACATCGACACGTAAAATACCCGAGAATAAGGAGTGTGCTCGTACAGCAGCAGATGCTTCACACACGGGTAAGTGAGCGGGATACAATGGACGTCTCTCTTGGTGCTGATGTTGTGGTGGTGGAGGTGGTGGAGAAAATGGCACGCTGTTGCTAGGCACTATACGTAGGCATTTATGTCAGTACACATCCCACTCTTTACGTATTCATGCAACTCTGGTCATCACTTTACCTGATTGGCTACGAGTGCGCTTCGTGCGAGGAGGCGTCAATCGACGCCCAGGATGAATCGAGGAGTGTGTACGTGGATTTTCAAAATTGTTCACATCCCCTTCATTTTCTAATACCAAAAATGCGTTTGAAAAGATAGGTTTTTCCTTCTTTTGTTGCTGTTGTTGTTGTTCGTGAATGGCTCGCAATGGAGGTTTATTGTGGTCCATGTGTTGCTTCATTTTGTGATGAGGTTCGGAATGACGACGCACTCTTGTCCAGTCGTTGTTATTACTCTTACACACTGGACGTCTCTCTTGGTGCTGATGTTGTGGTGGTGGAGGTGGTGGAGAAAATGGCACGCTGTTGCTAGGCACTATACGTAGGCATTTATGTCAGTACACATCCCACTCTTTACGTATTCATGCAACTCTGGTCATCACTTTACCTGATTGGCTACGAGTGCGCTTCGTGCGAGGAGGCGTCAATCGACGCCCAGGATGAATCGAGGGTGGTGACACTGGATTTTCAAAATTGTTCACATCCCCTTCATTTTCTAATACCAAAAATGCGTTTGAAAAGATAGGTTTTTCCTTCTTTTGTTGCTGTTGTTGTTGTTCGTGAATGGCTCGCAATGGAGGTTTATTGTGGTCCATGTGTTGCTTCATTTTGTGATGAGGTTCGGAATGACGACGCACTCTTGTCCAGTCGTTGTTATTACTCTTAACAGCAGTGGTAGGTTGTGGGATTCCCACTGCTTGTTTATCGGTGGTGATGGAGATAGAAGGGAGGCGTTTCATTTCGCGGATCATATCCACCAGGGAGTGTAAAGCAGGCGACTCCTTCTCTTTGGTGGGGAAGGTGGAGCTTTTGCGTCTGGGAGGTAATAAAGCGTTCTCGTTCACGACGTCAGTGGAAGACCCAACGGCTGACGAGCGTCGTCGACTTCCGCGTCTTCGGCGTCGATTGTTGGGACTACATTTTCTCACATCATCCTCTTCTACAGAAAGTAAGGAGGGGCTGTTGATAATAGCTAAAGGGTGCTACACATACAATGTTACTATTGCTTCCGCTAGATGTAAGTGTGTGCGTTTTGTATCGTTTTTTTACCTGTCCTTCTTGCATTTTTTCCCACTAAACAAAAAAAATCCCACCAAAAAAAAAAAATAGTGATAAAGTGGGAGAGGGAGAAACTAAACTAGATTCATTTAATTTTTTTTTTTGCAGGTTTCGGTTTTTTTTTTCTGCAGTAAAAGTCAAAATATACACACGCCACTTTTATTATGATGAGTTCTAATGAAAAAGGCGTTTCATTGGCTGGCTTTTTTGCATGAATCACACTTACTTTAGCGCGCTCTGAAGTGTATCGAAATCATGCTGTGGCGCTTTATAATTAACTCTTCAAGAGATCGCTTTCTTTAAACTAATAAAAAACATTTACGCTTGTATACTACACGCGTTTTATAAACATAAAAGTGATTGTGAGTAAAAAAAAATGGTATGGGGTACGTAAAAAAGAAAAGGTAATAAAATGCATGCTCCACTACTTCCCCACTATATTTTTATACTGGAGAGTAGTAAACTGCTTCTTCCCAAGTCAAATAAAAATTCATTCATATGAATTGATTGTGATTGAATTTCGGTATAATTAAGAAAGCGTACGCGATAATTATGAACATATGAAATTCGTACGCGTTAACCTTTGTGTTACATGTTGCTGATAATTTTTTGCTGGAAGGCATCGCGATTTTGTCGTTCATATGCCAGCGATGACGGAAGAAAAAAAAAAGGGCACACAGATCCTAATTTTTGCTTGGAAGTAGTACGCCCTTTACTAATCCAGTTTAAATTAAGAGCTGATATCGTATTGATTAGATCAGGAATTGATTTCAACCAATTTTTGGGAATGATTTACATTATAATTAATATATATGCTGAAACACGAAATAAAAAACGTGGCAAACGTTACACTATGTAAACATATTTTTCTCAACGGGAAGGAATAAAAGCTTTTGCACTTGTCATTATCGCGTGTCGATTACTAAACACTTGATTCTTTAATTCTATTTGACGTGAAGGAACAAGACTCATTACGTAAACATGAATTCACAATAATTGTTAATTAGAAAGACGTTCAGGCAAACAATGATAAGAAACAGGTTGCATAGTTGTAAAATGTGCACAAATGTTACGTAGCTGCTTAAAATTAAGAACGGAAGGAGTTCGTATTAATTAATAACGCACTAATTTACACTGTTATAAGCTACTTTCCCCTCTTCTTTTTTACTTGATTTAGTGGTGATATAAATTGGCCAAAGCACATGTGACATCGTACTTCATTTTCGCGAAATGCTCAAGAAAAACCGCTTTCTGTCCGTTGTGTACTTCGCATGCGAAATCTTGATCTTATAAACGTCATGCATGTGAAATAGACCATAATTCACATGAAAAAACATGGAATTAAACCCATCAAAAAATTGTTTATAGAGACAAAGAGTGACTATAATTATTAATATAAATACTGGAAAAAAGTAATGGAGAGGACTATTCTGTCCTCCTTCTTCCATTTACTACAAACATCCATTGACATGAGTACCCCATTTTCTACCACTGCAACTACCACTTCTTTACAAAGAGAAGCCTCCAATTCACCACCGACGCTTCGAAACAACCCGTTGAAAGGTATAATGACATTGACATAAGCTGATAGTGATCTCCCTAACCGTATATGTCTCTGATAATAGTTACAGTCCCAAGTCATCGATTTCATTACCCTACTAGCATACCTTCATCCAGTGCATCATCCATGTCATCTTCATTTACAACATACCCTCCACTTCCACCACCCCCACCTATGCTGAATACGAATTACCCAATACCCTTTTCTTCATCACCACCATCAACAGCGACAATAGCACAATTACAGCAAGAGCACCCATTCTATAATTGGGACGAATATAGCCAAGGAACAATACCGCCACCTCCGCCTCCATTACCCAATCAGCATATACTCCGAAGCCATCGCCGTCGCTGGAGCCCCGAGTTTTCCAGTAGCAGCAGTAGTAGTGGTCATCCATATCAACGAAAGCAGCAAGACGGCGTTGGCCCTGTTCAGAAAGAGCGCCGACATCGCAAACAACCTCATGAATTATTAACCGAATCTCAAAAGAAAGCAAATCATATAGCATCTGAGCAAAAACGACGACAGAACATCCGTATTGGATTCGATCAACTTATAGATATCGTCCCAACTTTAAATCATGGAAATCGTAGTGAGGCTTTAATTCTACAAAAATGTAGGTTTAAACAAATACTTGCTGAAAAAGGGAAAAAGTTTAATTAACCTCTTCCGTACATAGCCGTGGATCACATCCGTGAGTTGATAAATACTAAAAACGAATTAAAAAATCAAGTACGAGATCTACAGGGAACTTTGGGTGACACGTAAGTCTTTCGATTCGGTTACTATTTTTTTTTATATTGACTAATTTGTTCAATTTATTCTTCTAATCGGGGTGCAGTAACTATGAGGACGATGTAAGTACGATGTTATATCACTTCAGAAACCATATACTAATTACGGTTTCTACAGTCATCTGAAGACGAGTTAATGTACAACTATTAAGAAAGGCTGGTGTTGTTACACAAAGTAAGAAAACTCCAAGCACGAAAGCCCCAAAAAAGTTTTTCAATCTCATGTTACACAATCAAAGTCAAGTTCCAGAAGACAAGACATTTGACCTTACTGTCTAATGACCTTCCAGTTACATCATTGTTGCACAAATGGAAGCCAAGAGGTGTTGTTTGGGCTGATGTTTCTTTTTATTTTTATCTGTTTACAATTTGCATTATAACAAACTTGTTCTTTTATGGCTTAAAATATATGATACACTATTGTTTTATTTTTATATATATATAAATTAAAATAGGAAACATAACCTATCAAAAAATGTGTAGTACCATGCTAAACGGCTTGGAGTTTTTTTTTTTTTGGCGGGTGTTGTATATAAAAATAAATATGATAAAGAAGAAAAGGAAATTTACAAGAGAGAGTGTGTGTTGAGTGGATGTGTTATAATAAATATGTATAGATGTATGGTAATGTAGTGATGATGATAGTAGAATCTATAATGCGGTATGATACAAGTTAGTGTGTACGTTATATCTGTGATTGATATATTGAGAGAAGGTACTCTTTCTGGTGCCAATGAAGCTGGAGCCATGAGAAGCGATTTCAGCGTCAATCATAGGTAACAAAAGTGGTGCGATAACGTACACACTCAATTTGCATTATAACAAACTTGTTCTTTTATGGCTTAAAATATATGATACACTATTGTTTTATTTTTATATATATATAAATTAAAATAGGAAACATAACCTATCAAAAAATGTGTAGTACCATGCTAAACGGCTTGGATTTTTTTTTTTTTTTGGCGGGTGTTGTATATAAAAATAAATATGATAAAGAAGAAAAGGAAATTTACAAGAGAGAGTGTGTGTTGAGTGGATGTGTTATAATAAATATGTATAGATGTATGGTAATGTAGTGATGATGATAGTAGAATCTATAATGCGGTATGATACAAGTTTTGGAATCTAGTATATCTGTGATTGATATATTGAGAGAAGGTACTCTTTCTGGTGCCAATGAAGCTGGAGCCATGAGAAGCGATTTCAGCGTCAATCATAGGTAACAAAAGTGGTGCGATAGTTGAACCAAGTTCAGTCACTTCGTCATCAAGTGCTTGGTTACCAGTGATCATAGGTGACATAGTTAGAGTGCTTTCAATGACGCCAGGGAAATCGGATAAAGTGAAGATGCAAGGGAATTCGTCATAAAGTTCCTTTAGTGTAGTACGAGGCAAGCGGGTGTCAGTTGCCATAAAGATAAGACGTAATCTGGGATGGTTATCCTCACTGTGCCATTTCACACATTGATTCAATAAGGGCATCTTATCAACAGGATTACCCTCGTCAATCTCCTTTAAAGTCTTCAACTTGATTTCATCTTCGAGAGTTAAAGGGCGAGTGACAACAGTAGCTTGAGAGGGAATGTCTTGCTCAGTAGAGGGAGTGACAACCAAACCAGGCTCTAAACTAGATTGTTCCAAAGTGGATCTTAAAGTGTTTAATGTTTCTTCCATCAAATCCTTGAAAAAGCCATCGCCTTGACGCAAGTGAACACCAACAAATTTATCAGGGCCACCCAAAAGTGGAAGAACGGAAAGAGCTTGCTTAATAACCAAAGGATGGGAGATGCTTGTTTCCTCACGTAAATAATTAGACAACCAAACCAATTTGGGATCCTGCAAAGCCAAACGTAATGTGTAGTGTAACGAACCAAAAAGCATAAATTTTTCATCACGTTGACGAAGGTCATTCAACTCTACACGATAGCCAAAAGCACGAATATTATCCTTGTTATCTTCAGAATCATAGATACGGTAAGATGAACGAGAATTATCGTCTAAATGATAGATATCTTCTTCTGTGGCTCCGAAAACGTCATTGAAATAGCTTTGTGACATGCTAGATCTTTGCAAAGTACGAATACCAATAGCGTGAGCGGCTGAGAGATCAAAAATACTTTCAACAGAGACGGGAACGTATTTAGTAAAGTCATGACACTTGGGGTTACTACGTTGCTTGATAGAAGGACATTCAGCGAGACGATAGTCAGCTAAAGGAGTAGGTCTCCACCAGACAGCATGGCCAATGTTGATATCAGGTAAAAGCAATGTGCGGTCGAGTGCTTTGGCGAGAATTAAAGCATTGATAAGACCAATACGTTGATTGTGAAGACCGGAATGAGGGAAGAAAGTAAGATACTTCTCTTCCTTCTTTTTCTCTGTGGCTAAGCTTGTTGTTGTAGATGTTGTAGAAGGAGTGATGCTAAATCGAAGCTGTATACTCATTGTTTGAGTAGTTGTGTAGACCACCAAGAACATGGTCAATGCGAATGCTGCTAAACATGTTGCCCATACGAATTTTGGTGAACGCAACATAGTAATAGTAATGTAAATAAAATGTGATGAAGAAAGAAGAGAAAGAATGATAATGATGAAATCAAGTTATTATAGCTTTAAAAAATATCGCCGCTACGAAAAATATTTTTAAACGTATTGTTATAAAAATAGAATATTTTTCTTTTTTTTAAGTTTTGTGTTCCCTCCAAAGGCAAAACAATCCCAGAAATGGCAGTTTCCTTCTTTTTTATTTACAAAGCCCAAACAAGGCTTTTAAGCTAAACTTATCTTTGACTCTTGTTCACAACAACAACGTATATACTTTATACGAAATAAACAATAACATGAAATATTTGCCTTTTTCATTTCAGTGTTACCGATGCGAATGGTATTTTTGATGAAATTGATTAGGCCAAAGCAAGATGTGCTTTGAATGCTATGTGTGTGTGTTTTTTCATGCTCAATGAAGAGTCAGGTAAACAATAAAGTCAATACTAGTTATTAAATTTTCTTTGTGCACTTTGCTTATAGTTTCACTCGACGCGATCTCTAACGGACACATCTTACTTTCTAACAAGCTACTGACCTTCGCGATAACGGGAAAGAGTTTGATCCGCAGTTTTCCTTAATCACTTTGTATGGGTTTTGGCCGCGGCCATACGCCCAGTATTACAAGACTCCGGTAATGCATTTGATGCTTATCAATAGTGACAATTTTTGCATAGGTATTCGCAAATGTTGTATTTAGGTGCTATCTGAAAAGTCGCATCACCTACATGAGTTCCGTACGATTTGATTTACTGTAAGGCTTCAACACTCTACTTGGAGTGCTCTTACTATTTTGAAGATTAATGCGAAATGTACCGTATACTTTTAAGCCCCATCTGCAGAGGTCAAATGGCTTGTTTTTATCTCGCAAAGCCTTTTGTTGCATAATAAGTAGATCGTGTCACAATCTTCCTCTTTCCGTTCTGTTGTCACTCTACTGTATCATTTACATGCCCGATCCTAAACAGCCCTTCCAATGTGAAATGGTGCTTTCTTTATTTACATCTTACAAAGAACAAGATGACTAAAGCTTTTAGTGTACAGTGGATGGTTGATTTGGCTTGTTATTCATTTCTATATTTCCAGGTTATTAGAAACGAAAAACACCACATTATGTTCAAATCGTTGCCTTTCACAGCACCCTCTACAGTTTTAAAATAGAAAGAGACGGGACTCTCCATAGTATTTTGCCTATCAACCATCCTGACTTGTCTTTTTTAGCCTTTTTGCATTATGTATGTTTGTAATTCACACTCATATGTCAAATATTGAGTCAAAATGACGCGAATTGGTTTTTATTAATTTTTGCAATATAATATTTTACAAGTACTACACTCAGATTACGTAAAATAGATTTGCTGGTATTTATTTGATATGATTTCCAAGGTTAGCATTCAACTTCTCGACTTCTTTCAGTAATTTATAGTTATCTTCACTATTCATCATTCCTTGTTGATCATCTGCTGGAAGCGATGCTATTTGCTCCTTCAACTGAGTGATCTGATTACGTAATTCAGTCTGTTGAGTCTCTAATCGTGTAATCGTCTCCTCCATGTGTTGGATATATTCCTTCTTCTTTTTGCGACAATCTTTAGCAGCCAGCCTATTTCTCAGTAATCTACGCTGTCTTCTTTCATCCGGCGATAAAATTTTTGATTTACCATTGCCATCCTCCGATTTCTTATCACTGCTTGTCGTGGTATTATTAGATTTTTTATCTGTTGTTGGTAGCTGGGGCGGAACGGGATAAGCAAATAAATGCGGTGCGATTGTTGGGTTGTGTGGAGGTATAGATGTGATAATAGCGTTACTCACGCCTTTTTGCTTTAATTGTTCAATGATATTTAGAGGTAAATTATTCAAGGGAATGGGTGAAATAATACTAGGTTGTAATGCTGTAGATCCGTGAAAAGTTGTTGTAGATGTGTCTCCTTCATCAGAATTGGGTTTCTCATCCTTTAAAAAAATACCATCTGCTATTTCAGTTGACTCAAAATCTTGGTCATTCATTATTTCAGTGTGTTTTTCTGGTTCTTTGTTCTCTGCTGTCATCCTAAAATTTGTTCTTATTGACGTTAAGCCTTGGAAGAGAAAGAGTATAAAATGGGAAAAAAAGGGGGATTGGAATCATGCCGTTACGCTTAAAGGGAATCGAACAGCTGTGTTTGAAAAACAGACCACTCATCTGCAGTTCCACCTAGTACGCTTTGATCGCGTATCTCATGTACGAAATATAAAATGTGAAAACAAGCTAAAAAGCGCGTACATGTATGACTATTCAAAAATGAGTACGGTGTAGAGATTGGTTAGTTTCTGATAAACGTGATACACTTCAGATTTAGATGGTAAAAAGTTTCGAGTCTTTAGCACTGTTCTAAAATAGATCACAACTACTAATCAAGAATAAATAACAGCAAATACTATCATCTTTTCTTTTTTTTAGATCAAAGTATGAAAAACATCACCAAATGGTAGTTATGAATTTATACGTATATGTCTACATAGAATATATTGCAGCGGGATATACATATTTCTCCCAATGATTTAAATTGAAAACATCTCCTATTTCCAAAGGTTTATTAATTCAATCCATTCGATCTGACTGATATTATTATACTTATGAAAAGAAAATAAAGGGAAAGTATTAATTGAACTGTCTTTCATTTTCAGGTCGCTATCCATATTTGAGGGCTTCACAAATAGTATACAAAGATTGTGCCCGTTTCATTTAAAACTATACGAACTTCAGGAGGCTATTGATGCAACAACAGCATCAATAAAACTCATCTTACTGCTTTATTTGAACTATTCTATTACCCTCAAACGTATGTTTTTGTAGTAAGGATCTACTGTTGTTCTCGACCTGTCATCCTGGATCTTTAAAATGGTTGTTTGTAGCAAAACAAACAAGTAGGCACCCTGCACTGCATGATGTACGTACGTATGTAAATCACCCATAATTAGTAACTCGTGAGCGAATGTAGCCTACATAACATATTTGTATCAAAAACTAGTATACACATTTCGTTTGCATATCGTGTGTTTTTTCAAGCCGTTTCTCTTGACGATGGAATCAATAGCGATGTGTATGATTGAAATTGTCTATAAACGTAACAAGGTGTCTCATGTACCTTGATCTTTTCCCGTAGTTATATGATATGCATATAACTACTATTAAATTATTGCTACAAACGTAAACTGACTTTTTCAAGTCCCTTACATGCAGTTGATGGGTAGCAAACTTTCTGATTTAGTTGAAAAGAAACTGTATTGTTTATTATGCAATTAAATAAAAATGGAAGGACTGCGATATCACGAAGTGATATAAAATATCAATATTGATATATTTATGAGTTTCTCCAAGAAGATCAGAGATACAACTATTTCGTCATGTCAACAACATGATGATTTGTGTTTTCGTTGTTGTCTTGAGGTCGCAAGTTATCTTCTGATTTTTTCTCCTCAGTCTGGTCGTTAGAATAGGAATAAGGGATGAAGGGATTTGAATCAGTCTGTAAATTGACTTGAGGATCATACATTTCAATTTTCTTGGGACGATGATCAAACGAATAATGATAGCTTTCTGTTTTCGAAGCATTATTAATAATACCTGCATTATCGATCAGTGTGTTTGAGGGAGATATGTTGGGGAGAGGAGGCTTTTCTACTACATCATCTAATCGTTGTTGTTGAAAGTCACCTGCGACAAGACTGGGACTGAATGCAAGCTGTGGGGAGTACTGGTTTTTAAGCATCACCGACACGCTGTTTTCGTCAACTAAAGTATCTGCAGTCAGTCTCTTTTGTTTAACAGAGGTGTAAGCAGGAGGTGGTGGTACATGTTGTTGTTTCTCTTGAGTTTGTGCGATTTGCTTTTCTTCGTTTGCAGCGGTCATATTGATGGTGCTAAGACTGGCCCAACTCTGATAACTGTTACTCAATTGTTGCTCAGGTGCACTATTATTACTGTTGTTATTCATAAATTGATTTACTCTCGAGTTTTCACTGCGATTATTTCTCTTCTTCTTTTTACGACCAATCAGATACAATATGATTATACCAACTAGCCCTAATGTACCTAGTACGCCCAATAAAGGAGCAAGCCAGGGTATTTCATCTGAATTATTTCGATTAGTTGACGGTTCAGCTTTTTTAAATGTTGAATTGTCGTTTTCACTGTTGACAAGTGGCGGTGACATTTTGTAATTGTGATTGCTTGGTACGCTAGAGGGAAGACTGCTACTAGAAGATTGTATCGATGATAAGCTGTGGAAATGAATCACATTATGTGTTGGAGGCATCATGGCTGTATAAATTTTTATCTTTGGCTCATCTGCTGTAGAATGTATAGGGGTTGGTGTGGCGACTATTGCTTTATGTGAGTGAACACCAACAGAAGCGGAAGGACCAATTTCTTTGTCATGGTTCAATATCATTCCCTCTGGAGGAACAGCATAAAAACCATGATGCGTTCCGTCTGTTTGTGGCTTCTCTTTCAAATCTCCAAGGTAGTTGCGAGACATGTAAGGTTGTTCGGTGTGTTATTAATGCTTACTATTAAATTTTGTAATTAAAGTAACAACGAAAAGGTTTTAAAAATAAAAAAATAAAATGAAGAAAAGGAAAAAAGAGGAAGAGCAAGAGAAAAAGAGCTGTTTCCAAAGAACAGCAATATCACCAACACCCTATTTTATCTTTGTAATACATAGGTATGCATTTTCTGCATAAATCACAAAGCGATAGGTACGAATATCCGCACAGTTAAACTATATTTGTGTGTAGAGAAAATTCTACCCCCTAAATGGTCATGTACTGAGGCAAATACACACTCAAATTTTATCGTGACTCTGAACATACAAACAATCGTACTGATCTACATCATCACAGGGCCACAAATTGTACACAATAATGCCGTTACCCAGATATTCTGACATTTGATGGTATAAACAAAGGCTACAATTGACAATTAGCTCTTGAGTGTTGTCACTTGTTCTAATCTCACGTTGCGACTTGTTCGCTGGCTCAATTTAGATCCTCCAGTTGATACGAAGGTTCCGTATAAAGGAGGCATATTACTACCACATGTAAAGTTTATTCTGTGATTGTAGATAGAATGCTTTTGCTTTTTCTTCACTAGTGATTTTGAAAGAATTAGAATTTCTCTGGTTATAATGAGCCACTTATTTTGAATTTGGCTCACCTCAAGGGGCGCTGTGAAATTAATCAAAACGCAATTGTCTCCATTACAGCATCACACCCTCTTCTGAGAATCTTTTCTGTTTTATATCGCTCATCTAAGTTTAGCTGAAGCGTTGCTTGTCTATCGTACAACGATCTAATAAATTTGATTGAAACGTGTAAGCAATGTGTTGCTCCATAATTCAATATGTAACCAAAAAAAAAAAAAACCTCAATCATTACAATTGCGTTTTAATTTTTCATTATAATTAACACACAAATCATACATATAAACAAGAAGAGCATTAGACTTTGAATGCTATCTCAAATCGTGGAAAGAGAGGGAGTAAATTTACTATTCGAGCATAAGCAGCTGTCAACAGCCGAAGTGCCTTCTCCATCAGTATACGTGTTCCGCAAAAATGAGCAAAATAAAATTCTAGCCTATACATCTGAAGAATGAACGTGCTGTAAGCAACTGCATTGCTTGCAGTAAAAAAGTACGTTCAGTATATCTCATGTGTTTTGCCAACGTACAGGGCTGGATATCCATGACGCAATTCAGAAGGGCAGTAGTGTGTCTCCCTTAGCCTAGAATTAAACCATTTACAAAATCAACAGTAACTCCTCTCTATATATCGTAGACTTCAGTGTCGCAAGTGATAGCGAGTACGAACTGCATTTGTTTGACACTACCACGTTCTCTAAAAATGCTAACGTCACGGGACTGAAATACTATGAGATTTGAAGATTCAATTTCAACAGTGTCTTAAATACAAAATAAGTAATTGAACGTGCTCATTCAACAGTTGATGAAAAAGATACTCTACTGGTTTTCCGTATCTTCAAGACGCACTGAATTCATAAAAGATACCAAATTGAGATGATTCTAAAAGAAGTGCTATTACTTAATTTGGCAAGAGACTGAATTTAATTAGGCAAATGTTACTTTCACATGAATTTAGCTTACGCGACACGAAAGTCAAGATAATAAGTTATCGTTCTACGTAGCCATTTATTTATGTTTATTAATGCGTTGGCGTGATTGTAATATGTAACCAAGAATAAGGGCGGGGATGATAAAGGATGAGATAATAAGCAATGCAGTGTATCGTTGTCGAAGGACATCAGAAAGTGACACAATCTTCTTTACCAATACAGCGGTGGTGGAATGACTACTTACGTGAAGGAAAATAATGAAGCCACTCGCAGTAAGGGTTGCTTTATCTTTCGATGACAATGAAGCACAAAGAACACAAAAAGCCAATTCAAAGTAGAAGGCAAAGGTGGGGTAGTTTCCCCACATATTTGTTCCGCCTACCATGATTTTGGAGAAGGGGTGCAAGTGTAAATCTTGATTGTGGACTAACCAGTCTTCAATAAAGTGGGAGAAGGAAGCCAAAAACCCAGGTACGAATGATTTGGTAAGCACGCCATAAATTACTGACAGAATAACAGACCCAGCCAAGCTATGACTAAACCTGCAGTGAAGGGTTGCACCTAAGGCACCAGCAAGTGGGTTCGCTGTCCATCCCTCAAGTCCAGAGTACGATAATAATCCAAAAACAAGGTCAAGAAAGCACACTCCTATCGTGAGCACAAATGGGGATACCTTTGGATAGTATTTTTGAAGTATAGTGACAGGTGCAAAATGGCCAGCAAACATGATCTATAAGATTAAAGCAGTTATTTGATTTTTTGTTTAGAAAAAAGATCATTTGATCTGCTTATTTATATACCCAGAAGGAAGTTGAATTTTTAACGTTGGTGTAACACGTCTGTACGAAAAGACTGCGCGTTTATGGCAAGATTCGTGTGCTACAACGGCACGGCAAAATTAGCCCAGTATAATGCCGTGATTAGAAATCATCTTACACAGCGACTGTACTCCCATAGTTTGACGGTCATTATCCTTATACAGTCAAACCTATGGAAACTGGCGTTTTCACTCACTTTCATCATTTTGACTAAGAGTACAGTGCGGCTGGTAAGCTAATGAAGATTAAATTTCTACTGATGATTTATCTGCTGTAGAGGATTAATTATACTGCGCGTATTATTGATAAACAGTATACCATGTTAATATGAAAGAAATTTTTATTGATAGCCAGTGGTTGTAAGAATATTTTTTTCGCAAGCGCATAATTTTATGAATGATAGGTATTAATAAATCAGGGAAGCCATAGCACTATATCCGCGAAAGAATATTCATTGGTCACCGTCGTCTTCTTCCTCCCCGCTAGTGTCAGTAAATGTATCAACCCAAATAGCTTTTTGCAGCAGCTTTTGGATGATGGGCTGTTTCTTGTTTATTCTGAGCATGCCTCTTGTAGTTTGTCTGTTCTTCTGTGATTTATTTTTGAGTAGTGCAAGACACATATCCTAAGTTGAAAGAGCTTTAGTCAATACACAAACAAGGGATACATCTAGCGAGTATACAAACCTTGAAACGCAAGAGGGCACGTCAATGTTTTTCAACTTTTCCAGTACAGTCCAATCTTCTGAGACGGGTCTGATTATATAGTTATCCGATTCCAATCCTTCGGATAAGACAAATGGGACCATAAAACTTTTTGCCTCCTCCAGGTTCAGGTTGCCATTTTTGATATGCTTCTTCAGGTGTATCAAGCTTACAATCACTGTCTTCTTCTTGTCATAATAATATTTCCATGGTGCCGCTTTCTTTGCAAACTTGAACAGAGCAAAATCTGCAGTTTTTGTGTATAGTGATACTACTCTCAGATCGAGTGTTAACTCACTCGATTATTGGAAGATACAAAATAAGGGACCAATAAACTACCTACCTCAACCCTATGTAGCTGCTGACACTCGATCAGGAAGATCAATGGCTCCAAAATTAACCTTGAAGTAGAGGCGGGCATGGCTGAGGATCTCCAGTGTCCCTATTTTCTAACCGGTGAACAACCATATAGTATGCGAAATTGATAGCGTCTCTTCTACTATTGGTTGGGACGATTTAAGATTCTGGTGATGCTAAATTTAAGTCGTTTAAGAAAAACGAGTATAATTTTGAGCTAATTACCTATAAACTATTGGAAGTCCTTACCCACACAGGTTTATTTGACCAAACACACAAAAAGTGTGTACGTGAGTAACAAGAGCAAAATCTGCAGTTTTTGTGTATAGTGATACTACTCTCAGATCGAGTGTTAACTCACTCGATTATTGGAAGATACAAAATAAGGGACCAATAAACTACCTACCTCAACCCTATGTAGCTGCTGACACTCGATCAGGAAGATCAATGGCTCCAAAATTAACCTTGAAGTAGAGGCGGGCATGGCTGAGGATCTCCAGTGTCCCTATTTTCTAACCGGTGAACAACCATATAGTATGCGAAATTGATAGCGTCTCTTCTACTATTGGTTGGGACGATTTAAGATTCTGGTGATGCTAAATTTAAGTCGTTTAAGAAAAACGAGTATAATTTTGAGCTAATTACCTATAAACTATTGGAAGTCCTTACCCACACAGGTTTATTTGACCAAACACACAAAAATTTGCCTCTTGAGTAACAATCCTTTTCGTTTTAGGTGATGCGTATCTCAAAGTCTTTAATCAGTACCTTTTTGAAAAGGTATAGAACGCGGAAAAACCGAACCTCTATACGGCCGTGGAAATGAAGTCTTGAATCGCGTACGTATGTACACCACTGAATTTATCCGGAATACACTTAATGTAAGGAGAAAATCCAATATGTAAACGTTCATGATAGAGGAAATATTAAAAAAGAAAAGAAAAGAGAGCAGAAAGAAACACATTTGTGGTCAATATTTTTTATAGAAACATAAGCGAATTTATCACGAAAGAACCCAGGAAATGATTGTTGTTTCATTATCCAAAAAAAAAAAAAAAAAAAAAAAAAAAAAAAAAAAAAAAAAAAAAAAAAAAAAAAAAAAAAAAAAAAAAAAAAAAAAAAAAAAAAAAAAAAAAAAAAAAAAAAAAAAAAAAAAAAAAAAAAAAAAAAAAAAAAAAAAAAAAAAAAAAAAAAAAAAAAAAAAAAAAAAAAAAAAAAAAAAAAAAAAAAAAAAAAAAAAAAAAAAAAAAAAAAAAAAAAAAAAAAAAAAAAAAAAAAAAAAAAAAAAAAAAAAAAAAAAAAAAAAAAAAAAAAAAAAAAAAAAAAAAAAAAAAAAAAAAAAAAAAAAAAAAAAAAAAAAAAAAAAAAAAAAAAAAAAAAAAAAAAAAAAAAAAAAAAAAAAAAAAAAAAAAAAAAAAAAAAAAAAAAAAAAAAAAAAAAAAAAAAAAAAAAAAAAAAAAAAAAAAAAAAAAAAAAAAAAAAAAAAAAAAAAAAAAAAAAAAAAAAAAAAAAAAAAAAAAAAAAAAAAAAAAAAAAAAAAAAAAAAAAAAAAAAAAAAAAAAAAAAAAAAAAAAAAAAAAAAAAAAAAAAAAAAAAAAAAAAAAAAAAAAAAAAAAAAAAAAAAAAAAAAAAAAAAAAAAAAAAAAAAAAAAAAAAAAAAAAAAAAAAAAAAAAAAAAAAAAAAAAAAAAAAAAAAAAAAAAAAAAAAAAAAAAAAAAAAAAAAAAAAAAAAAAAAAAAAAAAAAAAAAAAAAAAAAAAAAAAAAAAAAAAAAAAAAAAAAAAAAAAAAAAAAAAAAAAAAAAAAAAAAAAAAAAAAAAAAAAAAAAAAAAAAAAAAAAAAAAAAAAAAAAAAAAAAAAAAAAAAAAAAAAAAAAAAAAAAAAAAAAAAAAAAAAAAAAAAAAAAAAAAAAAAAAAAAAAAAAAAAAAAAAAAAAAAAAAAAAAAAAAAAAAAAAAAAAAAAAAAAAAAAAAAAAAAAAAAAAAAACTGCAACATAGAAAGCAAATATCCCTCGTAGCACAGCTTACAAAACGTCGAAGGAAATCAACGAGAGAACTTCCTGGATTTGAAAAAGTACAGAACAAGAGAACCGTGGACGACCTCCCGTCTTGAAAAAAGAGTACCCTCAATTTCTAATCAAGTATATTGACACAAATGCTGCATCAATTGTAGACCTAGCCCATCATGAACCATTCCAAACCTTTCCAAATTTGCAGCTTACACTTAATGCAGTCTATAAGCATATGAGGACAAAATGATTCTTTTGGCTAATATAACACTTTTTCTTTTATCAGCTGGGGAGCTCGAATTCTACACCATGACCTTCAAAAACTTCGCAAAAATGGTCATGGTGCAGAAAACCATGGTCCCTTTGACCGTTGGTTCCGCTGGTGATTTGGTGGGGTTGTACCAATCCTTCGTCAGAATTTCGGTAAGATATCCAGTTTTGTATAATTGCCAACTCATCACTAATGCATTCCTTTTATATTCAGATTCTAGCGGAGGAGTTGGCTGAGCACAACCTCACCTACCTCATGTAAATAAATCTTGTAAATAAAAATCCACTGTACATATATTATTATCATTTATTGTAAACAAAAATTACTGTTTTTGAACTATTTAGAGTGACTTTACCATAAAATAAACACGTTAAAATGAATGGTTAAACATGGAGGTATGAATCAGAAAGCATATGTATTTAATATTACGTTTCAATCAAACAAAAGTGCGTTCGAAATGTTTATATATGGCAATCGAAAAGAACAGATAATGATAAATCAAAAGTACCATGAAAATATAGTGCACTGTTGTTACTTTTGAATATCTAATTTTTTATACTTTATAGAAATAAAAAAAAACCTGCGTAGCGCAGCGAAGAGTTGACTATTTTCATGGGAATTCGGGCTCTGTTACTATCGAGATCCCAATCGCTTCACAAAAGTCACAGTACGGTTTGAGGTGGTGAAGCGTGAGGAGAACGAGAAAGCGGAGAGAGGGGATCAACAAGTGAGATAGGGCGAAACTTTAGATACAAAACTACAGGTATTAATATCCTTACATTGAATATTATTTCTTGGGGAACATTTCAACATAATAGTTGGTATATTTGATAGTAAAAACTGAACAACATCCTTGATTTGCTCTAGAATAAAAAATCAAAAAAAAAAATCTCTACAATGGAGTATTTCAAGTCGAAGCACTCTTATGAGATATTCAATAATAAAGTGTTAAAGATGTTGTGTCAATACCAGCTTACGCTAATTGTATGTTTCTCATGATATTTTTATTGCTTAAATTAAATTTAAAAGTACAGTGTTTTTGTTTAAATGGACCATAACTTGATGACCTTGTCGCTACTCGCGCTTGCCATGACACCGCCATGATAACGAATAGAATTAACGCGGTTTCTGTGACCCGAGAGAGGCGTATGTTGAAATGATGTGCGGTTATATATCTGCAAACATAATATTAGTAATATATTGGAGGTAGTTGGCCAGTACACACTTACATCGATATTGTTGCTCAAACCAGAGCTCATAATTTTACCAGAATTAAATTGTAAACTTGTCACTGGTGATGTGTATGTTAATGTATCAAATACAGACCCTGTACGAAGATCCCATATCTACAAATAAAAGGCATAAACCGTTTAATATCACTTCGTATTTTATAACTCAACATGCTGTTTAAACGTACTCTGATTGTCTTATCTAAACTACCACTGACTAAATGAACTTCATCAAATTGTATACATGTGATAGGTGCGCTATGCCCAGGCAGCGTTCTATGTGTTTGTCCAGTTCTCACTTTAAATACAAACAGCTGTTAGCGGAAGGTTGTCTCCAGCTACCCTTTGTTGTCTACTTACAGTCCCACATTCTAATTTTACCATCGGCAGTACCACTGGCCAATGCAAAATCCCAAAACTGCAAGGCGCCAATAAAATCATGTGTAGCATATCCATAAGTTGAAGGTGCAGTATCCAGCCAAGAATCCACTATGCTAGTGCTATTTCCACTTGCCCATAAAACATCCAAGGTCAAAACGGATTGCTGTGTTTCTAAATCCCACTGCCTAATCGTTTTGTCACCTGAGCCTGACACAACGGAATTTCGATCTGCATAAAGTGCTGTAATTTCACTTTGATGTCCCTCCAAAGTGAAAGTTTCATTGATTAGCCCTCCACTGGAATTGCTATCAGCAGCCGTTAAGCTTGGTGAACTGGGGGCACTTGAGAAAACAGAAAACGAACTGATCGAAGAGGAAGCGTCTATTAATGATAAATCCCACTGTTTGATTGTTCCATCATCTGAACCTGTCAGAAGACGAGCATCGTCTAATTGAAGGCAACGCACGAGACCTCGATGACCTTCAAGATTTCCCAAACATTTATTACGATACAAATCCCAGGCTTTCACTGTACCATCCATGGAGGAAGATACCAACATTCCCTTAGGATGGTTGAAATCAACGCAAAGTACATCGTCCGTATGGCCCTCCAAAGTCTTGAAACAGGTTCCTGATTCATAATCTGTATCGTCCACTGAATCCTGATCTGATTTTAATTGTCGAAGGCTTCCAGCAACGCTTCCTCCTTCCTCTATATCCAAAATCGCGTCATTCAGATCGTCAACTACAGAGTTACATATAAGAATCATTTAGTTTCCATTTCAAATTTCAGAGCGCCTATCATATTTATTACTTATTAATTGTAGCTGTATGTCTTTCGATTCTAGTTTCTCCCATTTCTCCTCTAAAGCTTTGCGATTGTTTAATAGTTCGTTGATTTGAAAGTTGATCTGATCGATCTCGTTAGCTGTGGAGGACTGTAAAGTGTTGCATAAATATGGTTGACATAAGCATTACATATTTCGAATACCTGTACATACCTTCTGCATGCTAATCTTATCACAATCTCTGACTCTTTTCTCTCTTTCAGATATTAATTGGGTAAGTGTTTTAGGTGAATCTACAAAGTTTAAGTTGTCAAGAGTTTTGTACTTGAACTCAACGTTGTTTGGCTACTTTACCTTTACGATTAGTGGGGGTACTATTTGGTGAGCCTGCGTTTTTTCTTTCTTTGTCGAGATCTCTTTGGGGATGATCGAGCGGACGAGGGTTTAGCCAAAGAGGGATACGCGGCAGCAAAACCTTGGAATAAAGACACAGGAGAAGAGGACTCGGGTATATCGGCCTGAAGTAAAACGGCGCTAGAGGGCCAAGCGTACATTTTGCCGTGAAGAACTAATTCTGAATTCGATGATGAAATGGGAGAGTTTGTTGAAGAAGAGCCATGTCTTTGTTGTTGTTGTTGCATCAACTTGAGTGCCTTTACCATCGATTCAGAGCGATAGACTGGATGGGCAGCAAGAGGACTAAACATGACTGTAGACAGTGACTCTAACTGAGTGAAGGAACTCCATTCTGAGGAGGGTGTTAACCACTCTCTAGCAGTGTTCATGGCATTGTTTGCTTTATCCCTTGCTGCTGCAACAACCGCTTGTGTCGTAGCTGCATATCCCACTCCACTCGTGGTATGTGGCGTTGGTGCTATAGTGGAAGTGGTAGTGGTAGTAGTAGTTTTAGTACGTACTTCTGATCTTCTTTTTATAATAGGTGGTTTGGTATCTGTCATAATTTCCCACTCTACAAGTGCTTTTCTATATTAATAAATAAATAAATTCGTTGAAAAGATTATTACAATTACATCGAGGCACACTGTGTGTGTTCCCCCGCTTTATAAATATATTTTTGGGAATTAAAAAAAATATAATTTCGCACATCATACGTCATCCCGGGCTTTCTCTGTCAAATGGTAATACAAGCTGTTTGCAGCTAAAGTTTCCTGTCAGGTTTCATAATAATATCTTATGCCTGATCCAAAGCGTATCAACCTTTAATTAAAAAACGAATTGTTCCATTATGAGGTATCTTGAATTGCTTTATTAAATGGTACAGCTACTCCAAAATGAGGAGCGGAATGTAGATTTCGCAGTAGAGCAGAACTCGTTCACTGATAGAATATATTTTGACTCATACGCCAGCCTTAAAACTTTATTGCTATTACTTGGAGTAAGACGGCTGAAAATAAATTGGTTTCTATTGCTACATTTTTCTTCGATTTTCACTTTTTGCTACTACGATTTGCCTTCCCCGTCTTTAATTATTGCTGTTCCCCGTCTTTGGCTATTGCTGTGTACATGAATCTTTACGTAACATATTACAGTATCTCACATTCGTACGACTTAGAAAGGATCAAGTCAAGAAGAACGTTTATCGAGCGGAAACAGGTAAAGATATGTGAAGTGTGTAAAAATAAATCCAGGCAATATTGTTGAAAAGTATGCGTCGACAGTAAATTGTACAATGTAATTTTATATTACCACATAGCGACTAGTAAATGTATGCGATAACTATATACCTTTCAAGACAATTTTTCATGAAACTGGAGGCTACTGCTGATGGGATGTGAAAGAGAAGGGTCATAATTCTTATTAGCTTCTCTACTAAATCAGCTCTTGTCGATTGTCCATTTAACGCGAGAAACGACAAAAAAGTAAACAAATATGCGTGATCCAGTCCTAAAAGTTGTGTACATTTACATAATCAATTAATTTACGCGTAAGATTGCTGGGAATCCATTCGAAACCGTTCGTACACCAGAAACATTTGACCAACACCCTGCAAGGTTTGTTGTGTGTACCCCCAGATACGTAGTCAGAGTCAATGAGTACATAGTGTTTAAGTTCTTCACTCATCATCTTTTCGAAAAAGACAAGTACAACTTCTAAACAAACCAGCATAAATTTTCAAAATGTAAATAATTTAGAGAAATGAATCCCAAAACATTGTCAATGAAAATACCCTTCTTTATCATCAATAAAAACTACCTTACATGCCTCGGCAAAAGAAAGAATCAGTCCCAGACCACAGAGAAAGAAGGGTATCTTTATTGTGCAAATTGCAATGAGAAGAAGCAATACCACTAGTAAAAGAGGGTGGATAACAATAATTAGCTATCTACAGATGGAGAGAAAGATCCAAAAAAGGGGACAAGAAGAAAGGTATTGAAGTACAAGCGTTTCTTTGATTTGAGTCTCATAAGTATGAAAAATCTAAAAGAAAAACGTACATTTCTTTAGAAAATGACATAAAGATTCTAGTGAAGCCGACAACAGTAGGGGTATTTTTTTTTCTTATAAGAACAAGAATCTATCATGTATTCACGTTTTATGCTCAGTACACTGAGCTATAGCCTTGATTTTAATAAATCATGCTTCAGCATGTACTTCAATTCTGTTTTGGCTAAGATTTGTTGCGATATACACCTTGAACTTAGCTGAGTTTGGTATCACAGTTGTTGCTATTTATAATCTGGAAGCGTTTTAAATTAGTAAATAATTCGAGCCACGAGCATCATTCGTGCTTTTTACTGGTCGCTTTATATTTACTCTACTATTCTATCAAATGAATTACCTCATTGAGCTATTTGCAGCATTACCAATGCTGTTTGACCAAGATTCTTTATCCATGATAGGTGCACTTTAGAGTGTTGTATCGTCGATTATGCGGCTAAATATGGGGTAAATAAGCTTTCCGTTTTAACTACTTTCCCGGAGATACTCCTTCAAGGTAAGCAAAATTTCAAGTAAAACGCAAATATGAAAATTTGTACTTTTTCAGGTGTATCTCTTTTGTACTGATTTTGTACCGAGAATGGAAGATATCAAAGATTAACCAGTCAATAATAAATCGCTTTCTGGGTCTATTTAGCTAATGCAACCTATCAATATCGGCCACTCCTTGTATATTTCTCTTCATGTTTTCCACATATTGAATATGGTCCGTACATCAAGTCTATTCTGGACGTTCCCAATGGCGAACACTACTCAAGACTGTTCTCGTTTGACCTCATCTCCATAGCTGCATGAGGCCTTTTTTTTCTTTCTTTGCTGATTGAAGACCTTGGGTAATAGATACCCATGTAAAACAGGGATGGTGTTGATAAAAGAAAATGCCAAAGATTGCCAACTACTACTCTGCTAGAGTCAGCACGTCTTCGGCTATGGATTTTTACAGGCTGGCGCTTTTGCGAAGTTGGAAATTATGAATAGTGATATCAATGGCGTACTTTAGTTCCAGGCACTTGTACTGTGTATTATGTTTCATGCAATGATTCGCCCCGTCTTCAAGAATGTTCACGTTTGTGAACCTTACTACTACCCTAATAATTCCAAAATCAAAAATAAATAAATGTCTTTTCTAGGCATTTTAGGTAATATCTACAAAATTGTCTTATACCAAGATACCATAGGCAAGTCTCCCGGGTCAAATGCCCAGCACCTCACCCTCCCATTTGAATTCCGAAAAGGTGAAAAAAGGCACTTCCCTTCAAAAAAAAGTCTTTTGTAGGATCGCTCTCGTCGAGGTGGTGCCATCCTTTGACCTGAAACCAAAAACCCGTTTTCACAGTCAACTGCCTCTAAAATTACTACGGCAAACACCACTACTACTACCACGGCAAATACCAGCACTACTGTTAATACTACTACTACGTCACCTCCATAACATATTTTCACCATCACTTTTAATCAGTGTTATAACAAGATAAAAAGACTCGGTTATCCAAATGAGAACAGCAATTAATCGCCAGCGTTTCTTTCATTGATCTCACTGGGCAACAGGGAATGGGGCATAATTCCGAAAAAAATTAAAGTTTTTAGGAACAATAGATAAATAAGTACTCAGTAGTTTATTTATATCTTTTTGTGTGCGCTTTTATACAAACAATGATACATACAGTGGTGGTGGTGGTGGGGGGGGTTATTGTTATTATTATTCTTCGGTCTTGTTCAATAAATTTCGTTTCTTATTTTGCTCGTTCAGCTCCAACTCTTCGTTCCAGTCCGGCTTTCTCATAAATTGTCTGAATGTATCAGCGATCATCAGTGCGTCTGTTGAGGATAAAATACTGCTAGATTGGTTTGCCTCGCTGTGTAATCCTAATTGTTGCGCTTGTGTTGGTGGTGGTGGTTTTTCGGACGTTGTCACAAATGATATTTCATCATGCTTTGGTGAAAGAGATCTTGGAGACCATAATTGCTGAGTCGATGAGTGGATAGATGAAATATCACCACCGCTTCGGTTGTTTTCACCTATTTTTTAAAGATAAGCATGATTGCATTTGAAGGAAAGTAAATAGGGCACATGTTTTACCTGCTGCTATAGCCGCCGCTGTGGAAGCAGCCACTGCAATATTTGATTCGTTCTTGTTAGGAGTTAATACAGGCACTTTTTCGTCGTCACCATGGAGACCATTGTTTGTAGCTCCACCGTTCATTTGCTTCTTATTTTTGTAGCGTCTATAGGCCCAAATCATGGCAGCAATGGCTAGTAAAAATAGTAATGATGCAATGACAATGACAGCGATAGCCCAACCAGGTAACTTTTTAGATGAGTTAGAAACGGGTATAATTGGAGAGGCTGCTGTTGAGGTGGCAGCGGGATTACTAGCAACGGTGCCTGAAGGTGCAGTTGTAGCAGTGGTGTTAAGAGCGCTCTCTAGATAAGATAATATGTATAAGCATACATCAAAAAGAAAGTGTTTATCTAAATCAGCAATATACGTACGAATTAAAGTGAATGGCTGAGGTGCTGGAAAGAAATTGTGCGAGCTTGGTATGAGATCGAGATCGGATTGGATGTCATAGTTTGCACCAACGATATAAAAATACATTGTCCAACTGACATTTTGTGAATTATCGGCTATTGGTGCAGGATACCAAGAATCATCTATAAGTGGTACAACAGTACCTTTGCTTTTATCTAGTGCAGGCCAGGTCTTTATTGTTTGGTAGGTTGTACTCGACGTTCCGTTCTGATAAAGTAAATATAAATCGAGTTCATTCTAAAAAGAAGGAATTTAAGGTTACTTTTTCGATTCCAAATTCATTTAAATTAGTTGTGAGGGTTTGTGAAGGTAAAAGTTTCGAAGAACAGGAAAAAGAAAATAGTGCCGCATTGTATACAAGAAGTTGGTCGTATAAATAGTTTAATACTTACGTATTGATCAAATGTCGGGTTACTGTTATTTAAAAGAACGAGATAATGAATAAGTAAAAATAAAACTCTCAATTTTTTCATTGACATTTCTTACTTGTATTTCCACGTAATTTGCTCGTATGTGTTGTTATACCATATAGAATCAGATGTAGGTGAACATATAGCAACTGAATTATTTTGTGTACCACATAGCCTAGAAGCAATAGCTGGTATTATAGAATGTAAAATAAGTTATCGAGTCAATAAACATATAACAGGAAGGGAAAGTATACCTTGTCTTTTATTTAAAGTAGGTGTAGATGATTCAAAAAATGCAAAACTTTCTTTAATTGTTAATGAAAAGCATATACAGAAGTAAATTGATAAAACAAGCATCTATTATATATATAAGACAAAAAAAAATGATGAAAGGGAAAGAAAGAAGAAAAAAGGCTAAAGGGGAAAAAGAACAGAGGGAAAAATATATAAAAATGGATTGGGTCACTTTTTTTCTTTTTGGCTGGGATGATATTGAGTTTTAAAAAAAAATCACCACCATTGATCCAAAATGAAAAAGTAACAATTTCTCACTCTTAAAGCCCCTCTGTCTTCTCTTTTCTTTCTTTGTGCGACCCCTCAAGAAAATATTATACATTTTACATAAGCTTAATTCCCCTACTCTTTCTTTACTCCTTATACACGAAAGAAAATGGAAAAATATCTTCAACTGAATCATTTATCTATAAAGGACTCCAATGATACAATCAAAGGCCGATATATTGAAGCAAATGCTCTATTAACCAAGGGAAGCATAATTATCACATCCCAACCCCTGGGAACGGTCGCTCTACCTCAAACGCTGAACGAGTATTGTAACTATTGTTTCAGAAAGCAAAGCTCGCCTCCACTCCAACGTTGCTCACAGTGCAAGAAAGCTTACTTTTGTGACATGGCGTGTTTCCAAAATGCTTGGTTGTCCTATCATCAGTTTGTTTGCAATAAGTCCACGCCGCCCACAAATAGAGATGCTGCTGATGACATGGACTTGGAAATGTTGGAAAAAGTTGCTCTTAACGTATGGAGATATAAGAAAAGAAATACAAGCGAGGAGCCTAAAGACAAAAGTGACGAGACAGTTGACGTTACTATGGAGGCCTTTTTCACTTTAGTGGGTCATGGTGAAAAGCAAACACGACATGGCAAAGAAAAGTTTCGATCCTTAGCTGCTGAAGCCTTAAAGAGACCTTTTATTCAGCAAACCGGATTGACAGCAGATGAGCTGGTACATTATTTGGAAGTGTTCAAGGCAAACAATTTTGCCATCAATGATAAAGATATGTTCCCTATTGGCGAAGCAACTTACCCCATTGCTGCATTATTCAACCACTCTTGTCGCCCTAATGCTGTTGTTATGTTTGATGGTGCCCACGCTTCTATGCATGCAATCGAAGACATTGAACCGGGAAAGGAGATCACAATATCATACATTGATGCGGCACATTCTAGAACATACCGTCAAAAAACCCTGCGTGAGAAATATTGCTTTGAATGTCAGTGTGATCGATGTGGTGGCGGTAAAGATGAGAGCAAAAAATACCTCAGTTTGATTGATACGCTGTTAGGAGAGGAAGAATCCGATTGGGATCGTGCACAACAATTATTAGAGAAAGAGTCGAAAAGTGTCAAAATTTTAAGGGAAATTGAAGAATGGGATTTATTGGAAATGTGTAAGGAATATGACAGAAAAAGTGATGGCTGCCCAGATCCCTCAAAACCATTGACGATCGCAAATTATACACACTACTTTATACAATTCTTCGCTCCGTATTTGCTCACTTGGAATCAACCCGAATTACACCAGCAACATGTCGGATCTACTATCAAGACATCTCTAACTGATTTTGATGACCCTGTGTGTTCCTTGGCGAAACCTGCTGTTCAAGAGACGTACGATGCGATTTTAGAAACAGCAATTCACCAAATGTTATCTTATCCCACAGACTCGCCCAAATGCATTGTTCCCTACAACTTAAGCACATTATCTACATGCACTCGACTATTCTATGATGAGATGGCAGAGGGACATTGGAGAAACGTTGTTAAATTGGGAATGTATATATTGATTCAATATTGTTTGATTTATCCTCCTTATCATCCTATGCTCGCACAACACTTCTTATTGCTTGCTAAAGCTTGTTGGAACTCTATTATTCAATCGGAATTGATTAATGACGGTCAGCGTTTAGATAAAGTTTATGAGAGAGGTGTAAGAAGATGGATTTTATCCTCGAAAGAAACTATCCCTGTATCATTTGGAAAAGGCAGCAGCTTATGGAGAGAGACTTTAGAATTAGAATGGATATTTTTAAGGGAACAGAAATTAAAATAAATCAAGCAAAAATGGGAATTTTATTCAGTACATGTGTTTGGCCGGTTGTTTCTCTTTCTTTTCTATAAAATAATAACGTATTTGATGGGCAATACCTATGAGCAAACAAATGAACCACAGCGTCAATAACATATAAAAAAAGCTCAAGAGACTATTTAAAGGGAGATTCAAAGATCCGTTCTGGATCTGTAAATGCTGAGAAATCGCCTCTTGCATTTTGGGTCCCAGGTAAAAATCATTAATTCTAGGAGTGTCAATTCTACTTAAATTCACGTAAGAGTTCCCTGCCTAAAAATAAAAAATAATAAAATTACGGTTCATTTCGTACTCAAAAAATATACAATAAGTAAAAAAAAAAAAAGAAAACGTTACTTACTATCCACGTCAAGCCTTGCTCTAAACTTGTCACCTTGTTATAAAATAAACATTGCATCAAATCTTTAGCAGGAGATTCGAGTAATGTACCACCGAGTACGGTATGAATTAAATCTTGTACTTGGTCTACCACGTTGGTCAAAGTGTCATTTATGGTAATCGCCGTACTTTTAATAATACCAAAAGCGTGATTGTTTAAATCTAATTCTGTCTCATTTATCCAGAGATTAATATCCTCATATTGCTTTGTGGCGGACCGTATCCATTGTGATGTTGCCTCCAGAGTCCACTGCTCCGTTTCAACTGAGAAGTTGTGATACAATTGCTGGCTTTTCGCGTCAATGAGGCCAACCAGACTATAAGTAACAATGAGTCCCAGGATACTGACACACATACAATACAGGGCTATTGGGTGGGACATGAAATTAATAAAGCGTCCCAGTCTTGTATTTCTACTATGCCAAGAACGAAATAAAGTTGGAATCATTGACGATGTTGACCAAGTGTATCTGTCCAATAAAAGCTCCCCTTCTTGTTCCTTTAATGATGAGGCTCGGAATAATCGTAAGACCATTGCGCGTTCTTGTACCACTCGGTTATGTCGGAAACGAATCAGGTATATATTGGCCAAGGTACAAATGAAAAGTGCAGCAAAACACAATCCAAGAAAGATATATACGCACTTTTTGAGTTCATATTCTACATTTTTATGCAATTCTACAAGCTTTGTTGGGTCGCATTGTTGCTCTACAGGTTTTTGCTGCAGTAGTGATAAGGAGGTGGTGTTGTAAATTGGAGGCTCCCACGAGCCCAATGTTTCATTGATTTGAGTTTGTAAGAGTTGAAACGGTTTATCAATGAGCTGTTTTATTATATCATCGTCATTTTTGAACCAGTCGTCCATTTTGTTCTGGGTGTCCGTTAGAGACCGAGTCCAATCTCCTACTGCAAAATTGCCGCCAGTGACGAATGAAGTGATACTTTGTGCTGCTTTTTGAAGTGGTCCGGCAATTTGTGTGACAATAGTGAGTACGGAATGAATTGCCAAGCCTAATAGACAACGGTAGGTTGACTTGTACATTTGAATCAACCACACAATACATTTTTCTATGACTGTTAATGTCGTCGATAGGTTACGGTGTATATTCTCCTTTGCGGTAACCATAGATGCGCGAGTCGCATTTAACAAAATTGACGGTGCATTGTATATCTGCTCGGACGTTGAATTGATCGAATCACAAACAGTTTCAATCCGCGACCTTGAACCTGTCATCCAACGTGTGATATTGGATAAAGTATAAATCAGACTACCAATGACAGTGAAGATTACGATGGAAGTCATTTCCAGCCATGCGAGTGAATATTTTTCTATTAGTGTTGCTCCCATCACTTTCGAATTTAAGTTGTCGGTAGTCATATGTATGTATGTATGGTCGGCTAATTATTGTTTGTAAGATTGTTGTTAGATAATTGATTTGATCGAAAATTATACAAATAAAAAATGACGAGGAAAAAAAAAACTAGAAGCTGTGAAGAATCTATGTTTCATGATATTATATACTTTATACTACACAATGGGACACAATTTTTAAATTGACCAAAGTACACTATTGTTCTCGTTTTGGTATTGTTTATGCACCACCGCATTTAAATTTATGCAATTTATTGTCGAGTAACTCAATCTATTTAGAACAATGGATCCTGTTTTTTCTTAATATGCTTTGCTCATTATCGCTTTAACTAACAAATACAATGAATCCCTTTGGAAATTGGGAGATTTACATTAAAAAAATAAGCTTGTTTCAATGTTTCGCCCAATTAATCAATAGAATAAAAATCTTGACTCGGATTTTCCCAAATGATTATAATTTTCCCTTCCCTTTCTATTTCGCTTTCTCTCTTTCTTCTTTCTTGTTGAATTTTTCCAATACTTTACGACGATAGAACAGAGACACATATAGCATTCATTGTTCAGAGAAAAAAAGCATCATATATATAAACACTCTAAAGTAAATACAAGCTCGATCAGTTTCGTTGTGCGCGCTTTATCCTGAACTGCAGTTTTTTTTATAGCTAAATGTTGAATGAAGATTTCGTTCAGACTCACAAGTCCAACAGTCAAGAATCCTCACCAAATCCCGTATTAATGCAACAGCACACAAATACTGAATTTGAAGAACAACAGCAACAGAATTCGACAACAAATGGCAGTAGTCATGATAACACTCAATTCAGTTATCCCAACTCTCCAAAACCCACTGGAATCGTGCTTCCTCACCATCAAAACAGCGGCACTGTTGGAACCAAACACTCCTCATACCATGCTACAATTATGAATAGTAACAAGCGTCGATCACGAAGACCATCTTTCACAGTCATCAGCACGTCTTCTTTCAATATTGAGCCTCCGCCGCAAAACAGACTAGCCTTTATCAACGCGGTGAAAACAGCTTGGTCGCTCCAGATTAAGAGGGGGAGAAGAAAGATGAATATCAACAATAAGTCTAACAGCACTAAATTCAATAATCAAACCTCTATCAGTACTCTATCACCATCCAACAGCAGTGGTATCAATAGTGTTAGTAACAGTACTTCTGGTAGCGACATAAGCATTGTCAAAAACAAGTTAGATTTTCCCCCAATTACCGCCGAGGCACTTTCTGAATTACACATTTCACAGCTGTTCAAGAGTCTTCAAATACGACACGACTTACTGATTGATCCCAACCTGACATTTCGTCCAAATCTCACAAAAGAAAAGAGCGAGGAGTCAGATATATATTGGAGACGATTGGATTACTTGATAAAGTTTTGCTCAACTAAAACCACAGAGGAGAGTGACGACCACTATCAGCTTATCTTCCTCGTTCGAAATTTGTTGACAGAACTATCGCTCATTTTAGTTTCCTTGATATCACCTTTCCCTCATCACCCCACAACATCTTTTATTTGGAATTGGCCACAACAAATCACAGAGAACTGTATTCTATCTATTCTTGATCCTGATTTGGTGCATCAACAGCTCACTCAAGGCTGCTTAAATGTTGATTTTAAATTTACATTCTTAAATTCGATATTAAAGCCACTTTGTCCGGAGCAAGCTATCAAAGTACAAAAGTTGGTAGACGATAACGAGTATGCAAGAGCTCTTGAACTGTCCTTTTTGACGTTAGAGTTGATTAAATTGGTAAGTATAATGTAAAGTGAATTTGAGACTATAGACTAACATTTATTGTTAGGATTGTGCCAACAAAGCTCTGCATTATTATCGCCCCTATTTGATAGAAACCGGTACAAGTTTAGAGTGGAAGATATTTCTCAATCAACTGGATAACGGTGAAGTGAATACGCAATCAGTAATCGATTGGCTTAAATGTACATATAATAGACTGGGCCAAGATGCTAAATTTATAGAGGTGTTCCGCACAGGTATGACATGATCTGATGTACCAAAGTCAGCTGCATGAATTTAACATGCTTTGCATAGGTATCATAAATTTAGTCACCGATGATCTGGAAACTGTATCCGCTTTGAGTCTCTCCACTTCAAGCTTCCCTATCACCTTTTGTTATGACGAAAAAAGAATCAAACACCAAATGCGACATGAATTTCAAAACATCATTGTGATAGGGCTATTGTTGATGCCATATCGACTTATGGCCGGCAAGAAGGCAAAACAATCTGATCTAAGTCAACTCAAAACAACATATTCCAAACTATTAAAAGACGCGTCGATAGCCAGTGGTCGTGTATCGTGCTTTCATTTAGCTCTTCATGCTTGTAATGCCGCGAAACAACTCGTATTGACTAAGGACGACGTGATTGAACAAGCAAGATATTGGTCAAATTGGATGAATCAGAACCTCAGAAATACATCTCCTGTATATAAAATCATGTACGATCGAGTGAGAAATATCCTTTACGAATCAATGAGCGTAGGTGGAAATGAAGAGGAGCTATCATACAACCATGCCACTGTAGGACTTGAGAAGGAGATTGCAAAACTTGGTAAAAAACTTTCGTTGATAGCAGACTACAATTTGCGTACATTTGGCTCGTTGTATACATATTTGTTACCGAGTGTACGTCAAAAAAAGTGTAAATAAAACAAAATAAAAAAACCTCGGTTTTTGGAACGAATCTATCATTGGCTTTATTTGTTTTTCTCTTCATTGTTTTTCGCTTCTTGTCTCTTGGAGTATTCTAACTCTGCTATAAACCTAGTATGAAATAAAAGTTACAATCTCGGGCTTTTCAAATAGTTGCAAGTTTATCTTACCATTTGATAGTCAAAAAGAGGCACACAGCTATTAACAACAACGCAATGACATGAGGATTTCCTCCAGTGATGACGATCATGAACAACAGTGTTGCGAAAAGCGCGTAAAAGGTATAAAACATGATCTTGATAACACCATTTGCTGTATAGCCCGGTGTCATGATGGACTTTATAATGTCGCCTGCAATGCCATCGGCTTCTATTTCGACCAGAGGCTGTTGTTGTTCATCAGACATTGTTAAGCGACGAAAAAAGTGAAGGAGAGCGGAGTCCCTTTTTTGCCACTTCTTTCACTTTTTCCCTTTCTCTCTTATTTAAAATGTTTCATTATAACAATTCTAAAAATCCGAAATTAACCAACTGGCCTTTGCGTCCAGAAAAGAACAACAAGCTTAATGAAACTGAAGATCAAGTAGAAATCAGGGATCTGAAGGAAGAAAGTAACAGTGAGACAAGTCTTAAAAATAATAATGATAAACCACGTAGTTGCACAAAAGACAATAAGGCATGATGAAATAATTTATTGCTTTATACTTCTTTTAACCATACACGCCCAAATTCTTTACAAATGGCGCGCACAAAACAGAACACACAATAATTTGAAACAATCACAACATTCAACATAGAAAAAACACTGTGAGAAATGCCGAGTGTATGGAGATTCGTTAATCGCCGACTTTCCTTTTTCAAAGTAAATCTCCTTTTCAGTATAAAACATGAATCAATCTCCTACTCAAAAAATCTCTTTTTTCATTTCTATTTATTCTTGACTTTTTAATCCTCTCTGAGCAACGAATAATAAAATGCTTTTTAAAAGTACTCTTGTTCTTTTTGGAGCAACATTATTAAACATTTGTGTCATGGCTGAAAAGTTCACCCCTGCCGACCTCATTCAGTTACCTAGACCTGGTATTCCAGTCACCTCTCCTAGTGGTGCTCTTGCTGTTTATGCTCAGTCAGCATACAATATTGCTGAAGCAAAGGTGATATTTAATTGCTATAAACTCGTTTTCTACGTGATAAATTGACTCTATTCTATCTATAGACTGTCAGAAACCTCTATCTCTTGGACATTGAAAAGAACGAAGTTAAAGAACTTACTAAACCTTCTTTCAACACCTCTGATTCTGAACCTTTCTTCTTGGATGATAGCCATATCGCTTATTTCCATCACGACTCTGAATCAAAGGAGGAAGTGGATCAATTATATGTCTTGGATTTGAATAACAAGGATGAGGCACCCTATCAACTCACCAACTTCCCCATCAGTTTCGGTAATTTGAAGTATAACGCCAAACGTAAGCTTTTAGCTTTCTCGGCTGCTGTCTACAACGACGATGGTACTCTCGAGGGTACTTTGAAGAAGGATAACGAAATCAAGGAAACCAAGAAGGATACCGCTTTGGTATTTGATGAATTGATGGTTAGGTAAAGTAAAAAAGATCAGGGCATTTGGCAGTTCATAGTGTTAAACGTGTTTGGTTGGTAATAGACATTGGGATGCCTATGTTTCTGAAAAGAAGAACAACATTTTCGTCGTTGATCTTGCTATTGACGATAGAAAGTACAAGGTTTCTAGTGAGCCTATCAATTTGTTAAAGGGCACCGGTTTGGAATCCCCTCTTTTCCCTCAAGGTGATGCTGGAGATTTCGCTATTTCTCCCGACGCCTCTCAAATTGCATTCTTATCCAAGATCAACACCAGAGACAATGCTTGGCAAACATCTGCACACATTTACACCATTGCTACTTCTGGAAAGGAGCAACCAGTTGCTGTCAATGCTGATATTCCCGCCGCTTCCTCCAGCCCTCACTATACTGCTAATGGACTTTTAGTTTACTTCCAAATGTTGAGACCTCAATACGAAGCTGATCGTAACCGTATCATTGTCTACGATCCCAAGACAAAGGAGAGAAAGACCATTGCTGACAACTGGGATAGCAGCCCTCATGAAGTTGCCTCATCCTCTGATTCCAAGACTTTGTACGTTACTGCGGATCAACAAGGTCGTGGTAAGATTTTCTCCGTTGACCTTGAATCTGAAAAGGTTGAGGCTTTGACTCAAGAAAAGTCTGCAGCTGGTCTCGCTGTTCTTCCCTCTGGTGACATTTTCTATGGTGTCAGCTCCATGAAGCACCCTGTTGCTCCACATGTACTCAAGGTTGCTTCCAAGGAAGTCAAACCTCTTGCCGTTGAGCCTCAACTTGCTGAGAAATTGAGTACTTTTGATTTCTCTGACGCTGAGGATGTTAGATTTATTGGTGCTTTGGATCAAGAAGTTCATGGTTGGTATCTTAAGCCCGCCAACTTTGAGGAAGGTAAGAAATACCCTGTTGCATTCTTGATCCACGGTGGTCCTCAAGGTGCCTGGGGTGATAGCTGGAGTACTCGTTGGAATCCCGAAATTTTTGCTGGTGCCGGATATGGTGTTGTTGCCATCAACTTCCACGGTTCCACTGGCTATGGTCAAGACTTTACCGATTCCATTGGTGAAAACTGGGGTAGCCATCCTTTCCATGATCTCGAAGCTGGTCTTGAACACATTTTGGAAAAGTACCCTTATCTTGATCGCGAGCGCGTTGCTGGTTTGGGTGGATCTTATGGTGGTTTCATGGCCAATTGGCTCAACGGACATAGCAACAAGTTCAAGGCACTTGTTAACCACGATGGTGTCTTTTCTACCACTCAAGTCTACTACACCACTGATGAACTTTACTTTGCTGAGAAAGAGGTATATTTCTTTTCATGTGTTGAGCATTTGCGAAATTTACTAACTTATTCGTTTTAGTTTGGTGGATCTCCCGTCCATCCAGAAAACAGAGCCACTTTCGAAAAGTGGTCTCCCTCCAACTTTGTACAAAACTGGAAGACTCCTACTTTGGTTATTCACGGTGGCAAGGATTACAGATTGACTACTTGTGAATCTTTATCTACTTTCACCGCTCTCCAAAGACAAGGTGTTCCTTCTCGCTTGGTCTATTTCCCTGATGAAAACCATTGGGTATTAAAGCCCGCTAACTCCTTAAGATGGCACAAAGAAGGTAAATATATCACAGTCAATATTTTTTCTTTAGGATTTAAATTAATTTCTTACTTTTGATAGTGCTTGGTTGGATTGGCAAGTATACATCTGAGGATTCTAGCGAGGCTGCTCCTTCTCTCCGTATCCAGCAATAGAGTAATTGCTGATGCTATCATGTACATTTTCCATTTTTATTCTAATCAATACACGTTCTTTAAATATTAAAATTGATATTCCCAAATCTTAATGCAGCACTGGCTTTCTTCTAAAAAGCTTGTAAGATGTTGCATTAATCACTTCCAAAAGTATACTTCCGTCACACTTTCTGCAAACAAATCGAGGAGGGAGGACTCCATTGTGTAAACGTGTTACTGTGATGATACTTTGTTTTTTACACTATTGTGAGGAACTCACATGCAACCAGCAGAAACAAAAGCTTTTTCTTATTTTCATACATGTTTCTTCACGCTTTAATTTTAATGATCGAGCATTATTTCTCCAGCACAAGCACTCCTACTGCGCTGGGATTTAATCATTGGGATTTTATTCATTCATAAACTTAAGGAGATCCATTACTCTCCTGTCCTTTCGCTTTCACTTTTTTGCATAATACGAATCCCTGAGGACAAAAAATAAAGGCATATGGATACAGAGACGCAGCCCAAGGGACCTTCAGTTTGGGTTCAATTGTGCGATGCCCAGTTAGAGGCAGAGCAGTTTACTCGACAAGATTCTTCACAATTAACAACTGGTTCGAGCGAGACGAATTTTACCAATATAACAACGACAACTACCAACTCGTCAATTAGAACCAATGTGAGGAAATCTGGATCCTTCAACTCGCTAGAGTTTAGAGACACAGATTTAAGACGTCAGTACGAACAGAGGCCTGAAAAAGTCCCGGATGTAGCTGCCGAAATGGAGAAATGGTACGCAATGTCAGACAGGTAACTATTGCTCTTATGAATAGGACCCTTTGGTATTCTATAATATGGGATAAATAACCAAGACCTTTTTACAGATATGGGTTTTTAGAGGATGTAAATGATTTATCGAGTCAGCAGTAAGCACTTATTAAATCTGTGTATGGTTTTATTTTGACACATGACGTTGTAGAGCCAAACAAAAAGAAGTGGAGAGGGCTGAGAAGTGGGCTAGAATGTCTAGTAGTACGACAATAAATGATGAGCCTGTCCACAAGTTTATGTATACAGACAAGTTTAAAAAGAGAGTTTACAAAGGCATCCCAGACTGCTGGAGGAGAGATGCGTGGTATTTTCTCTCTACCAACAATTTAAGGGAAGCCAAAAGTGATCTTCAACTAAAGCAAACTTATAAGGTAATACGAATTGTTTTTGTATTGCTTATTTTGTCACTCACTCAAGAGTCTTTTTAGGAATTACTTTTGAGAGAATCAACGCATGAGCGTCAAATCGATTTAGATATTCCTCGAACCTTACGAGATCACATCATGTTTAGACAGCGCTATGGATCTGGGCAAAGATCCTTATTTAATGTTCTACGGGCTTTTGCAAATTACGATGAAGAAGTAGGATACTGTCAAGGGATGACAAATATTGTGGCTACCATATTAATGTATTGCGAAGAGGAGGTAATTAAAACTATCGTCAAATTTCGTCATCGCATGAATATTCATTTGTTTTCCTTAGAGGGCATTTTTAATTCTTGTTCATATGTTCTTGAGAGACAAATTACATAATTTATTCATTCCTGGATTCCCAATGCTTATGGAAAGCTTTTATATTCAGGAAGCATTATTAAAGAGATATTTACCGAAGCTGTTCAATCATCTGGTAAGTTCAGTTAATACAGGTCAGAAGTTAAATATGATTCTAAAACTTAACATATGTAGACTGATTTGGGATTATCAAGTGATATTTATGCTACAAGATGGTACATTACATTATTTGCCGGAGGTGTCTTGAAGTATCACACTCTACTGAGGGTGTGGGATATTTATTTTCTTTGTGGGTACGACGTGTTCTTCTTTGTCGCTGTTGCACTCTTAAAGTCCTATGAAAGTAAGTTCATCAGATCCACACTTATGCACCCTCCGTTCTAATTGTTTAAAATCACAGGTCGATTATTAGAAGCAGACATGGATGTTTGTATGGAAATTCTTGGTTCAACAATGTCTGTCACTGATGATGACAAGTTTCTAAGAAATATTGAAAAGTTATTTGAAAGAAACGAGAAAAATGGAACTGTAAAACGTCTTCGACTTGAATACCATTCCAAACACAACTAAAATACTTGCTTGAGATCTTTTGCTTCTATTACCACTACTATTACTACCTCCTAATACACTATCATTAATAATTACTTTAATTTCTCTTCTTTTATTTCTGCATTAAACATACTTCTAGATTATCTAATTATAATAACAATTCACTATTGCAACAACCGTTTGAAGTAGATAATAAAAATAATACAAAGTGATACATCGTCGCATAAGATGAGGTGTAGATATTGCTATTTACCACCACGACTCATACGGTGTGTCAGATAGTCGATGAAACTAATTCTTATCAATTGAAAGCTACAACATACAGTCTACATGTTCAGATTGATTTTGCTTGCAAACAGAAAGTAAAGTAAATGATGTTTGTCGAGGGTAATCTATCTCTTTCTGTAAAAGATCCAAGGAAATTGATTTCCAAAGCTGAACTTTGTCAAGGTATCTTGAAGCTCTTTTCCCTCCCCCCGGGTTAATTTCCCTTCGTCGTCGTCATGAGTTGCAACCTCACCAATAAGCAAGTCATCATCAAAATCAAGAATAAAACCGCGGCCGTTGCTAGCTGTTTTTTTTTTGACTCTATACCAATACCAGGGACGAGTAAGTTATAATTGTTAAATTCAAAAGCCTTACGAGAAACCACCTTACCATAACCCGGCGGGAGAGTTTCAATGAATCAACCCACTGCCGCAAGTCCACAGGATACGAAAAAGAGAAAGAAACTGGGAAAGATTGTCCCTCTTTTACGACTTTCACTAGCTGAAGAGAGTCAATCCACCCTTCGTTTCTAGTACAATGTTCTTGATAAACAAGTAGGCTTCATAACTCATGACTGTAGAATTGTATATCTTCTTCACCGTATTGCAGTTTTCACAATTTAACACGATAGAAGTGGATGCCATAAATTTATCATTCACACATCTCAACGGTTATCCTTGTTCAAAATAGAAAAGAAAAGTAATTATACAAGAAAAAAAAAATACCCATTTTATACCAAATGTTGCTATGCGGTGTAATAAAGGTATAATCATGATAAATAAGTGGCACATATCTAATTGGAAAAAATGAATACTCATCAACAAATTTTTCTGGTTATTGACCGCAAATAAAAAGTATTTGCTACTTTTACTTAAATCTGATATCATTGAAGCAGTTTCCAGACCCTGAAAGGTAAGTCAGCAGAACATGAGATTCTTACCGGACTTGACATTTCACGTGATTATCACGCAAATTTTGCATGAATGTTCGGATATATCACATGACTGTCCGACCCGGACTATCAATATAAAGTTGGATCTACAATTTATATTTTGGTCAAGAAAAAAACACGTGCTTCCTTGGCTCAGTCGGTAGAGCGTTAGTCTCATAATCTGAAGGTCGCCAGTTCGATCCTGGCAGGGAGCATTTTTGCTTCAACTTATTTTTGTAGTGCATGTAGACAACGGATAAAGCTTCATCCGATTTTGGCGCGTTTAAAGGCGTCATATCGCATATGGGATTCCTGCATTATATTGGGAAAAATAAACATCAAATGTATGTGAATCTCTTTTGCTTATACTTTAGAACCGTATTATCAATCTGTTATAATACTACTTAATTATCCCTTATTAGGTAAGATATATTACTTGAGTTTTTCGAAATACATTTGGTGAAAAAAGTGAATTTAAGAAATTGGCTCTGTAGTACGTCTGACTCCTATTTTTGCAATTCTGACTAGTATCATATCTGTAACTAATGACTGTGAGGTCAACAGGAATATACTTGGTTGATTAGGAATCATATTATGTAAACAAGACCAACGATTTGCCACTTCCCTCTTCACTCATTGTATTTGTTAAGGTCGCTATTACGTGCCTAAAGTCACTTTTGGCGCTGAAGGTAGGCAAATGCTAATGTTGTTTTTTGCTATTTTATTTATGAATATTATTAAAGACTAATTGCGATATTGTCGTTCAACAATATGATGTGGAAGGCGTTAGAAAAACGTATTACAAACTATCTGGTTGGCCACCTTCCTTAAGCAATAAGGAAGACTCTATTTACCGGCTCCGTGTCTTGTCAACGTCCAACGCAGACTGCAGATACCTTAGTGTTGCCTGCTAAGTTTTTAAGGCGATGCCAATCACATTAAGGAAGGATATCTATCTTTATATTACCCAGCAATTAATGCAAATTGTTGTATCAATTAAAGCTGCATCGCTTATACCATATGAGAGTTAGTAGTAGACCATCTTATAAATAAAGGGATTAAGTCGGTACTTCAGATCTGACAGTAAGATCCATTTTGGTAAATCTCTTGTGGATTGCATGCTTGAGAAACACTATTATTAGTCCCTTGACAGTTCATGTTAATAGCCTGTAAATTGCTAGTTTTTAAAAAAAAGGAAAAACATTTATTGGAATGCGGTTACTTAATATGGGCTCCGTTGGGGATGAGTTGAGCAATTGGTCAAGATCTGCTCGATCTTGTTGATGAACCTCATAACATATATATACATGGTTTTTAATGTTATTAATGGAGGCAGAGTTCTTCCCTTCAACTCCATGTTATTCTTGCTTCATTTACAGCTTCAATCAGATAAATAATTTTTATCAACGAATGTGTACATATCACATTGTTATGAGATAAAATGCTGTTCAGTTTTCTTTACTCAGCACAATCATATTACAATGGTCGACTTAATTCGATAAAGCTGATAACAAAAAGTTTTATTTTGCAAAGAAAAGTGTAACATTGGGTACATAGTTACAGGTACAACGATCGATCCGAAGCTTAGTGGTAAAACGTCATATCCGTCATTATAGTAGTGGGGGCACAATTGCAACAAAATAGTGATTCGGAAAAAAGTTGCAATGGATGATGACTCTTGAGGTCCCAGGACATATGCATCTCTATCGCGGATGTAGTAGGAATACTATATCGCATTGATAAAAAAACCCCAAAATCAAGAAACATTCATTTCCCCTCCCATGGCTCAATCATTCTATGTAAAAGTTCACCCTTTTCCCTCAATCGGCAAGAATCAATTCTGTACTGATTTGGGACAACAGTACCGGGAATACGAAAGAAACATTGTACAGATGATTGAGAATTACCAAGTGACACAAACCTCGATTGTGACAAAAATAATTCTTTGTCCGTTTTGGTATGACAAATGTTCAAAATCGTTCCATGGTACAGTTGATCTAGTAAATTATGTCGTCCATAATCATAACTTCCCGTTGTTACCTAATCAATAGTTTGAGTCCGCCATAACTCGCGCATTTTAAAATAAATGAGGTTGTAAGAGCTCAGCCAGACCAGTAACTTTGGGGTGACTCCCTTTTTACACCTTGCAACGGTGGAATTTGTCCTTCACCATATCATCGGCGTCCACAATGCGCTGATTGCTGACAGGGTTTCAACTCAAATGTATTTGCAGTAATGGTCCTCGTCTTGTACTGTCAGAGGTGCTTTACCAAAACATTGTTACAATGTTCAGCAGCTATTTCTTTTTCTTATGAACAAATTAAACAGTTTTTGCCTCTACCCAATTTCCACTCTACGCAGGCAAATAATTTGCTCTGAAATTTGTTGAAAAAAACACAATCATTCCTCAACATACGCATATAGCTCTTTCACAGTTTCTTTTCGCGATTGAAAAGCGCGTTGAGTGGTAGAAATTGAATAATTTTTGCTCCATCATTGTACAATAAATTTAAACATTTACGAGCGTCCAACTTGATTGTACGGTCAATAATTAATCATTTCCTGGGCTCTTTCGTGATAAACCAGCTTATATTTCTATAGATATTGACCACAAATGTGTTTCTTCTCTTTTCTTATATTTCCTTTATCATGAACGTCTACATATTGGAATTTTTCCCTATATCAAGTGAATTCCGGATAAATTCAGTGGTGTACATACATACGCGATTCAAGAATGTATTTCCGCGGCCGTATAGAGATTCGGTTTTTCCGCGCTCTTTACCTTTTCAAAAAGGTACTGCACCAGTGTTTTTAAATATCTACGTCAAAATCATGTATTTCTGGAATTTGCACGCTATTACAACTTTAAAGAAATAGAAAGTCGAAAAAAAAATCGCACATGCATACACTGAAAAAGAAGAGGAAGTGACAGAGCAAGTGTTGGAGAGAGAAATAGCACTTCGCTTAGGAAAAAGAGTGCAACGCGTAAGTGCTCTATACAAATTTCGGAATGTAGACGTTATGAGAACCTCATTTTTTTAATATTGAATGATAGGATGTTGAATAAGAGGAAGAAAACAAAGAACCAGTAAGTTAAGCGTAAAAGTACGACCTTCTTTTTTTGAAAAACCCGACCAATATACTATTAGGCAAATATTAAAATGATTAAATCTTCCAAATCATTTACAATTCATCACCCTCAGAGCTCTACACCTACTCCTAACACCCCGAGACTTCAGAAGGAAGATTACAAGACTTTAGGCGAAATTGCAGATATTAAATATCGTTCAACAACAAATCAAAAGTCAACCAGCGATATTGATATCGTATTCTCGATTCCTAGTTACAGCATTGATACCAGCTACTGCGTCCAACATCTTGTTGATGGTATAGATGTCGTGAAGCTATGGAGTGTTTACAAAAAGGTGCTAGAATTATTCCCTCTGTTGCTTCAGTAGTACCAAGATTTCTATTCCCCACCAAAACTGAATATCAATTCACCATGAACATCTCAAGAAAAAAATATGTAGGTGAATTTCTATGAAAATAAAACAGGCGATTGATGGGAGGGATTGTATTTTTTAGCATTCGTGCTGGAAGACTCTTTTGTCCCGAAAAGAGCAAGTAGCTCTTTGTAATGGCAGTAATCTCCTCGGTTAAAAAAAAAAAAAAGTAAATCTCTCATCAATCATAGGGTAATTTGTTTACGCTGTATTTTTTTTCTCAGCCGAGAAAGATGTGTAATTCCAATGACAAAGTGGTGTACCGTAATTCCGTCAAGATTCACTGTGTGTGTGTGTGTGTGTGTGTAGTAATTGGCAAGTCTATTATAAAGCAGTAATATAATGAAATAATGTACGGGAGATGAAGAAAACAACATAATATCTTCTCCTCGTGCACGGATGTAAAAAAGACATGCAGGGACCATCTTTTGTTAAAGTCTCCAGTTAAAGGAAGTAATGTGGGGTAGAGGCAAGTCAAGCATTTAACAAACATAGAAATATTAGAATCCCAACTACGTAGATACAATGACAAGTTGAAAGTAAATGTTTTGTATTTTTAAAAATAAACAACGTTTTTTTCTTCCAAATCATAGATTTAATGTTACATAAAAAAAAAAAAAATGGGGATCTTAACAAAAAGAAACCATGCTCTTTCGTTGTGGGTTTGATATTTTTTTTTAAATGACCGAATCTGTTTTTTTTTTTTATTTACTCTTTTCTTTTATTCCTTTAACCAACTATTATAACTTTTTCTAAAATAATATATATATTCCCCAGAGGGTGAATTAAATACAACAACAACTAATTATCTCACGCGAATAAATAAATCAAGAGATATTTAAGAAAAAGCTTTCAATAAAAATTAAATTATAATGGGTTTATGTCATTCCTCAGAAGAAGACAGCCAAGAACATCAACGAAGTCATGAGATTGATAAACTACTTGAGAAAGAGAAAAGCCACAAAGAGAAAGAATGCAAGATTCTTTTACTAGGTAATTAGCTATTCATAGTTTGCCATAAACACACACTTGCTTAAACCTAGTTATTAGGGTCTGGTGAAAGTGGCAAAAGCACAGTGCTTAAGCAGATGAAGATTATAAACTTGAATGGATACTCTGAAGATGAATTGTTTACATGGCGTGCAACAGTATACCGCAATGTAGTTGAATCAGCACAAACTATAGTGCAGGCGATACTGGATTTGGATTTAACGTTTGAAAGACCAGAATTAAATGTAATATATTCACACAACAATTCCAAATATAATCACTAAAATTTATAATATAGAGTAACATTGATCGAATATTGACTTATAGAGTATCAGGAAATCCAAAGAGTCAGTTAAGCCCCGAGATTATTGCTCTAGTCAGAATATTATGGCAAGATGAAGTAGTAAAGTCTTGCTTTGAGAAAAGAGAACAAGGGTTATATTTAATGGATTCAGCGCCATAGTAAGTTCTTTTCTACTTTTTGAAACGCAACATGTTAATAGTTACTTTTTATAGCTTTTTTGATAATATAGACCGTATTGGTCAAGCAACATATGTACCTAATGAACAAGATGTCTTGCGGGCAAGACTCAAGACTACTGGAATTACAGAAATACAATTTCAATTAGGAGGATTGTCGATACAGTAAGGATAATTCATGAATGTGTATATATTTAACATGTGAATTTAATTCCTTTTTAAGCATGTTTGATGTTGGCGGGCAACGCTCAGAACGGAAAAAGTGGATTCACTGTTTCGATGCAGTGACATCAATTATATTCTGTGTAGCTCTTAGTGAATATGATCAAGTGTTACTAGAAGAAACAAATCAAGTAAAGTTTGAAGCCTCTGATAGTCATAACTGGAAAGAACTAACATTTCTCAACCTAGAATCGAATGCTGGAAAGCTTGGCTTTGTTTGAATCGATTGTAAATAGTAGATGGTTCATTCATTCTTCTATAATGCTATTTTTAAACAAGGTCGATGTATTTAAAGCAAAAATTGGTGTTTCTCCACTAGAAAACTATTTCCCTGATTACGGAGGTGGAAGTGATGCCAACAAAGCAGCTAAATATATCCTATGGCGTTTCTTACAATGTAACAGAAATAAGCTTAATATCTATCCTCAGTAAGTGGCAATCCTTCTACTAATTCTTTTTTAGTGTCAAAGATATTAATTATAAATTGACAAATTTAGTCTTACACAAGCTACAGACACATCAAATGTAAGTTTTTTTTTATACTTTTTGTGTCAATAATATCTTAACAATTATTTTTAGATTCGATTTGTCTTTGCTGCAGTCAAAGAAACCTTATTACAGAATGCATTAAGAGATTCTGGCATGTTATAATTTTTTTTTTACTTAATTTTCTTAATTTTTCATAATTCCCCCGTTCTAATATTGTATATTTTCCATCTTTTTGTTCTACCACATAGAAAACTATTTCCCTGATTACGGAGGTGGAAGTGATGCCAACAAAGCAGCTAAATATATCCTATGGCGTTTCTTACAATGTAACAGAAATAAGCTTAATATCTATCCTCAGTAAGTGGCAATCCTTCTACTAATTCTTTTTTGTGTACAAAGATATTAATTATAAATTGACAAATTTAGTCTTACACAAGCTACAGACACATCAAATGTAAGTTTTTTTTTATACTTTTTGTGTCAATAATATCTTAACAATTATTTTTAGATTCGATTTGTCTTTGCTGCAGTCAAAGAAACCTTATTACAGAATGCATTAAGAGATTCTGGCATGTTATAATTTTTTTTTTACTAATTTTCTTAATTTTTCATAATTCCCCCGTTCTAATATTGTATATTTTCCATCTTTTTGTTCTACCCAACAAAAAACAAAAAAAACCTTATTACTTCCTTTAATTTCACCTCGAAGTCCTTACTGCGTATATATCAATCTCATACACACACATACTACTCTACACTCTCTCTTTCTTCTCACCCTTAATTCCACTCTCTTTTTTTAATTTTTTTTTTCACATCTTTTTTTTTTACTTTTTGTCGATCTCCACAGCAATGATTTATCTGTACACTCGTATTGCATAAATAATAAAACTTGGCGCTGAAATAAAAATACCAATACCCGCTTTCCGCTTGAAACAACGCACAGGATCTTTCACCAATCAGCACACTTGCAAATTTATTATACTCGATATATTTTGATAAACTACACTTATACAGAAAGGGCACTTTATAATGTAGCGTAGAAGCTACCATTGAAAACTTCAATCCATATTTAATGAATGCCTTGTTTCTTCCTGCATCATTAACAGAGCACGAGAGGTTAAAAAGGCTTAGCAATACGACCTAATAATGAAACGATTCCGAATATGGATTCGCCAGATCAGCCACGACATGACTGAAGGTGATTTACACCTGAATCTTTTGAAATAAATGAAGATCACGTATCTTTTTTTTGAACATATCCTTTTTAAACCTTCTACCAAGATTATTGCCGCGAACTAGTTTTAGGACAACCTTCAAGAAGTAGATCAAATATATCGGTATTTAGAGAGAGTAACTTGAATTTCAAGGGCTTTTGTGAAAGTGAATTGATCCAGTCCTTGGCAATTAAAATCACTGTGAAATCAGAGGATTTACAAAGCTTAATTGTCTTCACGGGATCGGTAATACATAGCTCGACAGAACTTTATTTTAGGGTGAATTAGACACTGATGCAACCCCGAGTTTTCCTCTGCAAGTTCAGTAAGTCACATTGAAGGTCATTCTGAACAACAGTTCAGATAATGAAACGTCGTACTACGATCAAATCAAGCTAATTTAATATCATCGAATTTAAGCAAGACTTCTTTATTACATGTAAAGAAGTTTATACGCGAGCTGGTATACGAAGTTACGACTTTAAAGAACTGTGACCACAACATTTGAAGTTTCCTCTCTTGTATCCCACTCAATGTCTACAAGTTCCTACTTCCTTAACATCTGAATAATATCAAGTAATTTCTCAATTAAGTTGCACCAGTCTTCTAGTGATATAATTAAGCCAAACGTATCTAAATTGTGATGTATTACATACACAGGTAAATCTTTACAGAATCTTTAAATAAAAACTCAAGCGCATGATTGATAGTGTTACACGGTTAAAAGATTAAGTTTATATAATATTATTACTTTTTCGTTTTGTTGTTTGAGGGGGAATAAACGAGGTATTATGTATCATCTAAGTTGATAAAAAGAATTTATGGATTAAAGGCTGTATTTTGGAAACAGGTCCAATCGTGACCACGGTTCCTGATTCAGTTTTGTAGAATAAATAGTCTTGACCTTGAGTACGACGCTTATATACGGGGTTATCGGGTCGTTCCACTGAGCTATTGATGGCATCGTCATAGTCTTTTGGATCGCCATAGTTGGTGGAGATCCCGTTGGGTCCTCTGATGATGACTCGGTCCGGTTTTTTAAGTATAGAACTAGTTCCTCGATCCAGCAAAGAAGTGATTTTATGGGTGGTGGGTGTACTGCCAAACAAAGGCAAAGAGTCTCGACGATTATTAGCGTAATTGGAATGGCTGGCATCTGCTCTTGATGGGGGTCTATGTCGTCCGTTGGATGTGCCGATAGTAGGTGGTCAGGGATACCTACTGTACTGCCCACCACGGGTGGTCTTCCACCGGGAGGAATGCCCACCGTAGTACTGGATACGGTAGGTGGTTTCCCGCCTGGAGGGATGCCTACTGTGCCAGTCACCGTGGGTGATCTCCTACCTGGGGGAGCACTTCCCGTATTAAATATTGTTTTTTGACCTGCAAGATCTCTTACGGTTTTCACTGGCGGTCTAATACTTGGAGTATCTTTACTGGCTCTATTGTTATCATGACGAGATTTGCCGCTGGGACTTGATGTGCTTGCCGTTGCATGATCCCTGTCATCTCTTCTCTCCTTCCTTCTACTGTCCTTACTTCCTTCATCTCTCACATCTCTTCCCTTTTTGTAATATTTGTCGGATGCTTCTTCATAGTGCATCACTCGCTTTTTAGGTGGAGAGTTGGAACCTGGTATTCTCGAGCGTCTATCTGAATCATTATAGAAATTTTTCGCTATCCACACAGATTTTTTTGGATAATGAAATAGCAAGCGTCCAATTTGATTGTCCAGTCAATGATTAATCATTTCCTGGGCTCTTTCGTGATAAACTAGCTTATATTTCTATAAATATTGACCACAAATGTGTTTCTTTCTTCTCTCTTTTTTTTTCTTTTCTAATATTTCCCTATCATGAACGTTTACATATTGGATTTTTTCCATACATTGAGTGTATTCCGGATAAATTCAGTGGTGTACATACATACGCGATGCAAGACTTCAACGGCCGTATAGAGGTTCGGTTTTTCCGTGTTCTTTACCTTCTCAAAAAGGTACTAGTTGAAGATTTTGGGTGATAGCCATCACCTAAGACGGAAAAGAATGTTACGCAAGAGGCAAATTTCTGTTGTTGTAGGTAAAATAAACCTGTGTGGATAAGGACTCCCATAAAAAAATGGAAGAATACATAATTGAAAACTATCAGGATTTTGATCCCATAACGTGTTTTAATTCAATGAAATACCAAACGACAAGAGAGCCCTCCGAAGCTGAATTCATGTCGATCATTAACAGCTTATGTAAAAATGAAGACCTTTCTGTACGATAAGTAAAATGGTGTGAAAACGTGGTTGAAAAAGATTTTGATGTAAGTATAACAACACAACAAACATAGAGGTCTATTTAAAACTGAGTTATTTCTCAAAAAGGTTATCAAGACAAACGAAGCGCTTTCATATTGGGATCTAAAGACAAAAGCCAGAAAAGAAATTACTAAATCGCTGTTCAAGGCAGAGGAGAGCCTTAGTAATCATGAGCTGATTGGTATCGAAAAGAAGAATGTATTGAAGGCTGTGCGTGGCAAGATGACGCTTGTGAGTAAGCTTAAGCGAAAAGCAGAAAGTATTGAAGCAACAAGTCAAGAAGTAATAAATCCAGATAAAACAAAGTTACTATGCCATAAAAGTTATTGATTTACTATACTTATTTACCAATATAGGAAGAAGACCCCGTGTTGTTTGGAAGCAAAAGCGTTGGCACAATATTGAAGAATACTGGAGAAAACGAGATTAAAAGATTCTGGAGTTTGAACATAAAAGAGAAATATATGACAAGGTATTTTACTTTTAGATAGATTGGTTACTAAAACCTAATGATACGCTGTAGTTTGTGCTTGAATTCGGTTCTTGATCTATCTGATGAGTGAGAGCTCTCAGAAGCAACTATTCACCAATGAACAATGGAAAATCATTGTAGGCCAATATGGCCGTAAATTTTATTTCGACCACAAAAAAATGGAGAAAAAAATCAAAGAAGTGAACCAGGTTTTTATCTTTTTAACAATAACTCTAAACTATTGCTAAAGTGTTTTTTTAAGAATTTACGTCAGGGCAATCCTACCCCTACTACTTTCTCTTCTGCCCAACAAAGCAATGAAAGTGATGCTCGTCATATGGGGTGTAAAAAGGCCAAGGCAAAAAGGAGACAGAATGAAATGCTCTCTGGCGAAATGGAGCAGGTCAAGGACGCGCTGAAGTCGTTGAAGGAAGTAGTCTCCACGACGAGAAGCAACGCGAAGGAAAGCAGAGTTGTGCAAGTACGCAACGATGACGAGGTAATGAGTCGTGATATAGCTTCCATTACCGACCCAATCGAGTTGGAGTGCTTCCAAATGAGAAGAAGGGAAATCCTTTTGGAAACGAGGCAACGCTTGCAGGAACGAGAAAGGGCCATTGTCGAAGAGACGAATGTTGAAGAAGAAATAACACAAGAAGATTATATTAGCGAACTTTTTGACGAGGAATAATTATCTTTTAATTGATTTAAAATAAAGTATACGTCTATTTTACAGGTTTCTTTGCTTTTTCCGACCACAAATAAAGCATAAGATCTTTCTTCAGTTTTTCGTGTACCGTATCATCTCTGATGTCAAAGTACCTGGTGAGAAAGTCGGTGACCCTAACTTCTCCAGACGCATTTTGTGAAGGCACAACACGATCAGCTTCATTTTCATCAAAATGTTCGACATCTTCTAATCCTTCGATGTTACGCTCGTCTTCAATAATCATGTTATGAAGAATTATGCATGCTTTCATAATCCAACCAAGTTCTTCTTCATTCATGAATTTGACTGGACGAGCAAGTATCGAAAAGCGGGCTTGCAACACCCCAAAGGCTCGCTCGACATCTTTCCTCTGACCCTCTTGCATGGCAGCATAGTACTGTAGAAAAATTATGGTAACTTTTAGCTAAAGTATCAGAATTATGGGTTGTAGTGCCGTCACCTACCGATTCCATTTCATTTTGAGGATGAGAAATCGTTTTTACCAAGGTAGCATACGAGGGATATATACCATCAGCAAGGTAGTACCCTTGCGTGTAATGGTGATCAAAAATGTCGAATTCGACTTGAGGACTGTCCCCGTTACAGAGACGAGAAAAAAGTGGTGAACGGTTGAAGACATTTATATCGTTCAATGATCCAGGAAGGCCAAAAAACGCGTGCCAAATCCAAAGTTCGTAATCCGCAACAACCTCTAAGATCAAAGTGGGAGTCTTCTCCTTTCCCTTGTATTGGCCATGTAGGGCTTTCGGGCAGTTTTTTCATTCCCAGTGCATAAAGTCTATGGATCCTAACATGCCTAAGAATCCTTTCTCTCTTCCCTTCTTCAAGAGCCTTTCAGTGTCCTCCTCGGTAGGGTATCTTAAGTAGACACCACCGTACATCAAGACTATCGTTTTGCAGAAAAGTCTGAAGTAATATACGATGGTTCTTTCTCCCATTCGAAAGTAGTCGTCTAAGGAGTCGGCGGGGCAACCATAAGCGAGTATTCTTAAAGAAACGGCCACTTTAGAACGAGGGTTGGGACCGGGTTTGCCAGCACAATCAAACTTCTGTTCGAATTGACGTTCGTAGTTGACAATATCATTTACGATACGACGAAAAAGTTCTGGTCTCATACGAAATCTTCTGCGAAACATTTTGGCGCTGAAGACAGGTTGTAGATCAAGGTAATCCTTACAGAGCATCTTGTCGGCCTCGGCGTGATCGCGGTTGATGTACTGGCGGTTAGGAACTGAACCACGGTGTACAGGTACGTTTTCATTGCTGACGGATTCACAGAAGTGTTCAACTGCGTGTTCCAGGGCATTTACAGCGTCAGTGACTTCATCGTCGTCACTATCATCCATGCCAATGATCGCTTGAAGTAGATATTCGTCGATTTTAAAGGGGTTTTCTTCAGGAAATTGCATAATAATAATTGATTATGTCAAAAGTTTGGATTTATTGAATTATGTAAACAAAAAGAAGTGTTTTTCTCGTTTACAGAAAGATAGAAAAAGTATACAGCATAAAATAGAAAACACCATTGCAAAAGCATCACCAGTTTTTTCGGTAATTGAAAATAATTTGCTATTTTAGAAACAATGTGGCGGATGTGGAAAAAGTGACCTCTTTCCAAAGTTAAAAAATTTATCAAATGGAGCCCCGAAAAGGTATAAATATGAGGCACAAAATGTGTAAAATGGTTTTTTCTCCTTACAACGCAAAAAATTTCCAATTGAAATAAAAAGCATTCGTGTGAGATGGTTACTTCGGTAATTATCTTTGAAACATCGAAATCGTCAAACAATTGCAGAGTATCTATATAAGCACACGAGATGGGTGCACAGAATGGTTAGGATTGGTCTTCGTATCAACCCATGGCATTATGTGCAATTTTGTGGGTTTCATTTTACTTTTTTTTCTTCATGAAAAAATTTTTATATAAAAAAAAATGAAAAATTTTTTTCCTACGCCTGTAGGAAGAACAGGTTAGACCAAGTCTGGTCTAGATATCTGAAGATATGATACTACCACTTTATTGTAAGGTAAGCGTTCCAGTACTGATACAACGAGGCCAAGTCTTGACAAAAGGGTCAGAAGATGAGAAAGGAGAGATATTTTCAGTTGTCTGTGGAGCTGAGCCACTGGAGCTCCATTTATACTTTCTGCTTTCCAAGCAGCTCTTTATATATCTGTGGAGTACTCTTCAGGGACACTAACATACTACTGTCGATAGAAATATAAGTAAAGAATGGGGGGTTATTTTTTCTCGGGAAAAAAGCATTTCATTTGGGGATAGACTTTATCAAGTGCTTCAAAAGCTTTCTTATCATAGCTGCTGTTGAGGAAGTCCGGCATAGCAGCCACCAATTCGTCCATAGGGACTTCTACTGCATCCAAGCGATTGTAATAGCAATCGAGATGATCTAATTTTTCAGGGGAAAAAACAGTCTGAGTATTATGGCTTGTACAATCGACCGAAAAAATAAAGTGGAGTTTTCAATTAAAACCATGCTTAGTGGCGGAAAGTGGAAGACTTTGCTCAGTGGTAACATTCACCTCCTGCAAGTTCGAAAGCTGCTGGTTCAAAATCCACACTGAGTTCGGCAAGTGTAGCATGTGTGCCAAACACAATCAGCGTTGGTTACTTTTAGTCCATAGAAAATAGTAAAAGCTTAAAGTTTATAATTTAGGGTCAGAAGAAATATTTTTGTGTCAACTATAAAGAACCAAGGATACCGCTATGACATAAAGCAGTGGTATCGGTACCAATACCCTCAATATAAAAAGCGACCCCAGAAAATTATCATAGGTACTTATTTCAGACTTAGTCTTTTTGTCGTCTTGTCTTTACAAAAAACCTTTTATTTTGATAAATAAAAAGAGTACTAGCTCTTGCTTTCTTTTTTATTCGAGACGACCGATAATCTGCACAGCAAGTTGTTTTGTATTGAAATGGAGCTGACAATAGGTATAGCGTACAGATCAGTGCTGAGGCTAAGAAACATACCTTTAAAAACAATCGAACCTAAGCAGTTATATATATTTATATACTATTTTATTTTTTTTTTTAAAAAAAAAACTTCAACGCTGCCAATGCTTTGTAATGCATTCTCTTTTTCTATCAACTGACTTTTCGATAAGCTTGTCAAAGTCGTCATCGTCGATTGACATACGTTTTCTGCTACTGGTACTTGTGGTGGGAGCCTCCTTCTCAACACCCCATTCTTGATGTATTTTTACAATAGAAATCAACTTGTTGAAATCAAATACGAATTTTAACAGATCATCCATTATCAATGGAATTTTGATTTCTGCAAGCTCAGAGAATATGTAAAGACCATCATTGGCCAAAGTAAGGATATAAAACACAATTAATCTACCTATATTTTAGTTAGTATAATTATCTACACTGCCATTTCAAAAATATATGTCTCACCAATTACTTGATAGCTCAGCACTCCTTTTAAGTTATTCATATCTATGCTGGCTTTTGAAAAGATTGCAATGCGCAACAAGTCTTTGCTGATAGCATGGTTGTTTTCGGATTGGTATTGACTTTTGATCTCTCCAAAACCCAAACTTACTCCGAAGTGTAGACCATTTAATATGGTCATGGTCACATCAGGTCTTTTTTTGGTTAAGTTCAGGTTTTTCTTGGCTTCGTTTGTAATGAGTCCAGTACTAATATACAGATAAGTAAAAAGAACAACGATATTTTTATGCAATATAATAAACACAACTTACAATCTTAACAGAACATTATTATCTGGGTCGTCAAATAGACCAGTTAAAAGAGGTTCTACAAATCTAGTAGAAAGTTCTTGCTTTTTAATGTCCTCTGATAGTACTTTGCATAATACTTTTCCAAGTCTAATAACGAAATAAGTCACAAAATCAATTAGCTGTTTCTCTGCTTCTATTTGATTTATATTACAGATTCGCTGTAGCTTTGATGACTTTGAATTGCTCTTTTGGAATTTCATCTTCCATAGATAACAGCTTTACTATGCCTTTTTCTCGCGATATTGTTTTAGTCTGTACTTCCTTCAGAGCAAAAGTTGGTTAACTCACGCATTTTCTGCATAGTTTTTATGCCATACTGTACCTCAATTATCTTTCCTGTGTCTGTTATCAGCTTCCAAGGTAAAGAGCCATTTACTTCAAACAAAGTTCTCAAATAGTTCACTAATTTTTCAAATTGACCATCAAAAGCATTTGCCACATATTCGTGTACACGATCAGGCTTTACTAGTAAAATAGATGAGAGTGCTCTACAAAATGAAAACAGAAATGTATAATAATACGTATATTAATTAACTGCGCCTAGTACGAGCTTTTCGATATGATATAACTTATTACCCAAAGCCTTCAATTATCACAATGTTGAGAGTCCCTTTACGGATGTGAAGATGAGGTTTGTGCCTAAACAGAGAGAAGCCTCATACCGCTGAGTTTATCAAAAACGCACTTGATGTAAGGGAAAAATCCTGTGTACGAACGTTCATGATAGAGGAAATATTAAAGAAGGAAAGAAAAACGAAAAGAAACACGTTTGTGGTCAATATTTATACAAATATAAGCTAATTTATCACAAAAGAGCCCAGAAAATAATTTATTATCATTTGAACAATCAAGCTGGACACTTGATATTTTCTCATTATCCAAACCAAAAAAAAAAAAAACTCGTAATTCATTGATTACAAACGCTAACATTTCTTATTGTTTAGAAGATGAAATACGAGTTTATGATAGCATTTAATAGAGGCATTGTGTTGTAGTCTCTTTTTTAACTTGAAATGAAGTACAATATAGTGGAGACCAAGCTTTTTAAACCTTGAACTCAGGGCGAAATATGGGAGTGCTCAAAGCAAACAAATGACTTCTGTTTTATTGTATCAAAAGGCTTTCGACGTTGACACGAAGGTTCTGGGTTCTGTTTCTTTTTCTCAAACGTTGAGACCCCTTTGGTCTGTTTGAGTGAGACAGCTTTCGATTACGTTGAAAGTAATGCGTAAGTGTTATCCGTAGTCGAAAAGTGTCGTCTGAAATCTTGAAAGATGGGAGGAAGCGTGCTCAAGTACTTGAAGATATTCTTACGTAAGCATATTTTTCACGTTTTGTGATTGGCTGAAGCATATTTTGTTCCTTTTTTGGCAGCGTTTTTATATTCTGGCCAATCAAAAGTCTCAAAAAGACTGCTTACGTAAGAACATTATTAGTAGGACAAAAACAGTCTGCTCATGTAGCAAGTATAGTCTAGAAATGGTTTGAGCAAGTTCTTCGCGTATATTGATCAACAATCCCCTGTATTCTACATTTAACTGATACGACACATGTTTCTAAGTGGATCCATATATCCACGATATTTCGTGCGCCGTGTCCAAAAGTGAAAAGTGAAGAGTTACGCCAAGTATTAGCACACAGAAGATACTAGCCATTGTTGTACATGATATTTTATTACATTTAATTAAATTTACAATAGGGCATCAATTGTTGTTGTCTCGTCTTCATTTGCATCATCATTGACTTTGGTAACTGGTCTCTCTGCACGCTTAGGCTCCAGAGTGACTGTATCCATTTTAATGATGTTTTCTGTTTGGCAGGCGTATTTTAGGGTATATTTAGGTTGTTTTGAAGTTGCGTCCTCGTTATCGGCTCTGATAGATGATAACAACGGTAACAAACCCGTTGTTTCCATTTTCCTTTCCTCTATTTCAAATAGCATATGTGTGCCCAAAGTTTCGTCCACTTCTCCTTCAAAAGTTAAATCACCAATTTGTAAAAAAGGTTGACCTTCCTCTAAACCCTAAATGCAAAGATTTCGTAAATCGCTGTTCGTATCCACTGTGTTGCTCGTCTCAATTACCGTGATGCGACAGCCGCCTGTTGCAATTGCAGCCTGATCAATATATTCCGTTGTAGCTGCTGTCCCAACGTCAAATAACACGTAACTTGTCTACTTGAAATTCATAATAACTTTTCTTCTTTCATTTCTTTATTTCCTTGTATCCTCACCTCTTCCTCGTACTCGGAATCGCTCATTTTAGTGTGATTAAAGAGAGTAGAAGATGCAGTTTCGTTTCATGACTTAGTTGCGGACGAAGCAGTCACTTCGCATACAGCACTTCACAAGCCAATGAAGAGCCAGCTGAGATTGAATCACAGTTGTCTTGAATGAGCCACTTGAATGTTTCTGTCAACTTCAATATACTTTCCAAAGCTCCCCAGCGATTTCATTCACGGCAACAGAGATATTTTGAGGGTAGTCAAAATAAAGACGAAAATGTTGTAATAGTCGCGAAATATGGGCCTAATTGCTCCAAGGCTCTCTGAGTAAAGGTCACATCACAAGTGTTTTTTTCTCAAATTCATATGTTCCTCAAATTGTTGTGCGACTACTTTGAAATAAGCATCCGATTGAAATTGAGGTTTGTGGTCCCAAGTAGCTAGCTTATATTCCATAATGTTGCACACTCAAGTTTATTATATTACTCACGTATATAATGAAAAAGAAGAGCTCAATGCTAATAAATAAGGTCTATTTTTCTTCGTTGCTTAGGATGCAATGATAAAGTCCTTCAAGTCACTCAACCAAGAATTGACACCATTAGCACGTCTTGCCCTGATTTTAAGTAAATTGAAGTTTAACTAAATTAGTGCCGTGAATTGTGTGGGTTCGTCATGATCGCGTAAGTTTAAATCGTCCCTAATTTGGAACCTTGGTTACACTCTCGAAATAGGCAGTGGTAACCTCCGCATTTATGGCTCACATTACACAACAAATGTGTGGGGTTTCTGCTGCCACCACTCTCTTTCATTTGATCCCTTCAAACTCTTCTTTTCTTCTTTTCTCTTCACAGCCTATTCCTCTTTCTCTTTCTCCTACATTAAAAACATTAGAAAGAGAAACAGTCAATGACACAAGTAAGAACCACTGCACAATAGAAATAGAAACACACACACAAAAAGAACATCAATGGCCCAAGGAAGAAATCGCATTTACTTCGCCATTGCTTTCACACTCTCCTCCATTCCTGCCCTATTCGCTATATATGCCTTCAGTTTCACGTTTTTAAGTACTCTTTTATTTGCCTTTTCATTTATTAGTATGGGACTATCCACTTTTCTATTTGTCGGTTACAAGACTGTTAAACATGGAACGTCTATGCTGTCCACTATGCTCTCGGGCGTGAGCAATTCTTTAACGCCTTTCACCAGGTATTTGTCCAAGACGGCTATTATTGGACCCCTCTTTTCGCTTGTGATACGATTCTTATTTTTTATGGGGTTTGTGGTGTTGCTTATGTGCGATCACCTTGTTCGATCTGTACTTCGATTATTTGTTGGCAAGCACCCTTCCAACCGAAACTATTGTAAGTATTAGACATAGAAATGTAAAGGAAATAGTCGTTAAATTGTTTCACCTAGCTATCACGAATGCGATGGATCCTCGGCTCGAGTTATTTGATGACACTATCCCGAGAACGAAACATTTAGAAGATAGTGAGCTGTTTAAACAAAGAAAACAACTACGCATGACAGACGAACAAGAATCACGAGAACTGACATCACTCCTGAAGCGACCAAAATACTCGGTCCCTTTAGCTTATACCCTTTCTGTCGCCAGTAAACTCGTGTACGAAGATATAGACGTCATTAAATATGAATTAAAACGAGCTGGTTTTGATGTGGACAGTACATTTCGTCCCATCGCTTATAAGGTAAAATATAAAATGAATGGATAAACTATATGTATGTAAGGTAACGTAATACGAATGGGATTATTTTAACGGGTTTCATATATAATATTAGAACATTTGCGCATTTATCACCGAAAAGGATGATGACATTTTATTGGTGTTCAGAGGGTATGTGTGTACAACAGCGCCACAACAATAATACATATTCAGGAACACTCATGACTTGCAATTTACACTATAGCACCAATCCATTAAATATCCAAAACTACATGACAAACATTACAGTCAACATGACTGAAGTCAAATCACCTTGGGGACCCATGGGGAGAGTGCATAAAGGGTTTTGGAAGGCCATGGGAGAGCCTAAACGTAGACCTTCACAAGCTGCAAACACTGCAACAGCAGCACAAAAAGCAGCGGCTAAAGCCATGGGCTCTTCAGATGATACGAATGTGAGTGCAACTGCGACGCCCAATGGACCTATTTTGAGAATCGAGTTAATCAACACCTCCGTTTACCGGACCATTGTCTCTGCTATTCAAGGTCTGGGGAAAATCATCAAATTTCTCACATTCAATTTGTTTTATCACGTCAAGGAACCGATCGATAGTTCCTGGATGGGACCCGACACTGATATTCGAACCAATAGCATGTACACACAGGCAGAGCAACAAATTTTAGAATTAATTCACCGGAAATCAAGTAGCACTAAAAGCAGCAGGAGACGATCAGGATTATCACATGGCGAGACACCTAAAAAAAAGAAGAAGCGGCTGTTTATTACTGGCCACTCCCTCGGTGGAGCCATGGGCACAAGTAAGTATAGATAAAGAGAGGGGGGAGGAGGAGAGCTTGTTGTGTTTAATGATTGAAGCGACTCACATACATGCTATGCATCATCATAGTCTTTTTGGCCAAGATGCTTCAATCAAAGAGTCCATTGTTGGACCATTTTGCTGGTCTTTATACCTACGGTCAACCTAAAATTGGCGATGCTGAATTCTCCAAAGTGTTTAGCCCCAGCATGACCAGCAAGATTTTTCACCACGTTTATAACAACGATATTATTCCACGTACTCCAACCTTTTGGAGATATTAGTAAGTTGCATGTATACCTTCATCAATTAGTGTGTTGTACTAACTATACCCATAAAGTACACCACCAGGCACACTTGTGTACATTGACTCCGCATTCAATATTACTATTTATCCACCTAATCCATATACGAACGAACCGGTGCCTGTACGACAAATCTCATTTTTGCATTTATCCGGTCTTTTAAACCGATATGTCATTCGTCGACTCGTCAAAGAAAACCAAATTCGAATCCTACTTCGTATTTTATTCCCCTTCTTTCTCAACGACCACTTCCCCTCGGATTATTGTGAGAGTCTGCGTTCAGGTACGGTGCATTGGGTCATTATGGGTGCAGGTGGATTAGAAGGTGGTAGTGAAGAGCAACAGAAACATATTGCAAGCAAAAAACGAGGTTCCATGCAACGACGTTATAGTATTGTAGACGTTCAAGATTAATGAATGATCATATTATTTATTATGTAAATAAGAGAAATAAAATTGTTATTATAATTAGATCAATTTAAGCAAATAGCTCTTTGTAAGATGATGCCACGAGTCCAACATTGAATATCCGGTTTGTGATGCCGTCCTCCATAAAAACTTCTTTCATGTCTTTCCAAGTACGATACGTTTGGTTGGTATCGGGATCATGGAACACCAAGTGAACGAATTCGCTATCATTGATACCTAGCATGTCAAAATAGACGCGGAAGAGATCGCCGAATGTGGTGGGGCCAACTGCATCTTGGTGCAGGATGTGATCGTCAGTTGCTCTTACTGGAAAGTTCGTAAAACATCTCACTTCTCTTGGTCTACCCTCTACCCAATTTTGAAACTTGTAAACGTAGTACCGGGGCGTCGCTGCAGGTTGTTGGAATCCACTTAAAATGCGTTCCTCTGTCTCGGGATCAGGATGAAAACCAAGTCCTTCTAATACGTTTTCTTCACCATGGAAAAACTGTTCCCATTCTTCCACATAGTCTTGATAATGTTCGTCACAGAGAGGAATGGAGTTGAGCTCTCCCTCGTCGATCTGAAAGCCTGTATTTAAATTATACGCATTTTCGTCTGCATGTCGCTTGACCCAATCAATAGTGTACGCGCGCTTGTAGGTGTTGGTTGACATCACTTCTGCATTCTCTGGTTGCGTCTGTGGAAGAGAAGGAATAGTACTGTCTTTGCACAAACAGTGGGTGTTCAGATAATTGTGATAGGGCTATATATGTATAGATGCATGCATGCATGTCAATTAGATACTTTTCTTCTTGCACAGTAGTGTACCTTACCTTGAGACAAAAGAAACATTTGAGACAAACCACGCAGTAACATGATTGAAGAGGAAGTTGACCCTCATTGTGCACAACGCCAGAGACTTCAGCCGTAGGCTCAAAGTCCTCGACGATCTCGGGATCAGGAGTCGAGTTACTTGCAGAGACATTAGTGGAGAGGTTCTGATCAAGACTTGCGGTGGTAGCAGGTGTTGGCGGGGTAATCGTAGGACTTGTCCCGGGAGTGGTAGAATTGACGGATTGAGTGGGCGTATTCAGAAAAGATTGGGGAGTAGGTGGTCCAGTCATAACAAATAATGATTATAACAGAAAAGATGAAGAAAAAAAAGATATCATAAAAATGTGCATTGTTATTTATACGTTTCTTTGCCCGTCTCTAATTGACGACGACAATAACGATTGACATTTTATTATTATTATTGGAAATAATGGTAGAGTATGTACTGCGAAATATTAAAACCAAACAAGGAAGCGACGAACAATGCGATACAAAGAGCAATAGGGTACAAAAGTAACTCCGTATGAACCAAGAAGGGCAAAGCTAATGATGAATAAAAAGGTCATGAGGGGGCACGTCAAATACAAAGAAATTTATAAATTACCATTCAAGCCTAAAAATGTGCCCACGATATACCAAATAAAAGCCGAGACGTACATGATATTGCCAATAAACATTGAGATCCAATTATCCTTCAGCAATAAAGGCAAAAAGAATAATTGCACGACGTAGAGGAGAATGTAGAAAGGTATAAAGGCGTTACAATGAACGTCAAAAGCATACTGCCATTCCACCTTTTGAGCCACTGCGTAGCTATTTATAGTTTGTGTTAAAAACTTGTTTGTGATGTACCTAAAAGTATTGGAAGTGTATCTTTGTTATTAGTTGCGTTTATACATATGTTTGAGGGCGTTGTAAATACCATGTTATCGTGGATATCAGTGCACCCACTAACAAAAAGTGAATCAAGACCATCGAAAGTATGGTTTTTATTGTGTCGTAGAATCCATACGAATATGTGAAGCTCCAAACGATGGCGGAAACTAATATAAATATTAAAGGTGTTATTGATCAATATGCCTCGAGCCGTTGATAATGGATCGCCCTTACTCGTTAAAAAGGTCACTAATAATACGACAAATGCAGGGTCATCTCTAGCCCATTGATTCTTTGTCTCTGTATAATTGAAAAAGAAAAGTGTAACATATTAGCATATATGATGAATCAGTCATTTTGCCTGGGATCATTCATTACGTTTATGGTAATAGATATTTCGGTATCTACATTAAGTAGTGGTGCATAAAAACATCAGTCGCCCTTGCCCTTTTATTAACAAACAACCCTTTTATTTACTTACACTCTTCTCGGGGCGATTAACAAATAACCCATTTGCCATAACGCAAACTGTGGTTAGAATAGTTCTTAGTTGAATGTTGTCCCATTATTTTATCACACACAATAAACCCAAACTAACCTCAAAGTCCATTTGTGGGATTCGAACTAATCGATGAAAAAAAAAAGTCGACTTTTTACTACTACGATATCCGTTTCTGCCATCGCCGTGATAAATGTTTGAATTGGTTGTAGGTAAGATGGACGCCATGGGTGGTGTTACTTCTATAAATTGTGGTAAAATATGTACAAAGCCAAACTCTCTCTTACAAGTTGGGAACACACTGTCTTTTAAAAATAAGCGTGGAAAGCAGTCATGGTTTATCTAGGTAGATCCTTTTTATTTATTTAAACTTATTCAATCTAAAGTACGTAGTAGTATTAATACAATAGTGGTAGTGGTATAGCAATTGGTAAATTCATCATAATGAAGGTATCATCAATAATTTAAATATAAAAGTAGTTTTTAAAACTTCTTTTGGCCTTCTAATTGAAGCATACAAGCTTCGATACCAAATTTTTCATGATGGAAATAATAGGGAATCATTGGCATAAATACACTACGACGTTGTTCTTGACGTTGTGGTTGTGATTGTTGAGGCTTCTTTGAAGTCTGTGTTTTTCTTTTCTTTTGCTTGGGCAAGACGATATGAGGCTCAATGGTACGTTGAAACTGGAAGGTTGGATCATAGTCGTATGAAACAATGGCAGGTTCGTTGTGTTCACTGATATGAGACAACAAAGTAGAAATAGGAGGAAGCCAGTTGGTGCTTGAGGATGATCTACTCAAGGTGCTGCTTGTGCTTGAAGAAGCAGTGGTTGAAGTCGAAGCATAAGATACGACCGAGTTCACTGGAGAGAACGTTACTCTCTTTCTCTTGTTGGTGGAGAATTCCTTGCTGTTATCTGTGAAGGACATGGTATGCGTAGAAAAAGAGAAATGTGGTAAAAAAAAAAAAGAATGTAAAAAAGAGTCTTTCACCCTTTTTATACGCGCACAAGTAAACATGTTGATGACAACAAGTGGTTTGAATAATTTTTCATTTTATTTTTTATATGTAATGGACAGAAGTAATAATGTTAGTGAATGAAATCATATAAGAAGTTCAGAATTACTTTTTATATATAAAATTTCTTCCATTAAAATAATCCTTCTTGGAGTCACAGATAGAGATACATGCGTACTAAGAACAACAGTAACTACAATAAAATGCCCTTAATGAGTAAAGAGCCTCTTTAACTTTGCCAACTTTAATTCCGACCCTTGGCAAAGTTGATTTTGTGGACAAGTTGTGGTCAGTGGATTTGATTGGCTTCGAAAATGATGTGCTTTAAAGGTCTTTTTTTTTCATGGTTTGAAGAGGTGTATATATTTCGATAGTAATGATATGGATGCAAAGAAGTAATATATCATATCATTTATTATCTATATTATAATTACGGTCTTTAAATACAGAAAATTAAGACTAGGGATGACTAGTACCTAAGCATGTCCAAATTTACGTAATGTATTGTGAGTTATCTAGATTTAACAGAATTATGAGAGTTGGGGTAAAATTCAACTACTTTTGTAAAAAAACCTTTGGAAGTACTAATCTGAGCCTGATATCCGTGGTGCCATTTTCCAAGATGGAACTCTTTTGCACTACAGATAATGCAGAATTTTTAGAGATGACACAAGACGAGATAATTCTGCTTGTCATTTATCGAAATCTCAAGGATTATCTAAGACAAATTGAATGTATTCTGTTGGATGTGAGCCGATATCAACATAGTAGAAAATTTTGTTTAAGAAACGATGGTCCATATGAATAAACATCATTATTCGTTGATCCATCTTGTGAACTAGTCTCTATCTAGGCCAACCTGAAGTCATCAATGAACTATTCTCCCATCTTAATCTGCTTATGTCGAACTTCGATATCGCCGAGTGAGAAATCCATTGTGGCTTCTCACTTCGATTTATTTTAGTTTGTTTATTATTGAAATACATACGACATGGGAGTCTTTATCCTCTCACAGAAGTGATTTACTAACGTTCGCTCAATAATCAATCAATTTTTTGGGCTCTTTCGTGATAAATTAGCCTATATTTCTATAAATATTGACCGCAAATGTGTTCCATTCTACCTTTTTTCTCTCTGCTTCAATATATTCTCCACTATGAATGTTTACACTTTGAATTTTTTTTTTTTGCATTAAGTGCATTCTGGATGATTTCAGCGGTGTACATTCGCAATACAAGACTTGATCTCCAAAGCCGTATAAAGGTTCGCTCTTTCCGCCTTTCTGTCTTTTCAAAAGTTACTGACTTTGGGTGATAGGCATTAACTTGAAGGAAAGGATTGTCACTCAAGAGACAAATTCTCTGTATGAGGATTGTAAGGATGAAGTGGAGGTACAAGAAGGCCTGGAATATAACAGAAGAAGATATCGTTTTACCGGAAGAAAATATTGCTCTACCAGAAGAAGGTATTATGGTTGGTAAATTAAACCTGTACCATAATAAAAGTGGTAGTCGCAGTTGCTGAGTGTTTGGCTCGCGTGTAACATAACCTCTTCTTCTTCCTCAATTGATCTCGTGAAGATGCCACTTTACTATGAAGGTAGGTGTTACTCCAATACTCAATAGATGCGTAAAACTAAGTGGTGGCATTTTTTTAGTTATTAAACACTTCTTCCTCAGTAATGAAGCTGAGAAATACAGTTTACAATGTTTTCACAGTTCAAGCCCGGTTTACGTGTTCGCTAATACCGATCACTGGGAAGTAAAGAGTTTATGAAAAAACAGATTCTTCGAAGTTACTAGGCAACTAGATATTACTATTGTAAGTGTGATCATAATGCCTTTTCGAACCATTGAAACACTCAATTTAGTTGAAGACGATATCACTGTCAGACAACACTTTACAAACTACTTGACAAAAACGAAAGTCTCTGACTGGAAATATGAAAACGTGATAAAGCAGCTGCTTGACCTTGGATTCCTTCCCACTGACGAAGAAAATGATTTGCAAGAACTTGGATCAATGTATAAAAACATTGTAACTGACTTAAAGAACAACAAATCATCAACATACTCAGAGACTGAAAATAGAAAAATGGCAAGCATTGTTGAACACATTGAAGTCTCATGTACTGCTTCACCGAATAAAAAGATCATACGTGAAAGAAAATGGCAAAATGCATATCAGCGAACCTTGGAGGATGAAGTTTTGGATACTGCTACCTTGAAGGAAGATACCTGGGAGACCAAGAAAAAGGCTGCTGAAAAAAACTTCAAGAATCTGTCAGTGAGTGAAAAATTCGCACATTTAGCCACTTATTATGGCGAAGATGGAATATTAAACCTGCAAGACGCAAAGCTTCCAAAACGATTCAACAAGTACTTGAAAAAGATGAAGGACGAAGCTGGAATTGGAGTAAAACCTTTGGTTACTCTTGAAAAAAGGGACATGTTGATTGAGATTTCTAACTGCAAGAACACTTCTGAACTCGAAACTCGTTTATCGACATGGTACTCCAAGAAAGATTTGTCTCCAAATTGTAGATACATTAGATTTGCTTTGTCTGCGAGTGTTGAGCTTTGGTCAACAAAGGCTCTGCTTAATAAAGCTCATGGTGAAGATTGGTACCGCATGCATATATATTCAAGCGTGTGGGATAAAGCTTTCCTCGATGGCAAGATTATCAAAAGCTTCACAACTTGGGGTAGTAAAAAAGAATATATTTTTTCAAAGCAGAGGAAATAGGAAAGAAACAGAAAACAGAAGTGACTTTGTAACAAAGCGAGCACGAATGCTGTACTTTATGTATGAAGGAAGGTTATTTGGTAATGCCAAGCTAACAGCTCTACAATAGTAAAAATTTATTTATTTTCTTTCTAGAGATAAAGCTCTTCTGACAATAACAGATCACCCTTCATACCACAAAGCATTTATGAAGAGTCTTGAAGAAGAAGGCTATCAATTAATAGGTTACATATGAAAGTCAAAAGGAAAAGAAAAAGACGATGTCAGAGTCCGAGTATCAACACCTCACAGGTTCTACAGTCTACAATAAGAAGCTCGGAGAGAAGAATACCAGGGCTGGAATCACGGCAGTCGAAGCTGCAACTCCCACAGCTAAGACTGCAAGAATTTTCTCGTATTGACGGTTTGCAAACCATATGCTTACAAACATGGATGCGTTATTATAAATAACAATCGCCGTAATAAAACAGTTTCCCCAAGATGTAAAGTAGAAATACTTTATACAAGTTTGATCTTCGCTGGGTTTTCTCTCTATTATAAGCAATTTATTTTACGAATTAAGTTTTTCTTTATGAAATAAACTAGTCTTTATAAAGTAATTACTATCTTTGCTTCAATTGACTCAGTTACTCAACAAGAAGTGTACTTTCGTCATTATTGTCCCAGGGATTTAACTCCGTTCACCATCGTCCGTCATTATTTTATGCAAAAATGTAAAAAGTTCTATTTTGATCGAAAAGAAAATATCCCAAAAATATATATTCAACCCCCCTTTTCTTTTCTTTCTTCATATTAGATACATAGTTGTATGGGAGCTACTGATAGTAAATTAGCCTTCAGGAAAGGCGTGTTTCGTTTATTCGAGGAGAGGGTAGCATCATATACACACACAGCTTATTTATTGCACTTGTCAACTAACTAAAGATCAAACATCTTTTTTATTTTTTAGAATGTACCAGTCAATGCAGATGACTATTGGACTCTGGTAAGCAGCAATCGACTTCTTCTTTCCAGCATATATCAACCCCTCATACTCATATATATTCTTACCCAACTAGTTTTGGACATTGCCTGAAAGCATTGACGATGTATATACTCTTGTGGGTTCAGCAGATATCAGAAAAGCAAGGGATGGCGCACGAGAGAATCTCGAAACATTAATAGACAAAGTACTTGTTATCAATTTTCAACATGTCGATGAAAAATAAAGGGTCTAATATCTTCATTTTACTCACTCATTGTAGCTATTAGCAGATATGCAACTTCAACTTAACTCAAAAGGACCTACTCAAATCAGCCATCTACTCAATTGCTGTCGCGTATTGTCCAGAATTATGCCCTTTATATTTGAAAGTCCTGAATGCGTAGAATGGGAAAAGAAGTTCTTTTGGACTCCACGCATTGTAGAAAATGTAGAGCATCAACCTCAAGGAGATGATGGCAAGAAACAGCCACCGCCTCAACAATATAAAACTTTACCGCCTAGAGCAGAAGCACTAATAACAAGTAAAAGATCATTATGATGGGAGAGCAGCATGGAGTGCAGAAACTAAAAAAAAAGTGTACTTTTAGTGACATTACAAGCATTATTTTTTGCTGGATTTACATTACCACAGACGATGGGCACAGCTGACTCAAAAGTGAACTACGTGATTTGGGAAACAGGCGTTGGGTCTTCCACGCCTATTGGATCATCTAGAGACAATGATGTGAATAGAACCGAAGTGCTTCGATTATTGACCGTGTTATTCTCCAGATCAATGTACACCACACCATCGCAGATATTATCCAAAAACGATCCATGGTTGAATTTCATGGTCGCCAAGACAGAGAGAAATGTTGTGTTGGCTTTCTTGTGTAGTTTGATGAATTCAGCTTGTAAATTCAATCCTATGGGTTGGACAGCAGTGCCTTATAATCACATCATGTATACAGACCCTAAGGAACAATTAGTTGCTTTGTGTTTACGCACTTTGTTGGTTGTGTTGGATTATCGCTCGCCTGATTCAATTCAACGATTGCATTCCCAGGAAAACAATAACGAAAGTCAAACAGAAATCATCACAGAAAATGCATTTAGATTTTATTTGTCAAGGCTACATCGCGCTCAGGATTTCCAGTTTTTGTTTGATGGTATCTATCGTATTCTCAGCAATCCCATGCAGGTGAGATTTTGATATTTGGAGTGGTGGATATTTCCTATATTAAACAGGGGCTATTTTGTCTTAGACTTTGAATAGTTATTTACCCGGATCGTCAAAGAGAGTCAAATATCACATAGAAATGATGATGCTTTGTTGGAAGTTATTGGAAACCAATGGAGTAAGACAGGAGAACACACAAGTCAAAGTGAAGAATCATAGACACTGACGATTCTATAATTACAGAGATTCAAAAACTATTTGATGGAGACGGAGAGGGCGTTGGATCTCATGATCGTGTTATTATTTTATGCAACTGAAAACAAGTTAGATCCATGTAACGTATATTTGTTTGGGGACGGAAAAAAAGAGTGGAAAAAGTGACTAATTATGTCTGTAGCTCAAGTAGGCTTGGTGAGGATGTGCTCTTTTATTTTGCAAACACTATCTGCAGATAGAACATTTAGTGTCAAGATTAATAAGCACTTTGAAGGCCATGCTTCACTTCCCATCAATATGAGATTGCCCAATTTCCAAGGCTCTTATGCAGATTATCTTATTTTGGTAAGTCATTAAATCCTTTAATGATTGACCCTAGCTCTAACATCAGCACATAGACCATATTCTCATTGATTGCAACTTCTCGCGGTACATTATCCACTCTGTACCCCGAGCTCGTCAAGACAATCACCAATATATCACCTTATTTGAAAAACATATCTGCATTAACAGCAACAAAGCTGCTTTCTCTATTCAACTCCATGTCAGCTCCCGGATTTTTGTTGGCTGATGAAGCAAACCACCACTTGATAGAATACTTGCTAGAAGCCTTGAACAATACAGTGCAGTTTCAATTCTCAAGTAAGCTAGTAAAGCAAGATTATACAAGTTGTGCATTACTAACTACTACTCCTTGATAGATAATCCTCATTTAATCTTTGCTATTTTGAAAAACCACCAAAAATTCCAGAAACTAGCCGAGTTTAGCCTTGACAATGCTATGATCGAGATCGAGAGACTGCGCCAATTAAAGGAAAACAGACTTCGAAGACAATCCATAGATGATGCTCAACCACCTGTATTGTCACCAACTTCATTATCCGGCAGCCACACACTATCAGAAAAAGCAAAAGGAAAGCTGCCAGAGGGATCATTATCGCGTACATCAAGCAATTCTAGTATGTCTCAACAACAACAGACACGTACCGGTACTCCGCCGATCAGACAATCGAGTGTTTCCTCCATCAATTCTACAGCCAGTCTCCCAGGCGCAAAGAATGGATTTATTCCAACTGATGACTGGGTAAGCATATGATACATAAAGTGAGGAGTGAACTTGATTTACTCAACTCTTCTTTCCGTAGATTTACCACTGGCATTCAAGACTTCCTCTGGACACCATTGCAGCGTTGATACATGAGTTACTACCCAAATTAGAGGGTGATCAATTATCAAACGAGCAAATTATGGAGTGTTTTAGAGGCATTGTTGTGACAGATATATTACCACCTGCACATCCAGTGTGTATTCGTAATTTCAAATGGGGAGATGCAATTATCATCTGGTTCCGTAGTTTATTATGGGGTCAAACATACATTACTTCTGTGTCTCATTATGGGCCATGGAACAATACACAAATCAAATTATTTCACATCAAACAGCAACAACAGCCACAGCAACAACAACAACAAGACGCCACAGGTGCTTCCTCACCGCGTCCTTCCATTACCTCTAATAGAACAAATTCAAGTACTACTGCCATTTAATAAAAACTCATTTTATTTCTTTGTACAATAATAATATACTACTACTACTATTAACGTTGAGCTGCTTGTTGTTGATCATAAATTTTACGTTCACATTGATCGATGGTAGCCAAGTTAGAGCCCATCTTGTTCATGGTTTCTTGATATTCATCTTCTTCAACAGAGTCATACACAATACCACCACCTGCTTGTAAATAAGCAACACCGTCCTTAAACACCATGGTACGAATAGCAATACATGTATCCAAACCACCGGAATAATCAAAGTAACCAACAGAACCAGCATAAATACCTCTCTTTTGTTTCTCTAATCCACGAATTAATTCCACGGCTCTAATCTTGGGTGCACCAGAGACAGTACCAGCAGGGAAAATAGCACGGAAAGCATCAAAGGGTGTTTTATCGTCACGTAATTTACCAGACACGTTGGAAACAATGTGCATCACATGGGAATAGAGTTCAATCTGCATTAATTTATCCACTTTGACAGATTCGGGCTTACAAATACGGTTGATATCATTACGGCCCAAATCCACAAGCATGACATGTTCAGCGCGTTCTTTGGGGTCACTGAGTAAATCTTCTGCTAATGCTTTATCTTCCTCGGGTGTCTTTCCACGCTTTCTTGTACCGGCAATAGGATGTGTAAAGGCCACACCGTCTTGCACCTTGGTCAACATTTCAGGTGATGCACCGACAATAGTGAATCCCTTCAAGTTGATATAAAACATGTAAGGTGAGGGGTTTAAGGAACGGAGGTGACGGTACACGTTGAATGGATGAAGATCGGTAGGACGTGCTAATCGTTGCGAAGGGACGGCTTGGAAAATATCGCCTTCCTTGATATGATGCTTCAAATTAGACACAAATCCCATATAACCGTCCTTGCCCACATTGGAAACTGCTTCTTTTCCTAAAGTGACAGGACCTTGAGGGACAGGTGGGATTCTTTCTTCGTTTAATAATGAAAGTGTGGTTTCGATCTCTTCGGCTGCTTTGGTGTACTCGCGTTTGACTTCTTCAGGGTCGGTGGCGTCGCTGCGGAAGTGAGAAACGACATTGACAATTTGACGCACTCGGTCGAAAATAACCAAGGTATCGCACATCATGAAAATGGCGTCGGGGATATTTAAAGGATCTTCGAGGTCGCCTTGAATACTGGGTTCAAAATATTGATAGCAATCAAAGCCAATATATCCAACAGCACCACCTTATAAGATAATTCAATTAGAAGCTTATTCTACTACTATACTTGGAACTCTATTTACTTACCGGTGAAACTGGGAAGGCCAGGTACTTTGACGTATTTGATATTTTCTAATTCCTTTTGGACGGGAATGAGAGGATCACCACTGACAGCTTGATCAGCTCCCACCTTGATCAACTTGTAAGGATCTACAATGGCATTAATAAACTTAGTATACTCTCATTCGCGTATATAACAATAAGCTTTATTTACCAGAGCCAATAAATGAATAACGACTGATATTTTCTCCACCTTCAACAGACTCGAAAAGAAAAGAATAGTCGCAACGGTCAGCGACTTTAAGGTATGCAGAAACGGGTGTCAAAAAGTCAGCTTCGAGTTCGGCATAAATAGGAATCGTGTTGCCTTTTCCTTCAGCAACAATAGCTTGAACTTCTTCAAGAGTAGGTTTTAACTTTAAAGACATGGTAAATAGTTTGTAATGGAGTGTAAGTGGGGAGAAAAAGAAAAGGGCTTGAAAAAAGAAAAGAGGGTCAAAAAGGAAAAATAATTAACTCAGATTGACTCTACTTTGAAGTCTCTCTCATTCACGCTCACTTGTTGTGCTGTATATCAAGAATGAGTCATTCCACGTGATGCACTCATTTCTAGCAGAAGTTTGCAGGTATTATCATTGACTAGGTAATTGACAGCAAGTACGACCTGGTATTTAGTTTAGTATTTATTAGCATCATCTTTTATGAACTCTCTTATTGTCATTTCAAATCTCGGTCCACTGGATTTAAGGCCGAATAAAAAATACGCCTGAGTGTCAATTTGTGATGGATCTTGACTCATATTTTTTGTTCGTCCTCGCCATACTAACAGTAGCACTGCTAATCTCGTAACATTAATATAGTGATAGAACACTAGTGTCATGACACTTTATTACTTTCTATGATGGCATCTATTATAGTACCAAGTTGACTCTCCTACCTCTTTTTTCAAATGAAGAGCAACCATAGTATTAGACACGCTTAGCCAGGATTACTAAGCTCCACATTAATTGGGTCGCTTTTAACGTTATTAACAGCTCTCCTGCTGTATTATTTTTAGATGAGTACATTGCCCATAAACTCGACTATATTATTAGACATTTGGAGGCTCAAACAGGTACGTTTCATTCCTTTTTATAGCTCTCGCATAGCTTTCGTCAGGGCTATACAATGATGGCCCAAGAACATTTTGTCGTACAATATAGCAATATGTCTCTGCCCAAATGCAGCTTAAGGCTTATTTTAGAGAAATCTTCAATTATTATCGCCCTTTCACTCTCTTTCATATGTGTTAAAGACATGAATCATAATACCGCTAACACTCAGGCAACGTCATCTTTTTCAACATTTATGCATAAATAAAAGATTCTGCGGATGGGTTGCATAAACTTCTGTTTATCTATCAACACGTAACATAAAATGCTTATGAAACCTACACTGAATTTAGTTGAAGACAAGCAAAAGATCAGAGACATTGTTGCTGAATATTTGGAGAAACACATGATTCTAGAATGGAAGTACGAAATGGCTTTGAGCATCCTTATAGACAACCAACTCGATATTGAACCCACTGCTGATAATTTGAAAAAGTTGGGTGATATATATCTACAAGAATGTTTGATAAAATATCACACTATAAGAAGCACCTGCAACACCGATGAGAAAGAGAAGATTGAGTCATTGCAGCAACACATTCAGAAGATCTGTACCTCGACGCGAATCAAGACGCTTTTGAGCGTGGCGAATCAAAAGTACCATCTGATAGATAGAGCTATTGTCAGCAAAATCCAAACCGATTTATCACACCGGCAACAAGAAGAATTCAATCATGAGGTTGAAGTCAGCGGTCTTGAGAGTATGTCCTCTACTGAAAGGATGAAGTTTTTCTGCGACAAATATGGCACGAATGGACATTTGGACTTGACAGAAACCAAGATACCCTCTCGTTTTGGAAAAGTTTTTCTGCAAACTTGCGAGAAATTAAATTTGAGGTTAAAACCTATGACGACCGAGAAAGAGAAAGAGCTGCTAATGAAGATATCCAAATGCAACAGTGGTCCTGATATTGACCGTTTATTGGCGAGTTTGTACGCTGAGAGGAACATGGACCCTACATGTGCTTACATTAGGCTTGCTATTGCCACGGTAGCTGAGTTATGGCACTCCCGTCTCCTCTCAAAATCAGAGCTTACTGAATCATGGCTCCAAACACATGTTTATCCAGCTGTTTTTGATAACGCGTTTATAATCGACAACAGCTTTACGTCCAATCGAGCAGATTTCTATTCGAACGTCACTAACGAATTTAAAGATGTTGAAAGTAAACAAGTTGATTTTGTTCTGAGAAACGTGAATGACAACAACGAGCTATCAGGCCACGAAACGGTCGATGACGTCTTGAAAGAAGGAAAAGCCGTACAGATAGCTTTATTGAAAAAGTGGTTTGACCATCTCGGAAGTGAAAACGTGATGATGAATCTAGAGGCAATCGCATATCAATGGCAAGGATTGCGACTTACAATATATGGTACATGTCTAATATCAAATAACAGCTTGTTAACGTATGAAATGGGAAGCTTTATGGTACCAAAAGATGAAACGCACGCAGGGTCAATTGCTTGCCTGTTGGCGGCTGTGTTAGCCATAAAACGTTTAGCATACATAAACTATGCAATGCTCAATAGTGTACTACAAGCGAAATACGTTTATGAACTTGAAACAGCTCCTTTGAGGTCAAACTATGAATCCAATTTATGTGTCGACAGCACTGCAGACTTGGAACATTCGGAAGATGATGATAAACAAACCAACAATAATTTGATTAGCGAGGAATTGGATTTAAGAATGATGGGTGCTCTCATTGATCTTAAAAGTGAGGAAGGTATCGATTTATTAGATTGGAAGGAGTTTATTTCCTAAAGTTTGTCCAAGTAAAATGAAAAAGTGTGCCTGGATCTGTGTTGGCCTTGAAGAAAAGGCTCCGCTTGCATTGAAGAAATATCAATTATAAAAACAATAAACGTATCCCTTCACATACTTCTCTTTATATGTTTGATCAAGTTTTGATATAGTTTATCTTTAGTTTTTAAAAGAATTTGACTGTCATGAATTTATTTTCCTCAAGTAATCGCGATGCTTTAATCATTATTGCTTTTTTATGTGCTAAGTGGTCCATATGTTCACCAAGTGAACTAGGGCTTAATTCATTCACCATCGTATTCAATTCTTGAGCAGTGGATAGAGTGAATTGATTTTTGAGCAGATTATGTCCTGCCTTAAAGACTGCAACCCTGAAATCATCGTGCGAAACATTTAAAGGTGTTGTTTGCGTATTCGAGAACAAGTTATCGACCTTTTGTTCTGTCTTTTGTTTTTTACTTTGATGAGTTGAAGATGCACCTTCTTCCTCGCTGATGATTTGGCTTTCATCTTCCTCGTTGTTTGTGAGGTAGTAGTAGTCATTGTCATTCACCAGCGGATGGTAGTCTTTGCTCAAGTCCAAAGGAAATTGGATGTCGTCTAGGCTAATTTCACTTTGCTCTGAGAGACCACTTTCTTTACTATTTGCCTGATCCTCGTTTTCGATAATGATTTTTCCCTCCTATGACAAAGAATTCTTTAATTACTTTACAAGCACACAACACGACTATAAGCATACCTGTGACGAAGCAATGATGTCTCCACTGAAAGAACCAAGTTCACTTTCATTCAGTTGCTGCAAGCTTACAGGTGCCAGCGAAGCTATTTGAGCGGAGGTAGTATCCGCAACTTCGTCATCGTTGTCGTTGTCAATGTCCATGCTTTCGTAGTTGTCTGTTTCATTTAAATTTACACTCTCCGTGCTTTCGATATGTGGCCGAAGCTTTCTTCTTTTCACGATACGTATGTTGTTGTTTATTTGTTGCTCTTTAAGGCTCTTGATGTTGTTCACAATATAATTGCTGTTTGGTGTTATAGACGGAGCTGGGCTTTTTACGTTAAGTTTGCGCTTCCCCTTTTTGTATTTCTTGTCCTAAACAACAAAGAAATTAAGGAGGACGAGCTGCGAACGACCCCCAAATTGCGGTGAAAAAGGTCAGCCCTTCTCTTCCATGCGGGGAGTTTTTCGACCTTCATTCTTTGGGGGCTCACAGCTCGTTGTTGATGTAGAGAGCCAAATCCTTCCTGCTAAGGTTTCACCTTCCATTTTTTTTGTCATTGTTGACCGACGGGTAATAATCTATGCTCAAATCGGATGGAAACAGTATATCAACAGAGCTATACAGAGCTACTTTGACTATTATCAATGTAACTATTTTGACTATCGTCCAGGATACTGTCGTTATGTCTTGAAGAAACACTCTCTTCCGTATTCACCTGATCAAATCAACGAAAATTATTTTTTTTTCGTACACGTAGAAATGACCTTTGATTTCTCTTGTGAATTGTAAATGACGGTGAAAGAACTTGTTGCGTTAAAGATATTAGAGTCAAGCGCGGTTGTATTAAAGCTGATATTTCGAGTTCCCTCTACTGGTGTATTCAAATTTGAAATTAAACGTTGAACTTTTGTATTTACGATTTCTGGAACTTTATCAATTACCTGAACTTCCTCCATAACTTTGAGGTACGTGTTTTTGAGTCTTTTATTGTTTGCTGCTTTTGGCTTGCCATTGTTGAATGCACACTGGAAATGATCAAAAGACCTTTTTGTAATAGGATGTCTGATAAAGCAAGTGAACCTAGTACTGTTTTCACAGCTTTTTTTTTTATTTGTACGACGGGTCCATATGGTTTGTTGATAAAAGAGATGATATATTTTGAACGCGTTTACTGCCCTGATCCAGGTTTGAGCTGCATGAAAATTTTGAACGATTAATTCCGCAACCTGAATCTGTGACTTTGGTTTTGCTTCCTTTTGCTTAGGTTAACTCGTGTCGTGAGCTTATTTTTCAGGCATTAACAGATTCAAATACAAGCTCATGTAATAAATGAAAGATTATGATTTGTTGCAAACCACCGTCTGGTGAATTTATTTTCCTCAAGTAATCGGTATATACTTGGTTGCGCTGGAGTTCATTACACACAATGAGTATGATACATATGTACACTTGTAGTCAATACGTATCCAGAGTACTACGAGTGCCTAAAGCGAGGTATATTTTATTTATACGTTTTTGTTTTAATTTTTTTAAAGATAAGATTCCTATTCTTTTTTCTTGGGTTTAAGCGTAAATCTTGCTGCTCTACCGAAAAGCTTATAACCAATCCTCGAATACATATTATCTGTAGGATCTCTGTCTCCGGCAACAAAGAGAGAAACATACTTGTATTTCTCCAAGAAATGTTCAGTGAGCATGGATATACAGGCAGCTGCATTTCCGACGTGTCGGTGTTCCTTTGGTGTATACACATGCGCAATTGAGCAACCGTGCAAAAGGGGCCGCGTCTTCCATGCCATCGACAGCGGGGTGTCCTTGTTGTATAAAATATATACCCATTGTTGTTCTATTTTTTCTCGACACAAAGGCTCCACCTTTGCATGCATCGCATATGTCTCATCCTCGGCAATATCACGCAAATAGTTTTCAAACCAAGTCATAATGAGTGGTAAATCTTCCATAGTAGCAAGTTTTAAGGATGTACTTTCCCAAATAGCCAGTGCGCGCTCGGACCATTGAATCTTGTTTGTATGTACACCCCAGCAATCGTCAATAAACTCTAATTCTTTATCTGGATAAAATTCCAGAATGGTACTTTTCACTATGTCGAGTACAGGCTCGTAAGAATGAATTGAACTGAAAGAAAATGTGCTACCGAGGAAATCCTTGACACAATGCTCCACGATAACCTTGTAGTCATATCGAGCGGGAACACCTGACGCATAGAGAAATGAGTCTTTTAGCGCCATGAGAGCAAATATGAGTGTATCATTGACTGGATCCATTAGTGCACTAAAGTAACATTGTGCATCGTTTTCTGCTTCGAACTCGAGTTGATTGATGAAGATAGAGTTATATATTTCTTGTTCATGTAAGTAAGGTCCTATTTCCGAGAGAAACTGGACCGCACTAGAGTAATGTTTTAGTTGAAAATGAGCTTCCATAATATTAATAAAGAGCAGAGAAAAAGAAGTACAAATAAAAAGGAAATTACCTTATATATATCATATTTCTTTTTTTATATCTTCTGTGACTCACGATTGCGCCGCTACTGACAACACTAGTGTAACGCATTGCTATCTGACTATGTCTTTGATGTATACTTGATGAGTATCCATGACTCGGTTTTATTTGCTACTTATGACAGTACTGCGGAAGACGCGAATGCAAAACATGTAATTCAAATCAAGTAGTTTTACTGACCGGGATTATATTGTATGTAAATACGAACTTTTTTTAATTTGGTCAGATTTTTTAAAGTGGATACAGTATATCAAATTTACTAAACATTCTTTTTCTACTTTCTAGATAACGTCGACTTTTAAGGAAATTCAACTGTTCCAGGCGATCCAAAGACAAGGCAGCAGATAAACTTTGCGGGAAAGACGTTTATTGACAGCTTGGGTATCACAAATACCCTCTTGTTTTAGCGAATTAAGAGGTTGTCAGAGATATACTTGCTTCATATTTGAAGTTTCACTCCTTGCCAGTGGCGGGTGATTACCTCTGAATTGGTGATTTTATTATCGCCGACATGTTGGTACCTTTGCGCAGCATCGCCATTTGAAGGCTCTTGCCTTTATCGACGTCTCTCTTTAAGCCTCCTCCAAAGTAAGTCACCCAAGCTTAGCTCTGGATCGCTTAAAACGTTATTTTTACATAAAATAAATACAAAGAAAGTAAAAGAGATGTCTTGAATAAAGAGGAATATTAATAGAGAGATCAAGGATTGAAAAGTAAAAGAGTGGAGTATAAAGAACTGTGTCAATCCGTAGAGACAGTAAGTGGTCAAATGTAAGGTACGATGAATGCCGGGTTTCTTCAATTGGCCGCTTCCAAAATTGGAATTTAAATCTTCATGAAAATGGCAGAAACTCACTCACATTTTTTTTTCAAATTTAATATGATTCTACTCCCAAAATGCAGAGAACGCACCCCTAGCCCCCTCTGAATATTTCAGATTATTTTTCGAAATGGAAGGAACGTAGGGCGCGCCTAATAACATAGCCATCATGATCGTGCATATCCACCGTGTGCTGCCATAACATTATTATCCCCTTCAGATTGGGCATACACTAAAGCTCCGTTCAAAAGGTTTCAATCAGTGTATGCATGCATTTTATCTTTGGGGGTTTTTAATATCAGCGAAATGGATATGCATCTCGCTTTATCCAATATACTCAGGACAATAGTGCTAGTAGCCATATATCAATTGCAAAGAGGTACGCCTCGCGTACACGCATATAAAATAATGCAACAATCTTTTGGGCTGTAATGAGTGGTGTATTATTGCCCCAGTATACTAGGTCGGCGGTTCATAAGTTTTTCCAATGTTTACTCCAACAATGCGAGTCCTGTGGACGGATATATCTAAACTCTAACCATCTAATTGAAGCTTTTCTTTGGCTGTATAGTATCTAACATTCTTTTTACTACATCCAAGTGCTAATTACAGGCACATACTTATGTGCAACCTGTACCGAGAGGAAAGGTATTATTCATACATAGGTCCAGAACATCATCTTGTTGTCACAGACTCGCGTCGAATGCTTTATGCATCAATCCCAGTTGCATATAAAAAAAAAAACTCGAGCCACCCACTCAATACATAGAACATCTTTTGTTCAACTCAACATATGGGTTGTTCCTTTAATTACGTATGTGAAATAGAAAGAAAAGAACTTGTATAAAAACGAAAATTACTATAATTATATCATATTGCTACTTTTGCGTTCCCCTTGTGTGATTGACTCGCCCATTTGCACCACTTTAGTCAACCACATCAGTGTAACGCTTGGCTTTAAACTTTCATCCTTCTACCATGTATGATTTACCATTGAGAAGAAGGGTTTTTTTTATTTTATGTACTTGAGAAAAAACTGTTTTTTAGGGTCAAAAAAAAAAAAAACTAGGTATTTACAGCAACGAAAATACAAAGAAGTGGGGAATACTATAACTAACTATGATTGAAGGAATGACAGTTGTATATATATATTTACAGATATAAAAGTTCTAATTCGATGGTTTCCTTTTGATAATAGTGACTGTAGAAGTAGGACTGGACCTATTATTAAGCTATGGGTGCATATGTTAATGTGTGTGTGTGTGTGTACAAATATGTTAAGCCTTATTCATTTACCTGTGACGATGATGTTGTTGCTTTGGATGACTCGGGCTTTTGTTGTGATAGTTGCAGTTCCTGTGTATCTGCTGAAACTTCCAACTTCATCTGGGTATTGTAATTCTTCTTTCTGTAGCCCTTCCTGCTAGACCGCTTTGACGCATCCGACTCGTCATCAATTAAATGCCTAACACCAATTTCTGCCTTGGGACCCACTATTTTTTCCAATACCACAAAGAGTTGGTAGGATGCCTAAGTTAGGGTAGTGAGTCAGCAGATATTTTCAGAAAAAAGAAAACCACAAGGGGTAATCATCATGACTTACATAAGCGTCTAAAGCAGCATATTTCACTTGAAGCGGTGTCAATTCATGTCTTGCCCAATTACTAACACGCACACTTCCTTTCGCCATATTTTGTTCCAACTAGAATAAAAAAAAAGTGAATCAGTGCATGTGTGCCACAAACATCATGATGTACAATACTTTACAAATAAACCCGTTAATGCACGAAGGGATCTTAAATGGGATATGTTTAACTTTGGTGATTTTCCCGATTCTGCTAGATCTCGTAACTCCACAAGACCGTTTGTAACAATTCCAAAATCACGTTTCAATTTCAATCCATCCGCTCCAATATTAACACCACTTTTCAATAACTCTTTGCTTTCGAAAAAACGACGTAGCTCGGTTGGAATGCCTATTTAATGGTCAATAATAAAGGAAAGGGGGAGAATGTATAAATATTATTCATACCTTGCATTCGAGAGAGTTGTAATAAAAGAATACGGTTCCTTGAACAGATTTGTACAAGTGACACTTTATTCTCGGACTTGCCTTTCACAAAGCATGGTGGCCACTCCAGATCAAGGCCATACTTGTTGTCTTTGTTTTCTTGTAGTAATCGAAGTAGCTTGACATTGGCATCGTCAGCATCGGTGACACATTCGACGGTATAATGAGATGGGTAATCCAGGATAGGTAGTGACTCTAAAAGTTCCTTGAATCGAGCATTGTTTTCTCGTCTAAGATCTGCGAATTTCTGACGCTCTAATTTCAACTGTTGCTTCGCTTCGTTCTTTGTGGCATTGGTGGTAGGAGTGTTGGCTTTCTTGGCAGTGGTTTTCGTAGTCGTCGTTGTGGTAGTTTTAGCGTTGATAATTCTCGTAGTGGTACTTTTAGGAGTCGTAGTTGCAGAAGGAGGGGTTGATGCCTTTTCTTTTTCAACTGACTCTGTATTAGGATCGATATAACCTGGTGGTTTCTTGATAGGAATTGCCGAAGAAGGTCGCACAGTGATATTATTGTTTTGTTGAGCAGCGTTGTTGGCATAAGTAGAGTAGTAGTGATTGTATTGGTATTGGGTGGGATAGTTTTGCAAGTAAGGGAGAGGTTGTTGAATATGTTGCAAGTGTTGAGGATATTGAGGGTAATGTTCTATATAACTTGCTTGACGCCATGAATTATCCGGATACATTTGTTGATACTGCTCGTATCGTTCTTGTTGCTCTAAGAGATAGTCTTCTTGAGTATATCCCCCAGGACGCTTTTTAGTAGTAGTAGTAGTAGTAGTATTTACGTCCTCAATAGACAACTGAGAAAGAGAACTAATAATGTAAAAATGAGTCTCAAAGTAGCATATAAATGATAAGAGTAGCACTTTACAGTAGTGTAGAGTTGTCGTCTAGTTCGTTTGTATTATTAGTAGTGGAAGTAGCAGCAGTAGTAGTATTAGTAGTTGTATTATTCTGAGTGGATCCAGGCTTAAGATGCATTCTAGGTAACCGTTTACAGTGACGTATAACTCTACCAGAAAGTGGTATCATTATCTTCGGGAAAAGAAAAAAGAAAAAAGGAAAGGAGAGGAAATCAAGTTTATGAAGTAGACAACGCAAGTTGAACACAAAGAAGGATTTTAACAACAAGTCACACACAATTTTGTTCTGAAATACAAATTTATTTTTCCCTTTTTTATTATTTCAAGTCAACAAAGAATTGCCATCTTCCTTCTTGTAAACCCTTTGCAGTATCTTCTAATAAGATTTCTCTTCTTAATTTAACATAGACTGTCTTGTCAAGAACAGCTTGTCTTAATTCTGCAATTTTCTCGGGTTCCAATGGCTTTTCTAATAATTCAGATAATTGTTCCGTAGCCATTTCCAAATCACGTTGGTTATCCTGTGATGATGATAGAATTATTAGTATGATAAAATATCTCTATAAATCACGATTACTTACTTCGAATAGCTCAGTTTCGTTTGTTCTATCAAGATAAAATGCAAATGCATAAGTCCATTTTAATGTAGTTCTGCTTTGTACTGTTACATCCACTGCCTTTTTAAGGAATTGTACTTCAATCCATGAAAGATCACTTGTTTGTTGCATTTCCTCCATCTTTTTTTCTGTCTTTTGATATAAATCTTGATCCAATTTAGCAGATTGTTCGTGATTAGCGTATCTGTTATAATACTAAAAAGTGATTGATTTGTAAATAAAGTACTCATTATAATAAAGTACTATAACTTACATGAAGGTATCTTTCTAAGCTGGCTCTGGATTGAGTTTGATTGTCTCTGGCTTCTTCACTGCTCTTTTCATCATATCTGTTACAAGTATACCAAGAAGTACCATGTTCAGACCAAGGACCTATTATTTAACAAGTCAATTTCATGCATGCAGCCTATATCATCTATCTCAGAAATATATATATACCCATGCAAACCCAACAGAATTCATATCTACACTTTCTACACGTCATATGGTTACAACCACCATTCTTTTCGATTGTTGAATGACACTTGGGACATTCCTTTGTATGAGCAGAAATCCAATTAGCAGTTTCTGAATCGTCTTCACACTTTTGTAACCATTTCTTGACAAGAACACAAATACAAGGTTGATGATCATCCAAACCACAGCCAAAGCAGAAACGACAAGTACATTTACACTCGACTGTAGGCACAATAGAAGTTAAAGAAGTACTGGGTACATTACATTCTATAGCGTATTCACAATCTGGAGCTGGACACCATCTCAAGAAATCATTGTCATCCACAAAGGTTCTATTCAACAATTCACGATATTTAGCGTTTGTTTGTTCATCCACCAAGATTTCTACGGTCTTTTCATCCACAATGACAGGACAATCGCTTTGAGGACATTGAATTCTTCTGCTTTCACCTTCTTCTCTGATCTTTTGTAATAAATAATGTGTGTAACACGTCCTGCAAAATCGGTGTCCACACGAGACACCAACTGTTTCCATGTCAGGAGCATCATCACAGCAGATTTCACACATAAAGTCATTTCCTACATCTTTGGCCAATACAATAGCGTGCTTTCCTGAATGAGCATCGGTAGACACACCTGCTTGTGCTAGTATTTTATCAGATGAATCCATATATTGTTCAAATAATTTTTCCTTGTTCCATCGAAAATACCGCAGTAATGTGGCTGCGTCTTCTATTGATAAACCTACATTCAAATGATTTTAATTTATATATAAACGGAATATTATTTTATATAGGATCTTACCAAGAATAAGGGAAACTTGAGATACTTCTTTATCTTGCTTGTTCTTGAGATTAAGAGAACTTAAAATGGTGTAATCTACTTCATACGCCTTTTTGTGCTGTTTCTCTGCAAATACTTCATCGTTCATCTCGTCGTCATTACTATTGTAGCCACTACCTGTTATTTAATACATAAAATATGTTAAGGGGATAAAAGGGATTATATCATTTTTTTTTTGGCTTTGCTAACAAGTACAAAGAGAAAATGGTGAGTTCATGTGGACATTCAACAGTGAAATAGTGAAATTGACGCTTTACCTTATTTACCACTCATGGAACTATCAAAGTCAGAGCCTTCTTCATACTGGACGTGTGCGTAGTCGAAAGACAGTGCTTGTTAGTCTCCAGTGACAACATTAAAACCACATTTCATTTCTCTCTTCTTTCTTACCATATCAAAGTCACTGTCAGAGTTCATGTTTGCTTATAATATTCAAATTGCAGGAATTGGGTTATAAAAAAAGAGAGAATAAGAAAGAAAAGTAAAGAAGGAAAAAAAAAAATGTTGGAAAATATTCAAAGTTTAATAGGGAGGTTCGTCGTCGGAAATGAATAAATTTACACGAATAAGAGAAGAAAACTTGAAATTTTTTATTGTAAAAGTATAAAGTACAGGTGCTTACGAATATTTATAGAGTTTCAACAAAGTTAGCAGGGAACTATAATTTTTTTTTATAGAAAAATTAGTAATATGAGACTAATTACATTCTGGTAGTTCACTTACAATGCCCTCACGCTCATTCAACTTGCCAGTCCACCAATCATTTTGCGTATCGGTCTTCTTTGTAATAGTGATGATGTCCCCTTTGTGGAAGACCAAATCACCCGGTTGTTCACCTTTAAAGTTAAACAGTGCTCTTGCACGCATTTCACTACTGTTACTCTTATGGGTCAATGCCAAAGACCTACTAATCGTATTACTGTCTCCAAACGTATTATCATTATCATTATAATGACTGCTGGAAGTAATTTGTTTCGGCGAGTCATAATTCTTATAAGAAGAGGAAACGCTATTGCCTCGAGCTCTGTTCTCATCATTGTAGGTTGTAGACATCATTGTGCCACCATGCTTTGCCAAATTATGTACTGCTCCACGACTGAACGATCTGGCTCGATTTGGTGCAGGAGCATCAGACGTGTTGTTATAACTACTGCCATTTTCATTATTATTATAACCACCGCCATATTCATTATTAAAAGAACTACTTCCGCCGCTGTAGCTTCTACTTCTGCTGCCGCCGTTACTTTCATTACTAAATACACCTCCAGCTCCAAAATTGGTTTTGATTTCCAAAGCACGGTAAAGTGACTCTGCGCCTTCGGGTGGGGGAATGTTACCGTTCAACAAATCACTGCACTTGACTTTTCTTCCATACATTTTCTTGTTGGCATCAAAGCGTTCCACAATCACAGATCCTTCAAAGGAAACACCTGCAAACAAACCTCTTGTCTTACTATAAGAATAGACTGCGGCTACATTTTTGATGGAGGCAGTACCGGACGCTTCTGCGTTCCGACCCACAGGCCCAGCCGCAACTAATAAAGTCCGCATTAGGAAGTCAGTGTAATGCAACCCAACGATGATGATGTTACTTTACCAGAGATGTTACCACCCAGAGTAATGGAACCCGTATTCATAAATGTCTTGACGGCGGACCTCGAGTTCAATACCATAATGAAATCTGTCAATTCAGCGCCTACTTGGCCACCGAACCCCATACCACCTGTCATAATCGCAGAGGGTGCGGACCAACCTTACATTTTCGCACAAAAGATAAGTACACACACAATCAATCAGTGGACATGTATCTGTTTACTTACTTCCATCAGGCAATCTATATTTGTGTAAGAAAAAGTTATAAATAAATGCGCCAAGAGAAAGGTCTATTTTCTTGTGTTATATACATACCTTGCAATGACTAGACCTGAGCCAGCACGCCCAGAAAATAAAAATCCTGCTTTCAATACAGTAAAGATAGCTAACCCTTTTGCATCGGCAAGAATGTGAGGGTCGATAATGATATCCACTCCCTTTCCATTATCTGTTATTATGTAAGTGCCGGGATCTTTCTATTTTCTATTTTGGTTGATAAGTTTTACCTCTGAAACTGTTCAAAATTCGAGCGGCTTTCCTGCATTCAGCTACAAAATACAAATGTCAGTTTCATGTCGACAATGAACCTTCTCCGAGAAAAAACTCACAGGCTAAGCTCATAGGAAGTGGTGAATTTATATTAATTGGCATAATTGTTTATTTTATTTTTTCAAAGAAAAAAAAGTAAGTTGAAAAGGGATACACATAGTTTCTGCAAAAATAAAAAAATATAAGAAAAAAAAATACGGACTCTGAAACTTACCCATCATCATCTGAACAATAGCATTATGTAATTTGCTTTATTATTTCAGTAGACATAGATGCTTACGATATGACAATCGGTGTTAAAAGTGCTTCAAAGTGTAGATAGATTTACATTTTTTCCATGTTCAATTCAATTACTCAAGATGAAACATGTTACTGTTCATTTTTTCTTGTCATTCTCGACCTTGGAACCATTTGTGAGAAATGACGAAATTTCGCTGGGATACAAACTATATTCTATTTTAGGTAGTTTGTGATAACATCCTTTTCCTCGGTACGCATTGTTGCTCTTCTTTGGAAAACAATGCTCTCTCAAGTCTGCGTGGCTATCTTTCAAGAAGAAACAGCTTAAATACGCTGGATTATTCCGCATCATGCTTTTTTGGCAGCAAAGAGTGGCATGATGTAATTCCCAAGAGATATAGACTGTAATTGGCGCATGTGAAAAGCACAATCCATGGATATAAATTTTTGCATATTATTATAGCACTGACGCTGTAACATGTAATTGGTAACACATTGGGGTTTTTTTCCCTTTGAGAGTCTTGCATTTGAGAATCATAGGTAGTATAAGGACAAATTAGACTCCCAATGAATTCTGACCCGTACGTTGTACTCTCTATCTCGCATGAATAAGTGGCAGCAAGACATTACAAAAATGAAATTGTATACACATACATAATAAACAATGATCGGTTGAATTGAAATGATACTTTTTTTTTTACAAATATTGAGCATCCTTGTTTTCTGGATAAGCAGAAATCTAGCAGTATATAAACTCATGTTCATGGGACACTCGATGAGGCCATTGTCGTTTCTCTTCTAAACAATAATAGTCTCTTTTTTTTTTCAAGCTGCGACATTTTCAACTTAGAATAGTGATGATATTAAAATTTCCGAACTTTACTTTATATAACAACGTGAATGCTTATTTAGAATAAATTAAAAAATAAGAATATTTATACAACTCTTTTTTTGTTGTTGTAAAGAGATCCACCTTCTTCTTACTTCCTTACATTATTATGATTAGCGAATGTTTATTGAGCAGAGGCGAAAGCGATGAAAAATACAACTTGGTGGACGATATCCTCTCCGCTACAGATTATTATGAGGCATTAGGTCTACCGAGCGATACCACGACTGACGAGATCAGAAGAGCCTATATAAAAGTAATATAACCACCCTCTCACACGGAAATGAAGCATGGAGACTAATTATTTCATTTACTGCATGTACACGTAACGTGTAGAAAAGTCGCATATGCCACCCAGATAAATTTGTGCCACCCTATCCCAAAGCAACACAAAGTTTCCAACGTATGTAAAGTTTCATTACAAGATAATATTAGAAATATAAATTCGCTAATTAGGAAATATTAGTGTTATCCACAGCTTACAAGACGTTGATTCAGCCTTCAAGTAAATTAAATTACGATATGAATAGAAACCACCTCAGCCATTGTACATACGAGAACAACGCTGTCGACGTCTTTGAACAAGTGATAAGACAGGTATACATAATTATATCATTTGAAATATGTAAGAAACTAAGGAGAGCTGATCATCTGTCATACATGTATACAGCTGTATATTGAAATTATGGAGGGCGAGTTTCAAACATTACGCACTGTTATACGTGAGTCCATACATAAACAATAAACATTTCCAACAACAACAAATATGCTCATTGTTACTATACCACCCCCCTTCAGATGCCATGAATGAAACAAACAAAATACTACAAATCAGTGATGAAGTATTGGAAATAGCAGAAGTGGGTTTCTTGAAAATAAGAGACATTATTTTAAGTAAGGGAAAAAAAAAAATCAAATATAAAAATTTAAATTTAACTTTTTGGGATCCTCAGCCTCACAAAAATATTATGGGATTGTGCAGTTTGAGCTTTTGCGTTTATATGAGTTACAGGATGAAATCAGAAACTTGTCTTATTTCGATGTGTGGCGCCGTATGAAACTCTCTGTGATCCTTGCCAAAGTGTTGATTCAGATACCCCTCACCATCAACAACGCTATTAAAAAAGAAGAAGGTAGCTTTGATGGCGGCCTGTTGGGAAAGCAAATAGAGTATGGACTTGAGAGAGCCATAGGTTGCTTAAACGAGCCCTATTCTACATACTAAACAAAAATCATCATTTTACTACATATCACATACATTATTTATTGACAAAAATCTAGCCTTCTTACATATAAACTCACAGACCTAATAAAGAAACTAAGCCCTGTTGTAATAGTTTTTTTTTTAACCTTTCTTCGAAAAAGCACCTCTATTTTCAACTCTTTTCCCTTCTTTTTTCTTTTTGTATTTTTTTTTTCAAACCATGTATGATACTGAAAAGCAACCTTTAACTTCATCTGTGCCTGAATGGGATATCGCTATCCCCATCACACCTGTAGACTCCATCAAACCCATCCATAGAGAAAAGAGCGAGATATTAAAGACCGTGATTTATTATGAATCATTTGAAATCATTGCCAACAATCTAAAATTCAATATAGAGGAAAGCCATCACATCATTGAAAAAATGAAAAATGCGCATAAATCATTGTACGAGCACACACCCGACGGCTCAGCCCAGAAGGATCGAGACGCACTGATATCTCAGACAGCCAAACTCGATGACCGTCTACAGTACATTTGCAATTCAATTGTTGCTATTGAACCGTCCAAACCCACCCTCTCAAATTTAGACCTGCGTAATCGACACTATAAAGTGCTTTTGAGGAACATCAAAGATTTACTAGAGAAATACATCAACATCACATTGGAAAGTCAACGATACACATCTGTCTTGTTCGAACAGTACATCAAGTCCGTCAACCCGCAGGCAACACCGTTTGATTTAGAGCGCGCCATGGCTTCAGTGGGTGAAAATGAGCCTTCCGTGTTTGTTCAGGTGCTGATGCAACGTGGCATCCGCAGGAATGATAAACAGATACAGGAAATGATGCATATCGTGCAAGACATCCATGAAGACCTGAGACGGCTGTCTGTCACATTCGCTACACTCTCAGACATGAGAAATAAAGTCAATATACTGATAGAGCGATATAGACGTCGATGGCCCTTGATACTGCAAGAAAATGGACACATGTATGTGATAGATGACGATCTCAACGTACTCCAAGAAGCAAAAGTCGGTGCAAACATCGACTTTGATGCCATCCTGCGTAAGAGAGAGAGCAGGAATAAATTGATAGCCAGTTTAATTACTCTGGTCACCATCCTGGTCGTCGTTGGTATCGTGGTGTCCACCACTTTGTTTTCAGACTTTTGAATCTTTTTAATGCATAATAAAAATCATCATTTATCTATATCCTTGAAGTATATATATGTGCCGTGGACTGATATTTGTTTAGTTTTGATGATCTTAGCATTAATCCTTTCTTACGGAATGAAAAATAAAAAGTGATGGTACATGGAAGTCAGTGCATTCAGTGATATAATGATTTCCAGCTTCTCGTCTTTACAATGTGACAGAGGAAAAGAAAGTAAATCAAGTAATATAATATCTCGTTTAACTACACCGTTTTATTGAAGATTGAAAATCAGAACCTCTCCAGGTATAGGTATTGACCCTTTTGCCATTTATATTTTTTATGCATTCTCCAGCAAGTTTTTCGGGCTTATCGGTCTGAATGACAAGTACGCGGTAAAAGTAGTTGCTTCATCGCGAAATATAATTTGCTCGAAGGATAAAAGTCTATTTACTTTTCACAAATGTCCGAATAGTTAAATTGTGCTTAAAAGGCTGAGTTTCTGGTCTTCTTTTTTTTTTTCTCGCTCACCTTGTATCATCGTCCATATGCCCACAGCTACAAATAATCACTTGCCACGGGGCTTTTTACTATCAAATAAACCGATCGTGTTATGGATTCACGATCCGGGAGCAATATATAACCACGATGCAGTAGTGAATCCCGAGATGTTTCCCAATTTCTGTGATGGACAACTGCTTCGAATTCTTTGTCCTCGCAATTCTCAACCTCAACAATCGCAGAATAGTAACAATAAATCAGAGCAGCAGGATGGAAAGAAACAGCATGACTCAAATAATTTGCAAGGACAGCAGCAACAAGGACAAAATATACAAGGACAACAGCAGCAACAGGCAGAACAAGCGAACGCTCAGGGTCAGCAATTGCAAATGGGGGATAAGCAAGATCACCTCGAGCAGTTAGACTTTGTTATTGTGAAGGGTCATGCTGCTGATAAAGAAAACCTGGCTAAACAGCAGCAATTACAGGTAAATTGATTATATAATGGCAGCATTTTAAGTGATAAAGCTAAATAATGCATTAGTTATCCATATCCAAAGATATAGCGGATAGATTCAATCTACGATCGAGACAAGAAGTTTATGTTGAATTGGTAAGATAAAGTTATTTTATATTAAATGCACGGCCTAAAAAAAATAATTGTGGCAGATCGATCCATATCAAGTTGCATTGGATCATGTAGAGTTGGCATTCAAGGAACAATATCTCGGAAGAAGTGATATGTGGAGACTTCAACAAAACCTGAAAGGAACCTGCGTTTATCATGAGAAAAAGATATTATTTGCTGGATCGATCAAGGCGACAGTAAAGAGATTATTCGCAAACGATGAGAAAATGACTTCAGGATACATCACCGAAACGACAAGAATGGTTTTTCGATCAGCCTCTGCAAAATACTTTTTATTCATACAGATGTCGAGAGAGATGTGGGAGTTTGATGAGGATGGTGAGCTGTATTTTGAAAAGGCCGTCAGTAACTTTTTACCACACTTATTTAACCGATGGAAAGATGAAGGCACAAACCACGTTGTTTCGATTGTTCTATTCACTCGTGTATTCTACGAAACAAAAATAGACGATCCATTAATCATACAAGGTGCAGATGGTAGATATTACAAGGACTTTTATAAAGTGCTGGCAGATTGGGAGACTACAGATGATTGGATGAGTATCATAGGGCCACTGAAAAAAGAACAATTGACGTTTCAACCTACTGTGCTACTAAGGACAGAAAATGGCAAGAAAATAGTCAGTGGACAAATTTCGATGGCATACGAAGGAAATGTATTGGAAGCTGTCAATTTGGCATTGAACCCATTCGACAAACACTTTGTGGATCGTGATTTAATGAGAACAGGTCTCTCTATCATTCTGATCACTCCTGGTGTAGGTAAATTTTCGGTCAACAAAAAGCTATTGCGTTTAACAAATGAGCGCATGACGGACAATGGTATCGCGATGGATTTGGTGTGTTTATCACCGCTTCCTTTACATATCGCACCTTTAATGATGTACATGGATGCACCTCAAACGGGAGAGACAGAGACAATCACCACTAATCAGGAAGGTTTACTTCCTCGGGGTACTGGAAAGCAACCCATCTTATCAGGAAACTCACCAGATAAAGCTGCTATGATGCACCCAGCTTCAAATCAGAAAATTGGATTTGTGGATCCTCTTTATAAAGACTCTCGTGATGCACCCACTCAAAAATACTATGCAGTGCCGCACTGGGTAGACTGTAGCTTCTATCATCATGAAACTGGACGATTTTTGAAGCAAGATAAATTCAAAACAAGATGTAAAATGTATGAACTTCAGATGATGGGCATCATGGAGCACGATATTCGAGGTATATCTGTACCTTTCTTGTCGGATTCTTCCGCTCCGCCAAAAGAAACACTTCCACCCTCGAGAACTATAAGATTACAGAGAAGTAGTAGTAGTCTCAATGAAAAATCACGAACAATAGACGACGGAAACTCCAAGTTAGCTCATACTTGCACTGGCGATTCGTATTTATCTAGGTCTGCCAATATCGCTGGGAGCGCTAGAAAGCCCATGTTCTTTACAACAACCGATATAGCTCAAATTCAGCCTCCTAAATTTGTTCCAATTGAAAGAACAGCTAATGCGTATGAAAATTATGATAATGGGCTGTTTAAAACAAGTTCTGAACCTCGCTTCAGCAAAAAAACCACCATTGGTCCTCCTTCGTCCGGCAAATCTAGCAATCAGAAAATGATACAATCCACAAAAAACTCCTTTGATAGTCCTGATAGACCCGATACCAGTGCAAGTGATATTTGGCAAAACAACAACATGAGACATAAATCCACTACGGTAAGTACGTTTCGTTGATTATTTTTTGCAGGTATTGACTGTATTCCTGAATAGACTTGGCATCATGCTGGTGACCAACGCAGAATGCCTATCGCTATTTCTCAGTCGCAACAGTTGGGTGGAAAGGGGCCATTTGAAAACCACCATTTGCCTCCTAGAAAAGACGATAAAGGTGGAATCGATCCTTACAAATCATCACCTACATTCAACGTTAGAGAAGATGGAATGACCAATTCGAGATATAGACCTCTTAGAAGGGGCACTATGAACAGTACCGAAGCTAAATACACATCCATGGCAGCGTCAATTGCTTTGAACTCACAGCAACACCAACAGCAACAGCAAGGTGGTATATTGGAAGAAGACGACGAATTTGCAGTTGTGAGCTCTAGTACTGTTGATCCAGTGCCCATCAATAACAAAGGTCTGAGTGGTCGTTCTGATACAAACCGTAAAAATATCAATCACTCACCACGTCAGGGTGGCGTTGTATCTGGGAGTTTACCCTCTATCCATAAACAATCGGGAAATAGTGATCTGATGCGAACTAGCTTTGGAGCTGCAGGTGCAAACAACAGGTCCTCACCTTCCCACAATCACAACAGACATAATCCATTCAAGCATATGTTGATCAACCCATGCAACCCCTCCGACAATCAAAATTTATTTACCTCCCACTTGCGTCGTTGGCAACATGCTCTTCCTAAAGCCGAAGATTGCAATGGCCCCGTTGTTCACTGGAAATCGTTGGCAACCCCCGCATGTCTACCACTAACTACTGATTACTTTCCGTCAAACGAAGAGCTGGCTCGTCGATACAACCATTACATGTATACTGTTTCTGCTAGTGAAGATACCAATCTGTATCAAGCAGGAGATCGCAACTTATCTGAACACAAAAAGACAGAAAATTTGTTGATTGAAATGCTCAGTCAAAGATTAGCACAGGGGTTCCAAATTATTGTCGATAACACTTGCAGCTCAAATGCCACAAAGCCTGCCACAATGAAGGGGGACAGTTTAATATCTGCCCTCAGTGGAGGATTCCCCATCAAAGATAGTAATGGAGCAGTGACAATACAAGCAGGAAAAGATAATGATCACATTGGTTTACGTGGAAATGGTAGCCCTACTGGTAATGGTACAAGCTCGCAACCTTTAGCAGGGATAACAGGTGGAAATACAAAGTTAGCTGCGAACGGAACCATTGTAGGTCCCACCACTGTCAATGGTGCTGTTCAAGATCCTAACGAAAAGTCTAAATGGAAGCATACAGTATGGTGGTTATCTATGGGCCATCAAGTTCATCAGCTCACTTTTGATTCATCTGGTCAAAACGTAGAGGTTCGTCGTTATGTCCGTATGATTGAGTTCGATGTGGACAAGATTAATTATAAATGCGCTATCTGGCCCAAAAACATGCCAACTTACAGACCCAAAAATGTAGTGTTTAACTACCCCAGTCTTTTATACGCTTGGAATTATCTTGATCATCTCGTCGCAGGTTATCAGGAAGAATTAACGGATAATCTTAGGTTCTGGCGTGCTCGTTTCATTGTCATACCTCGAGAAACCTTACCAACCAATATAACCCTTACTGGTGCACTTCACGACAACTTGGATGAAGAAGAAAAACGTCTTGCTCTCTTTGAATCGTGGATACAAAATATCAGAAAAGCGAAATGGCTTACTCCTGAAGAGAGGGAAGAATTGCAAAAGAGAAGAAAGAAGGAGATTGGATTCTCTGATTTGGGAGTTCGATTGACTACTATGGATCCCTCTGCTTACGTTGCAAGCGATGCGGCACGGGCTGCTGCCACTTCAGTGCCTCAAGAGTCCAGATCTCACAGTAACATACTATCTTCAATCATCGTAGGACAAGGCATCAGCCGTGATTCTAAAACAAAGGATATTGCAAGTGCTTTACAAGATCCAAGAGGTGGAGTCAAAATTATGGATCGTCGCTGGCATTTTAGAATGTTCAATGACGTATTTACAGGTACCGAATTCGTGGATTGGATTATTGGGCAAGTGGAAGAAATAACCACGAGAGAGCAAGCAGTACAATTCGGTAACTCTTTAATGCAAAGAAAGCCACCCTTGTTTTTCTCTGCCACCCGACGTCACAGTTTCTTGGATGGTAACTACTTTTACAGCATCAATGAAGAATTTGTGATAGAGAAGAAAAAATCGAAAGGTAGCAGTTTACGTAAATCCAGTGGAGGCGACTTTAAAGAGAAAGATCTTACAAATGGAGCTGATGGTCACACGTTGCGCCAAGTCCCAAGCACACGCTCAAGTACTACAGTGAAGCACATTGAATTTGCTATGTCACAGTCCATGATCATAGACGTGGATCCATACAAAAAAAGCGACCGTCGTGAAACTGCAATTCTTCACTATGATACCATTCACAACCCAAACAATTGTTATCACTTCCAGTTAAATTGGTTGGGTTGTACAGCTCAACTCGTTCAGGAATTGTTACAAAATTGGAGTCGCCAAGCCGAAAGATGTGGTCTTAAATTAGTTGAGGGGTCCATGGATCAGGCCTACGAAGACTCCGAAAATGATAACCCATTCCAATGCCCGGTACCCATCGAAATGGCGGTGAAGCCCCCTCCCGTGGAAGAGTTAATTTCAAAATCAAAAATTAACGTGCCAGCTCAGTTCTACGAAATTGCACTTGTGCGTCGATTAGGGTTCGTGCTGGATGTAGAAGCTGACTTTAATTTTGACCGAGCCAAGGCAGAAGGAGTTGATCTCGAATATTCGTACATCAAAGAAGTTTACAAGTACGACCAATATATACATCAATCTGGTGTTTCATTTGTTCAAATACGACCTGAGAGCCAAGGTTTTTATTGGGTCAATAATCGTTTATACACCAACCATACACCTGCCTTGATTGCGAATCGCCGTCAACCATCCTCTCAGCTTTGTCATCCTGACGCTTTACGCACTCGTTTCCAAGAACATTGTGCGGACAGCAAATGGTTAACTGAGTTCTGGGATACAACAAGGGCACACTTTTTGGAAGGTTTGGATCCCGATAGCTCGGATGCCTGGGTATTCGAAAATTCAGGGGCGATTGTGGAAACTGATACAAATGTAACAGAGGACCCAAATGATACAACATCGCCTACAACGGAGAAAGGCGCGGCTCAACCTACCAATGGGAATAACATTACTACATCCAACGCTGTTGAAATTCCTGGAACTGGTAAAAATACAACAAACACAACAAGTGCAACTACTCTTACACAACACCCTGTAGTCACCGTCACTGTCTCTGCAGCCTCTCCTCCACAAAACGACAGTATCATTGAACGAGTGTCCTCCATCACCCAACAAAGTATAAGCAGCCCCTCTATCTCGGAAACCATCATCTCTAGTACACATATGAACACTTCTATGAATCAGTAGTGATATGTAAAGTTATCCCGTTGCTCCAAAAACGTACATGTTGTGTATCCCGAATCATGCTACACAGAGTAAAAACCCAAGAAATTGAAGCACCTACTATGTATGTAAAAGTATGTATTAAATTACCCTTTTCCAAAAATTTGTAATATATAATAATTATACCTGAATTTATCTATGAGAGTCATTAATATAATAAATAATGTAATCAATCGAATTTGTATTTGTGTTATGTGTGGCAGAACCTTCTATACTTATGATGGCATCAGCAAAGCACTCTGAGATTCCACAGTTTTTGCAGATTAGCCATTTTCTATAAATGACTATTACACAACGCGGTACTTTAAAACACACAGACAATCGAAGCATCTAATAAAATACAAATTTTTAAGAGCGACGGCAGGATATCCATTGCGCTTGGTTCACGATCGATCACTTCAAGCTCTATTGAATACATGTGATAAATGTCGAATAGATACTATGAACTTCATGATTATTTATAACCAGTGTTGTGTACGATAGAAGTATTGAGTGTAAACTCAAAAGTTTGATGTCACCTTTTGGGCTGTTTATATAATTTGTTGGGAAAGTACAGCTCTAGTTTGCTGCATGAATGTGCTTTTGTGTTCAAACACTCGTAATCTGCTTTCGTGCTTTGAAAGGTGAAATTGACCACAAGCTAACGTCCTGAGAAGGTTACCAAATTAAACTTACCTGCGACATTTATCTTCTTATTGTGTTCATTTTTACCGAGAAGAGGCGACTTTGCAAATAATCCCTTTTAAGGCTTGTATTACATTACACTACTTGAAGTTCTAGCTTTTTGTATACATAGTGACCTGAGGATGCAGTACAAAAAATTATTCTCGAGAAATATGATTGGGAGTTTTCCTAATGGTGTTTGAAATACAATAGATGAAGTCAGTGAAATTAATTGTGAACCAAGGCTTATCGCCTTCAGTTTTATAACTACTACGTACCTATAATCAGTGTTAGCCTACTTAATCACATCTTCATCTTTCTATGCAAAACTTTATAAAATTTATTAAACCAGTGAAATATCTTATATACAGTTCCTCATATTTTGAAACAAGGAGTGTTTTAGAGCATAGGTTTTCCATGCATTTTTTTGGAAAAATAAAGCATTAAAAACTACATACATAAAAAGAAATTGATTCGTCGTACCCATAAATATTAAGACGTGCAGAGGTATGCAATAGGATGTAGTATGGTTTCAAAGTACTCATTTTTGTTACCTTTGTTATCTTCACCCGTTTTATTCCTTATGGTCTTGCTGCCGAGCTTATGAAATAAATCACTTTGACTCTCAGTTTTTGTCCAAGACCCGTCACAAAATTAGTATTTCACAGAGTTTACCTTGTAAAATGAAAGACACACTGTATATTGGCACACTATTAGGTATGAACGAATTCTTAATGATCGGCTTATTTTCCAAAGCCATAAACAAACTCCCACGAAATGTAGCGTATCTGTTAGCAGAACCATAAAACTCAGCAGACAATCATTTCTGCGTGATGAAAATGTCGAAAGAGTTTTACTCACCATCGACAGTCAGACAGTCGTAGAAGCTACTGTCTTCCTATAACAATGTCCTGGTTTATGTTGATTTCAAAAAGAGTACATAAGATTGTGAAATTGGGCTAATTGAAGTAAGATAGGAAAAGGAATATAGTTCATGTATGAATAGACAGAGTATAAATAGTGTCAAGAGCAATATATTTGGCTAATTTTAGAAATGATCTCCCTCCGTGCGCAATTGGATTTTGAGGGTGATTATGTACTTGAATGAACGGATATCGGTTGAATTTAACGTCATTGGTATTATTCATTTATTAAACGTATTTTTTGAAGTAAAAAAAAACGTAAGAAGTAAAGGAGCTCTATAGGTTTGCTGTGAAAAGAAAAGAAAGGAGTGGGATTGTCAAGAAAGGAAATGCGAAAAGAATAAAGATAGCGTTTGATGACTATGTGAGTGAGGTAACTGTGTACTTTGTTTGTATGTGGAAGAAGAAAGAGAAAGGGATGCAGATATTAGTTAGAAAGGAAAAATGTATATCAATTGAGAGTAGTAAAGAGTAATGAGACAAGAAAGAGAAGAAATTTGTATGTTCGGGTAAAGTAAGTTAAGATAATCCACTCTACATGTTGGTCATGGTATACATGTTTTCCAAGGCTTGTTTTTGAAGAACACCTTCTTGGAACCTAAATTTTTGTGTATTTAGCTACAACGAACAAAAAAAAAGGCAAAAAGAACTTACTTGCGAAGCTGCTCATTTTCATGAACAAGTCTTTCTAATTCAGATAATATAGACATTTGAGTGTCTTTCAAGTGTTGAATATGTTGAACAGCTAAAATATATGTACTTAGTATTAATATATGAGACCCATACTACCCATCATCATCACTTACTGCGGTGTAATAAAGCAACTTTACTCATCTTCTTATTTAAACAAGCAGGCAACTCATTTCTCAACTCTTCGAATCCATCTTTAATTTGGGCTCTTCTCTTCTGTTCAGATTGAATGTGAATCTGTCTACGGAGTTCAGTGGAGGTCAAGGTACTGCTAAAAGTCAATCAGATATTAGCCTCTTAATTAGATCATGGAAGTATTAATAATGACTTACTTGCTCATTTCTTCATCGTTGTCACTTTCGTCGCCGGCATTTTCGGCTTGCTGTTGCTGTTGTTGTTGTCTTTGCTGTTGCTGAGGGTTAGCTTTGTTTCCATCTTCTGAGGCACTGTCTTTGTTATCCAAAGTTTGCAGGTATCTTCTCTGCTTCTTACGGTTGGGACCACCACCGGTGGACTGTTCATACGTTTCTTTGGAATATTGCAAAAACTCAGGATAAAAAGACTCGGGCAAGGAAGATGCCTTGGCAAAAGCCTCATTCAAGAACTCGACTGACGAGGAAGACATAGTAGACGCAGTTGTTGTTGATGAAGAAGATGCAACCAACATGGGAGGTTCTTGAATCATGATGGAAGAAGGTGAACATGTACTAATTTTGTTGTTGGGATGAGCTGCAGGTGAGGGAGAAGTTGCCATGAATGTAGAATCTGGGCTACCCTGCTGTTGAATAAATTGGCTTTGTTGTTGTTGTCTTTGCTGTTGCTGAGGGTTAGCTTTGTTTCCATCTTCTGAGGCACTGTCTTTGTTATCCAAAGTTTGCAGGTATCTTCTCTGCTTCTTACGGTTGGGACCACCACCGGTGGACTGTTCATACGTTTCTTTGGAATATTGCAAAAACTCAGGATAAAAAGACTCGGGCAAGGAAGATGCCTTGGCAAAAGCCTCATTCAAGAACTCGACTGACGAGGAAGACATAGTAGACGCAGTTGTTGTTGATGAAGAAGATGCAACCAACATGGGAGGTTCTTGAATCATGATGGAAGAAGGTGAACATGTACTAATTTTGTTGTTGGGATGAGCTGCAGGTGAGGGAGAAGTTGCCATGAATGTAGAATCTGGGCTACCCTGCTGTTGAATAAATTGGCTTTGTTGCTGGTATTGTTGTTGATTGTCGTAATAATAAGAGCTTGAAGGTGATTGCTGAGGATTTGTCATTGGAGAAACGTAAAATGAAGAACCTGCTGTAATAGAGGGGAATAAATGTACAACAAGTTGATAATTTATTACCATTTAGATGTAAATAAAATTATAGGCAAATCTAAAATTACTTCTTATTTGAGATTTCACTCAATTATTACCTGGATAGACAATAGGTTGATCTTGAGTATAAGATGAGATATTGAAGTTGTTCTGATATTCAGAAGATGGTATACAGCGTTGTTGACTCATTTTAAAATAGTTCAAGTTGAATAGGTAAGAAAAAAAATGTTACAGTAATTAGAGCTCAGGGGATGGTTATAATAAATGATATAGAAAAAACAAAAGTTTGTGGTATAAGTATTCTTTCACTAACGTTGTCAGAAAGAGAGGGAGTGAATAGCAGTTGTAAATGAAGGAAAGGGGTCTGGTGGTATATTTTGAGTCTTGAGAAAGCTTGTTTTATGTAAAAATCACTAAAAGGAGTGTAGTAATTATGATTTTAAAAAAGCATTCAAAAATGATAAAAAGAGAAAAAATAAAGAAAAGAAAAGAAGGCAAGAAGGAAAAAAACCTCTGTATTTAAGTGAGAAAAAAAAAGATCATGCTTTCTTTTTTTATCCTTACATTCGTACAGAGGATTAGAGAGAGAGTGAAAAGACAAGAACTGAGACTAAAACAAGTATGCTTTGTGCACCGACTGCTTATAGAACATCATATAAGTGCACAGCATTCTTTTTTCTCATATGTGTTCAATTTACTGTTTGACAAGGTGTCACCTTACATTTCACCCCGATTTATATAAAATATATTACAGACATCTGGATTAAATTCATTGAATTTGACGAACTAATAGTCTATTTGGTTTAAAACTATATCACGCCTAGTGCTATTCTATAGTAGCAGCTTTTCTAGCTTTTAGCTATAATGGCAAATGTATACATAGTCGCTTTACATGCATTAGATGTCCGCTAAGGTTCGATGTTGTAAGAACAAGATCGGAAATAAGGGTGAAAATAGGGGATAAGAAAAGGGGTACGTAGAGCTCTAATACGCAACAACTCTTTTATAAAGTATCAGTCTTTGCATCGAGATCATCTATGCGTTATTCATCTATAGCTCAAGTACAAACAGTGATACTATGATTATGCCAATTACTGATGAAACCGTAATCAATTGTTCATGCACACGTACGTGCTTTAATGCGGGGAGAAAGTATAATTGTGAAAAATAAGCATCTACCCACAGATAGGGGTCGGGACCAGCAAAAACATAAAATTTTAAAATGACGTGCATATACAAGCTATCGTGTAGTAGGATTAACACTTGTAGGAAATTGAGGTACTATTGTATGTCCTTTGTTTGTTTGTTTGTAACCGGATTAATGATCTTGATTGCGTATTAATAGGAGAGCCAACTGGATTGTCTGATTGAGGTTTAATTCATTTGCGCTTTGTTCTTTTACATTTTTGTTTCATACATATTTTCTAGGATTCTATATATTAGTTGTACTACATCTGCTTTATTAGCGGGATTACATTTACTGATCAAAATGGGATGATATACTTCTTTATTTAAAAAAGAGGAGAAATGATTTCCGTCCAATTAAATGTCTAGTCGTTGCATATCTTTGTCATTTCTCATAGAAGGCTGCCCAAACAAAGTTGAACTCGTAAGTGAAATTTTACCTTGGTTATACTTTGCGTTACGTGCATTGCATCATCTATCAAAAGTATATGCACGTCCAATTTTTTTTTCCTTTGCTGGACATGCTAAACTTCTACTGTCAAATGCAACACTAAAATTTTGTACTAAATAGAGCATGCCATGCGCTTTTCTACCATATTTAACACGTTTAATTAATCAAGTTAAAAATAAGTTGCTAATTATACTTTGGTAAACTTTTGAAAGGCTGCACTCTCGTGGCATTTTAATTTGTGTCATATTACCAAGGCAATATATGGTCCGAACCGATGATCGCTGCTCATAGGTGGGTTGAATAGGGTCCAATTCTTTAAAGCCACTGGTATATCATTGGTACTTATAACAGCGAACGAATCAGAATCGTGTAAGTAAGTATATATCGAGTAATTTCCTTCTACGTTAGTGGCACTGTAGTGATGTATGAGCCTCATTTATAGTATAGAGCCGACACTGAGTGATGTAAAGAGTATTTATTCTTTTATCCGTATTTATTAACTCATCAAATGTTTTTTTACAGATGATTAAGCATATTTGTCGACGTTCTGCACCCACTCCGCAGCTAGAAAGAAGCAAAGACAGTGCAATTGAATTACTAAATACACAAGCTTTGATACAAATTTCTCAGAGAGTTCTACTATGGAATATAAAGAACGTCTTAATAGGTGAATTTTTCACCTTTGCTTTACCTTTGCTCTCAAAAAAAAAGTTGGTAAAGACAGTTTGCTTGATATGCATACTATTGGTGAAGTGAATTGGAATAGGATGTACATAGAACCTTCCAAAATAAAAATGTTAGCGATTGTTTGAGTTCGATCGTGTTGAGTATTCTTGTCATTGACAGTAATTGCCGCCGCAGTATGCAAGGAATCAGGACGAATCATGCTCTAGAATATTTAGCTACTTTGGAGCCTCGGTTTAGAAATGTATTGTTAATTGGAGTCTGAATGATTTCTCATGGTTTTTGCAGTCAATGATAAAAATATCCATACAAATTTAGAACTATTTATCTTTAGAAACTCTGGCTCTGAGACCAATCCTCGATCATGTGTATATACTATCAAAAAAGGCGAGAGCCAGACCAACAGAGTTACATAACAGGTACATGTTGTATGATAGAAAAGAAAGAATTCTTTTTGTAAAAGAGCTACCTAGTACCAGTGCCCCATGAACGTCTTTTTTATCGCGATCTCCTAATTCAGAAAACTTGAGATTGATGACGGTGCTAGGCGCAATATGTGTAATTTATTGTATAATATGAATGGAACGCAATGACTAACATCTGTTCATTCTCTCACATCCTTATACCAAGGCTCGTTAAGGCGGGAAAAATTGATATGTATTTAGCTTTGTAAACAGAAAATTGTTTGGGTCTGAAAGAATGAAGCAGTGAAGGTAATACTATGTAAGCGCCACTACTTCAAATAGAATGTACTGTGCACACAACAAGTAATGGCTTTGTATCATCATCAAGATAAAAACACTTTCTTTTTAAACCTGGTATTGCTTCATTACAATTTTAGTCGAGGAGATATGTACATTTAAATAGTAAATGTTGCTCTACTTCTTGTAATAACACCCAATGTAACAATCAATTAGAATAGCAGACCTATTTACGAGACAGTTATGTATTTAAAGAATATCGGAACTTGGTATGTGTTTAACTAATAACAGAGCCTGTTTTAGTTTAGGATATTTTGTTTATACGCACTAAAAGCTATACTTAGTTTTTAAGAAAAGTAAAAGCAGAAAGATATGACCGAAATATACGTTCCTGACTGTTTGCGCATCAAAGTTGCACTCACTCTACGATGTGATAAATCGATGAGTATCATGTATCTAACTAGCTGTTTAACCCAATGCAAAGTATTTGATTGTATGTGACAACCAGTTCTTATACATGTGTATCAATTCGAGAGGTGCAAAAACAATAAAAGCGATACTTATTCTCCAATCAATATGTAAGTTTTCACAGCTTCACTTTCATAATGTTCAGAACGATTGTGTCATCAATATAGGAAAGCCAAGAAGTGAAAAGTTTTAGACCACCAACATTGATGGACACATCAACTGAATATATCAAATTCTTAACATACCAAGTGAATATACTAAAATTTCCACGTATCGAATTATTGTGAACTTCGTGGATTGATAAGAGGTGCTGAAAATCTTCGCTCTCGAAAAATATTTCCTCGTGTAGGGTTCCCGAATATGAATGCTTAAAGGCGTACACATATCACATACCGGCTAACTCTTTTTATACTTTAGTCTGTAATAATGCTATAGGTTTATCTTTTTTCCTCAATTGAAACCATGAAACTGTTAAATCTATAAAAGGATTTTGCCACCTGTTAATAATTGATTATAAAGTAATTAAAGAAACATTTAAAACATTAGAAGGAGCAAACATGAAGAACTTTATGTAAAGTTGTATATTAATATGTATTGTGGTTATATCTCTTGATACAGCAGCAAAATGGCATTCTTCTATCTAAAAATGAAGAGTAAAGGTTTTGATAATAATATTATTAAAGTGAGTAGCATGCATGCACGTTGCTGTCTGCAGTTTGGTCGCCTAGTCGCTTAAGTGCTAGATATGAACAATAAAATGCTTGTTTCGTGCGAAAAGAGAAACTTTAAAATGTTTGAATTGCTTTCATTTACACGTACACCGCTTCTTTCGTAATATGTACACATCATTATCTTTTCCATTTTTTTCCCACTTTCCTGGATACAGTAAAATACATAGGGAAATCTGAGCAAAAAAGAGGAAGTATCTCGAATATGAGTGCAGAAATCTTCTACAGAACGAGAGTGCAAAGGAGCAGTGCTGGTTACAAAGGACTATAGGTCGTAGAGGGTGTTGGATTCTGAGAAAAATGTGCCTCTTATAAATACATAGATTCACAATACTCTCATCAAGTTGGTTCTTCTGGTCCTATATGCTCACGAGAACAACTCAATATTCAGAACGACAGTAATATTGGATATTCGAGATCACAACATCTTCTGAACAGAAGTGGAAATGAAAATAAAACAATTCTAGAGGAGGAGAAACTTGGTGTATCTATCCTTTATGCGGCTGACAAGCTAGGATGAAAGCCAATAGAGAAGTAACCTAGCAACCGTTGCACAAAAGATCGAGTTTAAGTAGATGAGGGAAACTTTGTAGCGGACGAAGAGACTCCGGTCTATCAAGTTTGTCAGCGATCGTGATTACTGTACTGGATGCTTAATCAAAAAACACATCAAATACAGTGGAGGAGCATGGAATGAGGCACAGCCTCTGCACTGCTATTTACCACCAATAAGCGAAGTACACCTCATCAGATATGTTTATTATGCTTGAAAGAAAAATAAAATAATGCAACATTCCTTATAGGCGGTAACCATTCAAAGTATGATTTATAAACGGTTGTGATGATTTTAGGTGTAGATTATGAACGATTTCTGCTGCACACAATAGCAGAAATTCTGCGTCAACCTTTGTAGTTGGTCTTTCAGACGTCATCAATGCACTTTTACAATACTCTCTGACTGTATTTAATCCCAAAAAAATACCAGTCGATACATAACTGGTAAATCTGAAGAAACAATCGAATTCCTGAAATAAAAGCGCTCCGAGGCCGGCTATCGATGGTGGTAATACTACTGCTCAATTAATACCTTAATTTGCCACAAAAAATTTATCAATCACTCCAGTAAACTATTCATACCCCCGCATCTATCAACCGCATCGCATCATTGCATAAGAACAATCTCACATTTATCTTTAAACCGTATTTTTAAAAGCAAATTCTTATACCTTTCCGTATACTGTTTTATTATGTGCTCTTTTTGGGTTCAGAATCATCAGTAACTGTGTGCTCTAAAGATTTCAAAAGCTTTTCTTCTTCCTCTTTTAAATCGCTATTTGGAGTTGTTGGGGTTGGACGAGAAGGGCTCTTTTTGTTGTTGATTGTATTATAGATAGCCAATGCCTGAAAGATAGAAGTGTGTTGAGTAAATCACATCACTTATTAGTAACTTTACAAACGTTTCGCTCTTACCTGCGTCACCATAGAAGCCGCATCGTTTGTAGCAGCAGGAACAATCATAGTTGTACCCTCCTTTGCCATCTTACCAAAGGCTTCAACATATTTCTCAGCGACAGTCATTGAAACGGCATCATTGCCGTGGTTCATAGCAATGGCTTGTGCTACCTTTTCGATACCCTTAGCAGAGGCAGTTGCACGTAAAAGAATAGCTTCAGCCTCACCAGCAGCCATATTGATTCTTTCAGCCTTCTCTGCCTCTGATGCTAAAATTGTAGATTGTTTACGACCCTCTGCCACGTTAATAGCAGCTTGTCTGGCACCTTCGGATTCGAGAATTTGAGCTCTCTTTGTTCTTTCAGCAGAAACTTGTTGGTGCATAGATTCAACAACCTTGACGGGAGGATGAATATCACGAATTTCATAACGCAAACAACGAATACCCCAATCCTCAGCAGCTGAATTAATAGCATCCACAATATTTGCATTTAAATGAGCGCGTTCAGCTAATGTACGATCTAAAGTCATTTGACCGATTTCGGCACGCATAGTAGTTTGTGCAAGTTGAGTGATAGCAAATTCTGCATCCTCGACGCCATATGAGGCCTGCGTAAATCAATAAATAAACTGTCAATTTCCCTAGTTTTCCCCCTCCCTCTCTCTCTCTTCTCTTACCTTAAAGGGGTCGACACATCTGAAGTATAAGACACCGTCCAATTCCAAGGTAACGTTATCTACAGCAAAACTAAGTCAGTATCTCGACTTTCTACCCCTTCCATCCACCCAAAGTACCTTGAGTAATTGCGCTTTGGCTAGGGACTTCGATAGCAGTTTCCTTCAAACTTTTGACGTATTTAATGCGGTCAAGGAAAGGAATCAAAATATTCAAACCAGGCTCCAGCATTCTATCGAATTTACCCATACGTTCAACAATCCAAGCTTCTTGTTGAGGTACAAATTTAATGATCTACTTCCTGCAATGAGTAACTTTTTCTCCTGCAATCGCTGAACCTAAAAGACTTACTGTGTTTCTAGGTAAAGATTGACGTTCACTTCCTGAGCCCCAAGAAGAGCCAGATGCTTGTCCTCCACCATAATTATTGTCATAATCGTTGTTATATCCATAGCCACCGTAGAAAGCGACGCTTTTTTGTAATACAGGAGTTGTCTGTTGTTAATAAATGACGCGTAAGCTAAATTTTCGACGTGGCAGTAGTACATTTTTAAAATTTTACTTTAATGGCTTGAGCACCGACGGTGTTCAATAATCTCTTAGAGTTTGCTAATCCTCTTGTTCTAAGAATGCTACTCATGTTTATGTAATTATGCAAAAAAATGGTATGGAAGAAAGTAAGTACTGCACAACACCCTGGCGAAGGTGTGTGAAGGAACTCAGGCAGTGATGTAAATGCTTTCATACTCAGCGCCAGTGAAAGTTGCAACATGAATTGGGGACAGAACAAGTGTTCTCATGGCACTCAACGGCAAGTTCGTAATATTTGAACCTAAATTCTTTGAGACATTACGTTACAAAGCGTTACATTTGAAGGTATTTTTCATGCATTCTCTTGATAATAAGTAATTTATCTTAGAAATACATTTTTTATCATGTAACACTATGCAATTGAACTCCAGGGCTTCCTTTTTCGCCCTCAAAGCTCTTTTAACACTTACTTACTTTGGGATAATTACACTCGCCTACAGAATTGACAACTCAGTTTTTTTTTACCTTTAACACCTCTTACTATGATTGCATTTCTTACCAAGAAAATGAGCCAAGTGAAAGATGGTTAGCCCCTATGTTGGTCATCCATGGTATCAATATTAATGACATAGCCCACTCTTAGTATTTAGAATCCTACAACCATTATAGTAGCTCATCTATAAAATTTTCTTCGAAAATACAATAAAAGCCGTCAGAGGCCGGTTTATATCACCTCTTTCGTCATAAACTTGTTGCAATTTCTTTATTACATAGTATTCTAGAGTCGTCACTGTTAAAAATGTTACGTACACTATTCCCTAAACATTTTCCTCGAAATCCTTCCTATTCTTCCATATTTTTGTAGAGGATATGACTGAGATCTGAGTAAGGCTTACCAAAGTAATATACTTTGGGAAAAAGCTAACGAAGCTTTCTTGGTTTACCCTAGGACAATAGTGGAATGTAATTGGCTGACAAAAAGCTAATTTTCATATGCAATGTAAACAAGAAAATGCGGGGTAGAAAATCCATAATGGAACGATATTTGTCAAATAATTCCTGCGATGCTGGATGTAGTTTTTAACAAAGTTCAAAAGAACTTCTCTCCTAGAAAATTACCACTTAAAGTAATTTCATACAATAGCGATTGGCTTAAAACCTAAAAAAAATGAAACAAGATCAGGTCATAAATTTCATAGATAAGTTTAACAACGCATGTGAATGTAAAAGTAGAGGGTGGAGTAAGCGGAGAATAAAGATTGGGAATAATGCTGACAGACAGAAAGAAGTGAAATTGAATTAAAAATTAGTAATTTGAAATCTCGTTTGGTATATAAAAGACGTCTATTAAATCTATTTACCCCGCAAAATTCTTTAATTCTTTCAAATAATTATGTCTTTCAATAACAACGTTGCAACAAAGTTTCCTAAGCTCGCACCCAAGGGTCCCTCAGGTGAACTCCTATTAGCTAATGAAAGAGCAAAAGGTTCATTTGACGTCAATGAGCTTTCAAAGTTCATGTACACCGAGGAATGGTTACAAAAGATGAACAAGGTTCTTGAAGTTATGGAATCTGAACCCGCTTTTGACAAAACTGATCGTTACTACATGAGCCGTAAAGATAAAATCGCTTCTTCTTTATGGAAGGATAAGCGTCTCATTGAAGTCACCAAGTAAGTATTATTTGCATTATTGACAGCAGAACTCCTCATTTATTTAACCGGGACTCTATAGAGAGCAAAAGTGGGATGAAACTGACGTCCAAATTGCCAATTTCTTGTTTGATCAATCCTCTCCTGTAAGTAAAATATATGGAAGTGAAAATAGAGTAGGGTTCTCATTACATCGTGGATAATAGTTCACTCTTCACTACAACATGTTTATTCCTACTTTGAGAAATCAAACTACGGATGAGCAAAAGAAGCTCTTCCTTGAACCCGCATTGAAGCACCGCATCATTGGTTGTTACGCACAAACTGAGGTAATTTACACATTGAGTTGGATTGGTAATTATCACAATTTCTGACACATGCCGCTGTTTTACATCATAGCTCGGTCACGGGTCCAATGTTCAGGGTCTTGAAACCACTGCTACTTATATCCCTGAGACAAATGAATTTGAACTTCACTCTCCTACTTTGACTTCTGCCAAGTGGTGGATTGGTGGTCTCGGTAAGGCCGCTAACCACGCTATTGTCATGGCTCGTTTGATCACTGATGGTAAGGATTTGGGTCCTCATCCTTTCTGTGTCCAAATCCGTAGCTTCGAAGATCACCGTCCCTTGAAGGGTATTACTGTTGGTGATATTGGTCCCAAGTTCGGTTTCAACACTGTTGATAACGGTTTCATCATGTTTGATCATTATCGTATTCCTCACGTTTCCTTCTTGGCTAAATACTCCCAAGTCAACAAGTCTACTGGTGAATACTCTAAGCCTCCTAATGCCAAGTTATCTTATGGTACCATGGTTTACATTCGTGCTCACATTGTCATGGGCGTTAGATATGCCCTCGCTAAAGCAACTACTATCGCCATTCGTTATTCTGCTGTTCGTCAACAATTTGTTGATGCCGCTAACCCTAAGAAGTGGGATAACAAGGTCATTGAAACTCCTGTTCTCGATTATACCATGCAGCAATATCGTCTTTTGCCTACAGTTGCCGCTGCCTATGCTTGTTTCTTCACCGGTCGTGAAATGATCCGTCTTTACAACTTGAACCAAGAAGCTATGCAAAAGGGTAACTTCTCTCTCTTGGCTGATCTTCATGCCAGTTCTTCCGGTCTCAAGAGTTTGACTACTACTATGGCTATTGATGCTATTGAGGATTGTAGACGTGCTTGTGGTGGTCATGGTTACAGTAACTTCTCCGGCTTGGGTCAATTTTACCAAGATTATCTTCCTAATGTCACTGTAAGTTATATTTTCGTGTGCGAGTGTGCATGTGTAACGTTGTCCTAATTGCATTTTTTCTATAGTGGGAAGGTGATAACTACATCTTGACTCAACAAACTGCTCGATACTTACTCAAGACATTCCGTAACGTTGTTGCTGGTAAGGCCGAGCCTTCTGAATACAACCAAACCGTTACCTACTTGACCCAATTCATGGAAAACCCTAAGGCCAAGTGCCCTGCCACTAAGCCCTCTGATTTTTTGAACCCTGAATTGATTTTAACTGCTTTCGGTTTCCGTGCTGCTTACGGTATTGCTCAAGTCGCTGAACAAATTGATCGTCACGGTAGATCTTGGAACTCTATGTTGGTTGAAATCAACCGTATCTCCAAGGCTCATTGTCAATTTGTCCTCGTTCGTAACTTCATTGTTACTCTCCAAAACGACGAGCAACTCGCCAAGCCTGAGAACCGCTCCATGCTCAAGGTTCTCCGTCTCCTTGCTTCTCTTTTTGCTCTCTTCACTATGGAAAAAGAATTATCTGAATTCCTTGTCGCTGGTTACATCTCTTCTGAGCAAGCTGCCATGTTGAAAGAGCAAGTCATTCTTCTTTTGGAAGAAATTCGTCCTGAAGCTGTTTCTCTTGTCGATGCTTTCGCTTTACCCGATTACTTCTTACACTCTGCTTTAGGTCGTTACGATGGTAAGGTCTATGAATCCATGACTGAAATGGCCGAAAGAGAACCCTTGAACCATACTTTGGTCGTTGATGGTTATGATGAATGCATCAAGCCTTTTGTATTGAAGGGTGTCAACAAATCCACTGATGGATCCTCTGCCAAGTTGTAAATACACACACGTCGATTTTGTTATAGAAAACCCATTATCCTTGTACTTTTATATATACTTTCTAGATTCCCTGTTAGTTTAGATCTCCACTGTACTTTATTATATCATTAATTTAATCATTAAAAATGAATTATGTTATAACAGGAAATATAAAACTGAGAAATGCGCAGAGTGTAGTAATGTAAAAAGTAAGAATTAAAGAAGACGTGTTTTGCATGAATAAAATTTATGCGTGAGAGTTGCACATGCTTTAAACCCAGTACACACATACACTAACGAAGGAAGTTTTGATTTCACCTTTCTTTTCTCTCTTCATTTATTTTATTTCTTTCTATCGTCCTTACAGTAAATTCAAACCCTTTAAAATGTCCCGCCAAGTACCTGCCACGCTTATTTCTGATCTCATGTTACCTGAACTTGAACGTCAATTAGCAGAAGATGACTCACTCTGGCCTAATGTCAAAGGTCTCTTTATTATTACCGTAACTAAAAAAAGAAAGCCCGCCGCAACTTGGTGAGAAGAAGTTTAATACTTGAATTTCGTGCGGCCCAGAATGACTTATCGCTCTCTCTTTTTCTTTTTAGGTATTTGTTGTTGCAAGGTAAAATATTCAACAAGCGCGTTATTCTTTCCGACTAAATTTCTTTTTTGAAATAGGAAATGAGGTACAGCCTGTTATCACCAGAGAAAAGGAGAAAGCACGCGCTGCTACAAAAGGAAAAGTAAGAACTGTCAAGATACAAATTGAGGACAGTGATCTTTTGAACTTTATCACTGGAGGGTAATGTATACTATCTACTACAAATTTAAGATTGTATGAACTGATTTTAGTTCAATTACACAAATAGACTTACCGGAGTCAAGGCCTATATGGTGGGAAGAATTAAAGTGCGTGGTGATCTCATATTAGCTCAAAGTCTTGAAACCGTATTCGAAAAAGCTAATGGCAGAGAAGTAAGAAAAAGGACCTTATATACATCGCGACATATTCTAATACTTTCGTACTATTCATTAGCGTGCTTTGCAATTTATTAAAAACAATGAAGACTTGGTAGCTGCCTCCAAAGGAAAATTGTAAAAACAAATAAACTTGTGCTGAGAGTATTACAGCTGTTACTTCCATTGTGATCACATTTGCGATACAAAGTTATGCACTTGCATTAAACAGCGGCATATATTCGGAGAAGGTATTGATTCATTTTGACAGACACATTTTTCCAGTTGAATGATGGGCAAAATCAAACATTAAATCAATCGTAATTGAGTTTGTGCTTGTGGGGATTCCGTATAAATAAAACGCTTCTTTATGAGAAGAGAATGAATTTGTTCATTTTGCAGCACCTGTGTACGCCATCCTGCCCGTGTCACCTGTGGCAGCTCTTTTGCAGTTTTCACTCTCTTTTTCGCAACGAATATTTCTATCGACAATTTTTCACAATGTATATTTTTTATGAGAGCCTTCATCCACACAGATTTTTTTTTGGATAATGAAATATCAATATAATGGCAAGCGTTCAACTTGATTGATCAGTCAATAATTAATCATCTCCTGGATCACTGTTTATATTTCTATGAATATTGACCACAAATGTGTTTCTTTTTGCTCTCTTTTCTTTTCTTTTCTAATATTTCCTCTATCATGAACGTTTACATACTGGATTTGTTCCCTAAATTAAGTGCATTCCGGAATACATACGCATTTCAAGACTTAATTTCCACGGCCGTGTGGAGGTTCGGTTTTTCCACGTTCTTTACTTTTTCAAAAAGGCACCTGTTGAAGACTTTGGGTGATAGGCATCACTTAAGAGGAAAAGTATTGTCACACAAGAGGCAAAGTTCTGTGTAAAGCTGTGTGGATACGGGCGAAATATTATTTGCACTGCTAGGCCTCTGTTTCTGTGATGTGTGGATCTGGATTGAATGGATTCTTTCTTTCTTTTAACACTTGCGCTTCACTCTATTGATGAAAAGAAGTGAAAAACTGTTAACGAGTTTTACAAGTTCTACAGTGGAATTGGAGTGAGCACAGAAACGGACAAAGAACAAGCATGGATCTTTTTGTCCCTTTACCTTAACAAATCAAACAGAAGCATTTTATGTACACCGAGTCTGGTCATTTATCGAAACCGCTTTAGATAATTCTCCTGTTTGCTGTATCATGTACTTAACCAACAATTTGTCACTTTCAGGAACATTTCATTCATATTCTTTTTTAGGGGTGAGACAATGAGTGCGGCGATAATCGATGAATTGACCCAAAAAAGGGTAATTGGAGGAAAATGCACCCGAGAGGAGATCCAACCAGAAAGAAAGATCGATTGGATCTTTAGGCAAGATGAAACTGAGCTTGGGTGTGGGGAAGCGGCAAGGAATAGGGACCATACCAAGACGTTGTTGGATGGTGGGTTCAAGATGCCCAAAGTAATGAAGAGCATGTTTGCTACCCTTTCCAAATCTGCTCCTGAATACGTTAGAGATCTAACAGTCCCTGGTTTTTTAGTAACGCGTAAGTGGGTTGTATACAATGACTTATATCATCATTTTAACAGTATAAAATTTTAGAAATGAGGGTTGTTTAAAAAATTGATGGATGCTCCTTCCGGCTATGTTTGCAGAGTTAACTCGCTCTCTGCTCGTCCTTTCCCTTCTTCGGAAAAAGAAGTTATACCATTGCTTATTCCTATCTTGCGACAGATTTTGAAAGCGAAGATATCAATGGAAAGTATATATAAGCTTGTGCGATCCGCCGTAAACGACTCAAATGAATTTGTGGGTGTACAGTACAAAGTCCAGTGATCTTTCCCTCTTTTCACGTCAACAAAAAGCAGAAGTTTTAAAACACTATTTATTATAAAAAATTCTCCAAGATTGATGATGAAAACTACTTTCATAATAAAACTTGCATAATAAACCCCAATCTAACATTGTTTATTAAGGTCAATTCAGTAAAAAAAAGAATTAAACCAGCAACAGTATTCCATACATTGTCAATTCTAGACTAAAATACATTCGTAGGTTCACGGTATATAAACACGGCAATGACTTCGTAGTAAATAAAATATTGAGCCTCTTTCCCTTGGAGCTTAGACAAGCGTAAATATAATTCTTATATAGAGGGGTCTTAGTGGGAACTCTAGAATAGGGTTAAGTTCGGAGAGTGAGGTTCCGTACGCTCACAGATTCCTTCAAATATGAAATTTATGTACGGTTACTTTCAATGAGTTGGCTTTGCCAAGCTAAAATTCTGTATACGCTGCATTGAAATAAATGAGAAATAGACCTTTATTGAATTACATGTAGCGTCATATATTCATAGTATCCTAAGAATGATTAATCCGTGTAGAAGAAAATAAGCACATTTGCAACTCGATATCATCTCAAATTTAATACATGTAAAATCTAGTATAAATACGTAATATAAGTAATTGATTACCTCAATACGTCAGCAGGCTTCCCTGGGGATAGGGAGGGGGGAGATTCTTGACAGCAGCAATCAATTCATATTCACCGTTTAATTGGAATTGGAGACAACGTATAAATCGAGATTTGAAATTTCTCAAAATAATAATTGGTCTCAGACTTCCATGATAGAAACTTATTGATTGTCTTCGAAAAAAGAATTTAAATTATGCAGAACAAATTTGCTTGTGATCAGCAGGATAACGGACATCTTATTAGGCGTATAATGCGATCTCTTTTTCCAGCCGGAAACCCCGCCGATTTACCTAAAGATGCACAGCATTCATAGTAAAACGTGCAAGATTTTCTCTGAAAGTTTAAATTGGAATCAACTCACAGTAAAGGCCAAGTCATCAAAGTAGTTGTGCCTTTTATTCAAGCGATCAGAGATGATACTCAAAGGCGTTTTATGCAAAGGAACAACAACAACAATTTTTAATTAAAATTTTGGGTCAGCTTTTGCAATATATCATGAGGTGGAAATAATAAGAATGAATACATATGCAGTGGCCTATTGACCCATCGGAACGGAACATATATATACATTTTCTCTTAAGCAGTAGCACATTGACCTCAAGTCGCAAATAAAATAAAAAAGCAGAACATGCCGTAGCACATGTTTTTTAAGTTCTCTTTCAATCATATACATTTTATTTGTAATAAATTGGGCTTTGTGAATGTTTGAGCAAATCATAACAGTTTATTGTTTTGAGAAGCTTCACCTTTAGCCAAACATATCGTTGTATCCCTATAAAAAAATGCAAATGAGTGATATTGAAACAGCAGTATAATGATCATTACAGGACTTACAGGAGGCTGAAGTTCATCGTTATCGGGCTCACCACTATGAGGGCCACGTGGACCACGAAGGCCGCCTGGTCCAAAGCCGCCACGACCCCTTCCACCAGGCAAAGTACCAAAGGGTGCAATAGGATCAAAACGTGCTCCGGGAGGAACAGACCCTCTACAAGAAACAAAAACTAATTAATGTAGTCCTGACATAGATATTATATGAAATCTCTTACCTCGGCAAGGGCTGAGGCCCACCGAATAATCCTGAAGGATCATCCAAGCTACTACCGCCTCGATTACCAAATATGGGGTGGTCAGGTCCAACAAACATACCATCACCACTTAAAAAGAAAGTTTTAGTATTACATAATTAAACTACATAGAGCCGCAGTACTTACCCTGGACCTCTTAAACGGTCACCACCTCTCACCGGGTATAAATCTGCTCTCCCAACATCGTGGAACAATGGATCATCTGTTGAGTGAATATCATTATATCGTGGCGGACGTCTTTCTTCACTAGTGGTAGGATTTCTTGTATTTGTATTGGAAGAGGTTGTAGAGCTAAATTAAACAATGAGAATTCTGTTCACCCTTAAATCTCCAATACTTACTTGTCTTCGTAACCTGGTTTATTCAATCCTGGAATCAATTTCTGTAAAATGTTCAGCTTGAATGTTTTGAGATAGTCCTCAAATCGGTTTGATGAAATGAACCCATGAACCAAGGGCGTATCTGTGCTTGACAAATCATGGGGGTAGAATGATTCTGAAGTGTAATCAGCTGTAGTAATATCAAGTATCACAGTCTTGTTATCCTAATTTATTGTTGTAAACTTAATAAGAGAGAAATGACATTTTGATAAAACATAATACTTACACCTATTCCTAAGCCAAGAATGATACATTGATCACCCAGTCGAACGATTTTGATGACAAAAGTTAGGCTCGACTGCGGATGGCTATATCTAAAATTGTAACTGTGAGGTCCGTTCGAGTTCCAAGTTTCTGGTAACTTTTTAACAGTACCGTCTCCCTCTGCATACGCATGATTTAGTACTTATTCTAACTTTTTTTTTCCTTTTATCGAGAATAACCCCTTTCTTACCTTGACGGGCGTCGTCACCAAGTCCAGCAAAGCGAAAACCAACGCTCAACATTGCAGCATGAGATGCAGCAGCAATGGCATCGTAAGGATTATTCAACTTTGATACAACTTGAGAAGTAGAGTGGAGAATCGCAGCGGGATCCAATGGGTTCGTATTTTGATTCGTGTCAGACATAATGAGTGTAAAGAGGGAAAAGGAAAATCGTTTCTCGAGTACCGTTTTATGCAGCAACACGCAACCGCAGGAAAAAAAAACTAAGGTCTGTGACGTGGAAAATCGTCCCAGTCAACGAGCAGAATACATTACACATTTTTCCAAAAATTCAGTCATTCAAGCACCAACTTATTTAGGAGAATGGCATGTGGTTGATGTTCGTGCTGTTTAGGCCGTAGTTTTCTTATAAAATACTTTATTTCCTTTCTTTTTTCTTTGTTTTTTGTTTTTTCTACTTCTTTTTCTCTTTGCTATCTAATCGCTGAAACTCCGATGGCAATTGCATTTTCTGTATTGTCATTGAAACGAAATCGATCTACTAGTAAAGCTCATAGTTTTACAAATGTAGAGCCCGTCAGTAAATTATCGAAATTGAAGTCGGGGTTCTCTCTATTTTCTAAAATCACACAATCACTATCACAAGAGGATAGTCATAAGCGATCAGGACTATTCCAATATTTCCGCAATAACAGTAACAATGACTACGATAAAAAAGCGTACGACAACATATCATGAGGTGGAAATAATAAGAATGAATACATATGCAGTGGCCTATTGACCCATCGGAACGGAACATATATATACATTTTCTCTTAAGCAGTAGCACATTGACCTCAAGTCGCAAATAAAATAAAAAAGCAGAACATGCCGTAGCACATGTTTTTTAAGTTCTCTTTCAATCATATACATTTTATTTGTAATAAATTGGGCTTTGTGAATGTTTGAGCAAATCATAACAGTTTATTGTTTTGAGAAGCTTCACCTTTAGCCAAACATATCGTTGTATCCCTATAAAAAAATGCAAATGAGTGATATTGAAACAGATTGAAGTCGGGGTTCTCTCTATTTTCTAAAATCACACAATCACTATCACAAGAGGATAGTCATAAGCGATCAGGACTATTCCAATATTTCCGCAATAACAGTAACAATGACTACGATAAAAAAGCGTACGACAACGATAGACATTACGAATACAATCATTACTATAGTACGAAAAAGAGCGACCATGAAAAAAGAAACATTCATACGTTGCCTACTGCGACAACCAAGATATTAACTGGAATTCTAATTAAACGAAGTGGTACAAACCCAACAACCATTGCTTTCAAGCATTTTGATGAACCGGAAAACAGCCATCATCAATTCTCATCCAGTAGAGGTAGACATAGAACCTATTCTAATGCAACTATATCCAACATGACGATTAATTCAGAAGACCTCACTGCAAAAGAATTTGCAGACATTACCGGTATTCGTATTTTGCCCGAAGAAAATTCAATTGAAGATGACATTGAAGTGATTGAGGGATATCGAAGAGACATTGATAGAGAACAACGGAGATTTAGTCAAGACGAGGATGTTATTATGAACAATGCTACCATTTCGTCGCGTTATACCAACGATCACCATGAAAGACTATCTGTTTTGAGTTGTACGTCTTTTCAAAGCTATTCTACGCAGAATAATAAGTTAAAAATTTGGGACAATGAATTCTGGTCTCATCCTGAACTACCCACTATGGCCACTGTGAGCCGAAGCAATACTACTTGTTCTACTAATGCAGGGAAAACTACCGCACTTTCCATGAGTGACGGTGGTTTGAACCGAAAGCTTTCTACTCGATCCACGACAACAACACATCTTTCAGAACCACCTATCCTGCATGAACTACGCCGGATGAACACAACGGGAAATGATACTAACTTCATTAAAAAAGGGCGCTTCGAGATTCACTTGGGCAATGCAGCAGATGGAGGAGGAGGTGGAGATGCCAGTATATCGAGTCATGGTGTGATAGACGAGAATACAAATAATAATACCGACTCTACACTGTCATTCTCCGATGCTGGCGTGCTGGAATGGAAGAGAAAAGGGAAAAAAAAATCCACTATCGATGATGCCTTTTGATATCACTATTATTTATTTACCATTACCATAACTATTGCTATTATAATATAATGTATATACCATTCTCTCTCCATTTCTCTCTCTCTTCTTTTTACCTTGTGTGGGCTTGTTTACGATTTTAATTATTAATAAAATTCAAGCCACACGTCAAATACCGTAAGCAGTAATAAATCATTGTAATTCATGCTAATAAAGCATCCGATTTCACCCTATTGCCTATACAATTCCCTTTCGTGCTAACAACATGAAAAATTAAAAAAACGAGGCATTTTTTTTATTGAACTCAAGCAAAGAGTAAAGTGAAATGGGCGTAAATGGATATGATCTCAGTACACGCCATAATGGCTCATTTTGATCTTGTCAGCGAAACTTGAACAGGGCTTTAGAGCAATAGGACGAAATGAGAGGCTATAATTAGTTAAAATTGCAATTCAATAGCAACAAAAAAAGGGGGGAGTGAACTCTACGCTTTGCCCCTTTTATGATCCTCCTTTGTCCCCCTATAATTTTATGACTTTCCTCATAATATGTCTAAATGTGTATTATTCTCGGATTAGGGGACACCAGTGATCTCCTTATTCTCGTGGAATATCAAACACTCAACTCAAATTGACAACGTTTCTTTCTATTTTTTATTCTTTATACAATCATCATGGATCACGACGATAGCGTGGACTCTTACACCTCTTCGCTCGAGCTACCCGAACTTGCAAACACAAGAGACAGTGAATCTATCGATGTGCTTCTAGTGCCACACCTGGATCCTAGCAACCCATTTGCCTTTTCTCCACAACAAATATGTCAGGTCGTCGATCAAAAAAACCTCGACTTTATTGAAAAAGTCGGTGGCCTGGAAGGCATAGCCAAAGGACTTCACTCTCATATTGAAAATGGTCTCGTCTGGAACGAAGATAATTTAAGCTATATCAGAATGTATGACCTCATTCATCCACCTACCAAAGAAAAGGAAGACGAGGATGACTTTTTCAATTCCCCCGCATTTCCAATATCGATGGATTGCGATACATTTGTGCAAAGAAGAAATATCTTTGGCTCGAACGTTCTACCAGAAGTTGAGCAAGTGACCATATTACAACTTATGTGGAAATCATTTCAAGACAAGACATTGGTATGTTTATGTAAGGAAAACAACAGGTTAAATATGATTATTAATCCATTAGACAGATTATGTTGACGATCGCTGCTATTGTGTCACTTACGGTGGGCATCTACGAAGATGTAAATATGGTTGAATATGACGCCTTTGGAAACCCAATCCCTGGGGTCAAATGGGTAGAAGGGGTAGCCATCATTGCAGCTGTAGTACTGGTTGTGGTTGTAGGAAGTGTCAACGATTTTCAAAAAGAAAAACAATTTCGAGACCTGAATGCCAAGAAAGAGGATCGACTTGTATTGGCTATACGATCTGGAAAGCAAACATTGTTATCTGTATACGATGTTCAAGTGGGAGATGTACTGAAATTAGAACCTGGAGATATTATTTGCGCTGATGGAATTTTTATCGACGGGCACGGATTAAAATGTGATGAATCTGCAGCTACGGGTGAATCAGATGCTGTACGTAAACTATCTTGGAAAGAGTGTCAATTGAAAAAACAAAGAAGAGCGTCCTCTTCGACATCCACCTTAAATAACGATACGCGTCCCTCCTTTCAATCGCTTGTTTGCATATCCGAAGGTGATTTTATGAAACATAGTAAAGGAATGGTAGAAGATGACGATGATTTCGACTTTACTATCCAACAAAGAGACGTGGATCCATTTTTGATTTCTGGATCTAAGGTTGTAGAAGGTATTTGTACATATATGGTGACTGCAGTTGGACCCAACTCGTTTCATGGGCGTACCTTGATGGCGCTTCGTACAAAAGATGAAAACACACCACTTCAAGACAAACTGGGCAACTTAGCCACAAGCATCGCAAAGTTTGGTATTGGTGCCGCAGTGTTTTTGTTGTTCATGTTATTGATTCGATGCGTGATTGGATACGCTACTGGTCAGCTTTCCACAGCTCCAACCCAGGTTGTTTCTCATGTCATGCAAATTTTGATCACTACTGTCACTGTCATTGTGGTGGCTGTGCCTGAAGGATTGCCCTTGGCAGTAACATTAGGTGAGTTACAAAAAAGGCAAGGTGTTTATACTCGGGTCTAATTTTTTTTTTCAATTTCGTATTAGCTTTGGCTTACGCTACACAAAGAATGTTAAAGGACAACAATTTAGTACGCGTATTGGCAGCTTGTGAGACCATGGGTAACGCAACAACGATTTGTTCTGATAAAACAGGTACTTTGACACAAAATAAGATGTCAGTTGTCGCTGGTACATTTGGATCCTCCGTACGATTCTTGAAAGATCCTCCGCAGTCTCGCACAGATCTTGTTGATATCCATCTTCTCACGTCGCAAATCCCCACAGCTGTACGCCATTTCGTGAATCAAGCAATGGCAATTAATTCTACCGCGTTTCATAGTACTGACGCCTTGGGTGATACAACGCTAGTAGGTAACAAAACCGAAACTGCCATGTTAAACTTTGCTCAAGAACATATGGGATCAGAACCTTTTGAGTTATTACGCAGTTATTGGCAAGTAGAGCAAGTATTTCCCTTCAGTTCAACAAGAAAAGCGATGGGTACAGTGATCCAGATTCCTACGCCTTCTGGGAAACCTATTTATAGATTACATATTAAGGGCGCTTCCGAGTTGTTAGTGAGCAAATGCAGCCGCATTGTTTCGATGCATGATCCATCTTATAATGAGCCCAACAGTAATATATCAACCCGAACTATGACGGAAGCCAATCGAGTGCGTATGAACAAAATCATTCAAAGTTATTCAACACGCTGTCTTCGTACTCTTGCTCTTTGTTATCAGGACTTTGAAAGTTGGCCAAGCACGAGGACATTGGAGAAGACAATGGAAGGAGGCGAATTTACACTATTGGGTATTATCGGTATTGAGGATCCTTTGAGACCTGGTGTAACTGATGCGGTGGCTGCATGTCAAAGAGCTGGTGTCTGTGTACGTATGGTTACTGGTGATAATATGTTGACAGCAAAGTCGATTGCCAGACAATGTGGTATTTACACGTATGGTGTTATTGCTATGGATGGACCCACTTTTCGTAGACTGGGACACGAAGAACGACTATCGATTTTACCTCAACTACGAGTTTTAGCAAGATCGAGTCCAGAAGATAAACGACTTCTCGTCCAATCACTACGAGAGACAGGAGAAATTGTTGCTGTCACGGGAGATGGAACAAACGACGGTCCTGCATTGAAGGCAGCAGACGTTGGATTTTCTATGGGTATCGCAGGCACAGAAGTAGCCAAAGAAGCTTCCAGTATTATCTTGATGGACGATAATTTTTCGAGCATTGTCCGTGCCATTTCGTGGGGTCGTTGTGTGAATGATTCAGTCAAGAAATTCCTGCAATTTCAGTTAACAATCAATATAACTGCGGTCATGCTTACAATTTTTTCTGCCATTATCAGTCCAGACCAAGCATCGGTTTTATCAGCGGTCCAACTATTATGGGTGAACTTGATTATGGATACATTTGCAGCGCTTGCTCTGGCTACCGATCCACCTTCCCCTGATCTATTGCATCGAAAACCTCAGGGAAGAGCTGATCCATTGATTGATAGATGCATGTGGAAAATGATTATAGGACAAACACTTTATCAATTGAGTGTGATCATTGTCTTACTTTATACTGATATCCTTGGATTGGCAAGCGATTTAGCTACTTTAAAGACAGTTATATTTACAACATTTGTATTTTGTCAAATCTTTAACGAAGTCAAGTAAGTATTGTCATATTTAATATGTATAAAAAAAGAGAGTGAGGGATATTAACCATGTATTAGTTGCAGGAGAATTGATAATCGCTTGAATATATTTAAAGGGATAAAAAAGAACAATTTCTTTATCATGATTTTCACAATCAGTGTTGTTGGCCAAATCATTATTGTGGAACACGGAGGAGTGGCATTTCAAACTGTACCTCTGGAAAAGGACAATTGGATATTGTGTATTTTAATTGGATTAATTTCGATACCTATTGGCGTTTTGATACGTCTGATTCCAGATAGTGTGTACGTACGACGACAGAAAAGAAGTGGTGATTATGTTGATAGAAGTGGCTATAATTTCGTTAATCAACAAACAATCAATCAACGTAATGAACATAATCAACAACAACAACAACAACCAGACCTAAACTCAAATGAGAAGAGATCAAATAATGAATATGATCCCATTCATTGGTCCATTAATATAGTATAAATGTATTATGAACCCAAGAATTGTGTGACGTAGATTTTAAAAATTCCTCCCATTCGCCTCCCTAATAAAAATACTTTTTTTACGTACACACTATTGTGGAACACGGAGGAGTGGCATTTCAAACTGTACCTCTGGAAAAGGACAATTGGATATTGTGTATTTTAATTGGATTAATTTCGATACCTATTGGCGTTTTGATACGTCTGATTCCAGATGATTTAATCGTACGACGACAGAAAAGAAGTGGTGATTATGTTGATAGAAGTGGCTATAATTTCGTTAATCAACAAACAATCAATCAACGTAATGAACATAATCAACAACAACAACAACAACCAGACCTAAACTCAAATGAGAAGAGATCAAATAATGAATATGATCCCATTCATTGGTCCATTAATATAGTATAAATGTATTATGAACCCAAGAATTGTGTGACGTAGATTTTAAAAATTCCTCCCATTCGCCTCCCTAATAAAAATACTTTTTTTCATTTCCTTTTTCTTCAAGATAAAGTAAAATATCAATGTCTTTACAATTAACAGACCTCGTTAAGCGCCCTGGTGCTGGTAAGGTTGGCAAGCCTGTCCGTGTTAGAGCCAATTTCTTTGAAGTTACCTCTTTCCCCACTCAAAACATCCACCATTATGATGTTACTATCGATCCCGCAGATGCTCCCCCTGCTCTCTACCGTAAGGTTTGGAAGCAATTTGAAGACTCTAACGGTCAAGGTATCCTTACTGGTATCAAGACTGTCTTTGATGGCCGTAAGAACGTCTTCTCTCCTAAGCCTCTTAACTTGGGTGAAGAACACGCCATGCAATTTGAGGTAAGTTTTTCTTTCATCTTATTTTCCTTTATTCCGAATCACTCATTTTAAAATTGTTGTCAGGTTGAACTCAATGAAAATTCCTCTGGTGCTGTCAAGCGTTCCGGTGGTCTCTTCAAGATCCGTATCAAGAAGGCTGGTGAGGTCAACATGGAAGAACTTCGTCGTTTCCTCAACGGTCAATCTGCTTGTACTTCCAACTGTTTGACTGGTACGTTGTCAATCAATCAATCAATCATACACCAATCAATCAAATGACGTACTAAATTTTTTTATTTTATTTTATCAGCTATCATGGTTCTTGATGTCCTCATTCGTCACGTCCCCTCTACTCTCTACTCTACTGTTGGTCGTAGTTTCTTCACTCCTAACGATGCCAAGCCTCTTCCCAACGCTGCTGAAGTCTGGCAAGGTTACTATCAATCTGCTCGTCCTACTGTCGGTAAGTTTTTATTTCGTCAAAAAAAAAATTAAGACGCGTTTTTATTGATAATTTTTTTTTCCCACATGCAGGTAAGATGATGATTAATATTGATGTTAGCGCCACTGCTTTCTATCAATCTGGTCCTCTTCCTGAAATCGTCGCCAAGATCTTGGGTCGTCGTTCTTTGGATGAACTTAGACGTGGTATTCCTGACCGTGAACTTTCTAAGCTCGAAAAGATCTTGAAGGCTTTGAAAATCCAAGTTATCCATCGTGGTGATAAGAAGCTCAAGTACAAGATTACCAAGCTTACTCCTTCTCCTGCTGACCGTACCTCTTTCAAGGATGAAGCCGGTAACGAGATGACTGTTGCTGCTTACTTCCAAAAGCAATACAACAAGCGTCTTAACTATCCCTTCTTGCCTTGTGTTGTCGTCAAGAAAGACATCTTCTTGCCCATGGAAGTCTGTGAAGTCTTACCTGGTCAACGTCAAACCAAGAAGTTGAACGAAAAGCAAACCGCTGAAATGATCAAGTTCACCTGTCAAAAGCCTCAAGTCCGTGCTAACAAGATTAACCAAGGTATGGGTCTCCTCCAATACCGTGATAACCCATACATGCAACAATTCGGCATGTCTGTCAAGCCTGAAATGTCTGTTATCAATGCTCGTGTCCTTGCCACTCCCAAGATCTCTTACCACGCTTCTTCTCAAGAAGCTGAGTTCGCTCCTCAAGCTGGTGCATGGAATCTCAGAGGTAAGAAGGTCGCTCAAGGTGCCACTCTCGGTTCTTGGTCTGTCGTCAACTTTGCTGGTGCCATCCCTATGCCTGCCATTCAACGTTTCATTCGTGAATTGTGTCAAACCTTTGCTGATACTGGTATGAACGTTGTCAACCGCAACCCTCCTATCTCCTCTGCCGATCCTCAAGGTAACATTGATCACACTCTTAAGGAAGCTTGGCTCAAGGCCGGTAACGCTGCTAAGGCAAACCCTCAACTTATTGTTTGTATCTTGCCCAACACTGGTGTTCCCCTCTATGCTGAAATTAAGCGTATCTCTGATACTGTCATTGGTGTCCCTACTCAATGTGTCCAATCTAAGCATATTGCTGATGCCAAGAAGCAATACTGTGCCAACGTCTGTCTTAAGGTCAACATGAAGTTGGGTGGTATGAACTTGTTCTTGTCTCCTCCCCAAATCCCCTTCATTTCTCAACGTCCTACCATCATTCTCGGTGCCGATGTTACTCACCCTGCTCCTGGTGACATGAAACCTTTGCTGATACTGGTATGAACGTTGTCAACCGCAACCCTCCTATCTCCTCTGCCGATCCTCAAGGTAACATTGATCACACTCTTAAGGAAGCTTGGCTCAAGGCCGGTAACGCTGCTAAGGCAAACCCTCAACTTATTGTTTGTATCTTGCCCAACACTGGTGTTCCCCTCTATGCTGAAATTAAGCGTATCTCTGATACTGTCATTGGTGTCCCTACTCAATGTGTCCAATCTAAGCATATTGCTGATGCCAAGAAGCAATACTGTGCCAACGTCTGTCTTAAGGTCAACATGAAGTTGGGTGGTATGAACTTGTTCTTGTCTCCTCCCCAAATCCCCTTCATTTCTCAACGTCCTACCATCATTCTCGGTGCCGATGTTACTCACCCTGCTCCTGGTGACATGAACAAGCCTTCTATTGCTGCCTTATCCGCCTCCATGGATGCTCGTGCTTCTCGTTACTCATCTGCCATCCGTGTTCAAGCCAACAGAACCGAAATCATTGTTGATCTCGCCAACATGTTGAAGGAAGTCTTGAGAAACTTCTACCAATCTTGTGGTCAAAAGCCCGAACGTATCTTGTTCTACCGTGATGGTGTCTCTGAAGGTCAATTCAAGCAAGTCATGGACTCTGAAGTTGCTGCTATCAAGGCTGCTTGTGCTTCTTTGGATAAGTCTTACAACCCCACTCTTACCTTCGTTGTTGTTCAAAAGCGTCACCACGCTCGTTTCTTCCCCATTGAAATGCGTGATGCTGATCGTACTGGTAACTGTATGCCCGGTACTGTCGTTGATACCGATATCGTTCATCCTTTCGAATTCGATTTCTACTTGCAATCTCATGCCGGTCTCCAAGGTACCTCCAGACCTACTCACTACCACGTCCTTTATGATGAGAACAAGTTCTCTTCTGACTCTCTCCAAGAGCTTACTTACCGTCTCTGTTACATCTATGGTCGTGCCACTCGTGCAGTCTCTTTGGTCCCTGCCGCTTACTATGCCGATTTGATTGCTGCTCGTGCTCGCTTCCATCGTCGTGGTGAAAACTGGTCTGACACTGATGCTACCTCCGATTCTGCTGACGCTGATCAACAAATGGCCTCTTTCGCCGTTGTCAAGCCTGATTTGCAAAAGGTCATGTACTTCATGTAAATAGCTTCCTTGCCACTGTTACTATTGATACTCACACAAACATACACACACACACACAAATATATTAAACAAAAAAAATTAAGTGATCACCTCAATAAAATAATTTTCAATTATTGTTACAAAATATCCCCTCTAAATTTTTTCACTCCGAAATGTTTACTTGAATTCTTTTTCGTTTTGTTTTTTTTTATGACAAGTGTTGGGTCAAGGCTGTACAAAAATAAATTTCGATTGATTACAGCGGCAACGGCAGGGTTTGGAGCGGCGTATCTGTATTATAAGCCATACGTGACGCCACCTATTCCGTATGTCCCACCTCCTTTTGTATGGGACAGTATACCTCCACCTATTTTAAAGCGATTCACATTACCTCATCCCGTTGAAGGTGGCATGATGCACCGCATGTGCAGCACCATGGTGGTGGGAGGAGCAGGGTTGATTGCGAAAGGGTTCATTAATGCGAGTCAAGTGCAAGTGAGTGGTTTAGAGGGGTTTTTAAAGATTGTGCAAGACCCTGAGCGCACAAAAGGCATCATTACAGGTAAGTCGTTTAAAGTGCAACAGGCAGCAGCAACAGCAGCGGGGGACTTACAAAGATGTGTTGTAGTGTCGAACCATGAGTCAGTGCTAGACGACCCTTTCTTGTGGGGTGTTTTGCCTGTCAATTTATTACTGAATGTGGATAAAATGCGCTGGGTGCTAGGAGCAGCCGATATCTGCTACACAACAGTGTAAGTGTATTCATCCGGGTATATATACACGATGACTAAGTTGGGTATAGGTTCAAATCTTATTTTTTTGCGTTTGGAAAGACGATCCCCACCATTCGTGGCGGAGGAATTCACCAGCCGGGCGTGGACTTTAGTATTCACCGCTTAAATAAGGGCGACTGGATTCACATTTATCCAGAAGCAAAAGTGGTGCAGGACCAAGGCGGGAAAATGATTCGTTTCAAGTGGGGTGTTGGCCGTATCATCATGGACATGGATCATGAACCGATCGTGATACCCATCTGGCACAAAGGCATGGATAAAGCCAAACCGCTCTATGGCACACCCCTGGTGCACCTCAACCAGAAAATCCAGGTCGTGTTTGGTGACCCTGTAGAGTATGCAGATATCTTGCGCGAATGGAAGAACGGCAACTTGAGTAGAAAACAAGCTAGAATTCAAATTACACAAAGACTGTACGATGCATTAGAAAAATTACAACAGCCATAATAATCTAAAACTCCGGCTTTACCGGTTTTGTCAATAAAAAGGGCAAAAGCTTAATTTCTTTTCTTTTTTTTTTTTACTTTTTCATTTTCAACTACTACTTTTTTTTAAATATCATGCTTAAAAACTCGACTTGGAGTAAGAAAAAGAGGTGTATTTGAATGCGGACAAAGGGGCTGATGACTTTTTTGCTTTACTAGAATTGGATGATACCAACTTGGCTAATTTTGGCTCGGACCTGGAAAGAGAACATCGCCAAGAAGAAGGTGCTCTCGAGACTGCTTGGAACTATGAAGGTTCTCCCATAGGCAAAGAAGTGTAAGTCTACAAAGCGTCAACTAAGAAAGGTATTTGTTTTTCTTATTCTCTTTTGTTGCAGTGGTATGTGGATCTGGCGTGTACAAAACTTCAACTTGACTGAGGTTCCTACTTCTCAATATGGTCAGTTCTACCAAGGCGATAGTTACATTGTTTTAAAGGTAAACAAAAAATGCAGATAAAGAAAAGAAGCAGCAAGTTTTTCTAACACAAACAAAAAGACGACCAAGAAAGAAAACTCGGACGGGTTGATTCACAATATCCATTTTTGGCTTGGTTTAGAAACATCCCAAGATGAGGCAGGTACTGCCGCCTACAAAACAGTCAACTTGGACGACTGTAAGTGACATAATCACTGCTTTACTCGTTACGTATAAAACTGATTTATTTCGGTAATAGATCTTGATGGATATGCTGTGCAACACCGTGAGGTACAACGCCGTGAGTCTCTTTTATTCAAGAGCTACTTCAAGGCCTTGACTTATTTACAAGGCGGCTTTGCCAGTGGATTTAATCATGTGGAAGAAGAAGAGTTTGTTGCTCGTCTTTTACGTGAGTGTGTACGTAATTGTTTTAAAGGTAAACAAAAAATGCAGATAAAGAAAAGAAGCAGCAAGTTTTTCTAACACAAACAAAAAGACGACCAAGAAAGAAAACTCGGACGGGTTGATTCACAATATCCATTTTTGGCTTGGTTTAGAAACATCCCAAGATGAGGCAGGTACTGCCGCCTACAAAACAGTCAACTTGGACGACTGTAAGTGACATAATCACTGCTTTACTCGTTACGTATAAAACTGATTTATTTCGGTAATAGATCTTGATGGATATGCTGTGCAACACCGTGAGGTACAACGCCGTGAGTCTCTTTTATTCAAGAGCTACTTCAAGGCCTTGACTTATTTACAAGGCGGCTTTGCCAGTGGATTTAATCATGTGGAAGAAGAAGAGTTTGTTGCTCGTCTTTTACGTGTACAAAGACCCAAGCAATTAGAAGGCTCTCGTACACGCAACGCTGTAGTGATTTCCCAAGTCGAAAAGGACTACACCAGTCTTCACTCTGGCTCTGTCTTTGTACTCGATACCGGTGATGTAGTGTACCAATGGCAAGGTCAACATGCCAATGGCATTGAGCGTGCAAAGGCAGCCGAGTTCATCTCTCAGTTGATCTCAGAACGTGATGGTAAAGGCGAGATGGTGATTGTGGAGCAAAACTCTGGTTCAGGTGAACGTGATTTCTTTGAAGCACTTGGATCCAGTGGACCTATCTCCGATGAAACGGAGGCAGAGGAAGAAGAGGAAGAGGAAGAAGTAAGCAACAAGAAGCTGTTACGTTTGAGCAGCTCTGGACCCTTCGGATTGGGTCACTTGAAGTTTGAATTGGTGGCAGAAGGTGAGATCCGCAAGGACATGTTTGAAACAGATCACGTCTTTGTGTTTGACGTCGGACACCAAGTCTATACCTGGATTGGTCGTAAAGCCAGTCGCAAAGAACGTCGTCATGGTCTCGAGTACGCTCAACAGTACATCAAGGATTGTACCGGTAGATCTCCCTTCACTCCTATTTGTCAAGTACCTGAAGGTGGAGAAGACGAGTTGTTTGAGTCAAGTTTAGAAGGATGGCAAGGATGGTAGTATTGATAGTAGTAGTAGTTATATATATATGCTTTATTATTTTTGTTTTTTATATTAAATAAATGAACACACACACACGCGCGCGCACTGCTGACCTTTGTAAGTGCCTCTATATAAACAACTGCTGACTTGATTAAAAAAAAATGTGCAACTCTACCAACCATGAAATGATTCCCGCCAATTCATTTGCTGTAGTGGTTGCTGGTGCTGCTGCTGCTGCTGCTGCTTCTGCTGTTCTGGTATTTTCACTTGCTGCTGCTGTTCTTCTATCGTTGTTGTTGTACTATGACTTGTGAATGACGAAGAAGAATTTGATAGTAAAGAAGGTGGAGGTGGAGAGGCTCGTTGAAATAAATCAGATAGTAAAGACCTACGCGGTGTCGCTGGTCTAGGCTGTGTCTTTTTGAAATCTCTGACGAAATGGTAGTTCATATCGTCTGTGTCTACAATCACATCATCGTCTTCGTCTTCTTCATCTGATAGATAATAATCATCGTCATCGTAGTCTTCGTCTTCATCGTCAACATCGTTTGCTGCTTCTTCTTCTTCTTCTTTTGCTGCTTTTGCCTCTATGATGATTGGCAAATCGACGACCTTGCAAGCGTCGTCTTGTTTATTGTTGTTGCTCGCGTGACAATGGATCGTGGACTCGTAGCATTTTTGGGGGGATTGTGGAACCTCGTGTGAATATGCGTCATGAACAGAACAAGTAGCAGCAGGTGACAAAAGAAGGGATGTAATCATTTGTTTGATATTGTTGTCAATGCGATGCTGCTTCTTTTCTTGATGCCATAGTCGCCAGGACATGTACTCTAATCGTTGACCTTGTCCAATGTACGATTTACACTTGTGAAATGCTAAAAAAAAATTATCGTTTTAGGAAACTGTAAAAATATGTCTAAAAAAAAAAAAGAAATGTTACAAAACCTGTCCACAGTGTCCCTAAATCATTGCTTTCTACAATGTGTCTGTCTAAATGATTACACAAAGGGTCTTGAAAAGAAGTAAGCGATGCCATCTTTTCGTACAAAATCAAAAGAAGAGTAAAGAAAAGAAAAGGAACAGGAAAGAAAAAAAAGAAGAAGAGAGAGAGGAAAAGACCCAGAAGTAAAAAAAAAAAAAGGGAATTAATTTATATATTTCTCTCTCTCTCTTTCTCTCCCTCTCACCTTCTTATCTGCTGATTTGTACTGACTGGGTTTCCCATAAATGATAAATTTTTATATATACACGCTTGACCTTGTTTATTTTTTATTTTTTATACAGACATACATTCAGTACAGAGAAAAGTGACAAAAAAATAACTACATACTAAAAAAAAAAAGCAAAAAAAAAAGAAAAAGAAAAAAGACGTTCTAAAAAAAAAAAAAAAAATTAATGTGTTGTACGATAAGAATCAGCAGCAGTGAGTGGGTCCTCTGGGACAGGGCCATTGTATTTCCTTCCATTATACATTTGTTGTTGTTGTTGTTGTTGAACCTGTTGCTGTTGAAGTTGCAGCTGAATAGGTTGAGAAGCTCTGTAATGCTGCTGCTGTTGTTGTTGTTGGTGTTGCTGATGCTACAGTACAGAAAGTTAGTACACCTAACGACAACTTAAAAAAAAAAGCTAAAAATATTCTTACCTGTTGATAACCAGCTGTTGGAACTCGTGAATAAAGATCATTTGTGGATTGATGCGATCCTGACATATCATACGAGGAGTAATCGGCAGATGTTTGAGGAGGCACTTCATTATAAAACGAATTACGTGTCCTTAATTGTGGCTGTTGTTGCGGCGGCTGTTGTGATTGCTGGGGTTGTTGTTGATAAGGGTTTCGATTATAATGGTAATCTCCATGATGATACGTATTAGCGGCAGAAGTAGTGGTGGTGGTAGGGGCAGTAGTAGTAGTGGTAGTTGTGGCAGAAGTAGGCGTTAATTTATAATATTGAGAGGGTTGATTGGAGTTATTCGAGTAGTTTGTATAGTCTTGTTGTGATAGTCTATTACTGGGAGTAGAGGAGATGACAGGCTGAACATACGAAACATGACGATGAGGTGTAGACACCGCGGTGTTGTTAGCATAAGCAGGTTGTTGATATAAAGCGGAAGGATCATTTGGATGATTAGGCACAGCAGCAACAGGTGCAACCACTGCTGTGGTGGCGGTAGTGTGATGATGGTAATTATCATAAACTACTTGTTGTTGTTGCTTGTAATAATCAGATGAGGTAGGAGTATTTACCATCACCGTGGAAGGGGCGGTAGCATAGGGTCTTTGTTGTTGTTGTTGTTGTTGTTGTTGCGGTATATTATTTACATCGTACATGGTTGTTTGTGGTACTACTTGCTGCTGCTGCTGTTGTTGTTGTTGCTGCTGCTGTTGCTGTTGAGCGTTTCTCCAAACAGGTTCTAAAGGTATACGTAAAGGTACACGAGTGAGAGGTCTATCTAAGGGTTGTGTAGGGTAGTGAGGTAACTGAGCTTTCGACAGCATAAGTAAGAATTGATATTGTTGTTGTTGAGCTTGTTGTTGTTGTTGTTGCTGTTGTTGAATATTAGGTAATACAATGCCTTTAAACGTTTCCTCCAACATTTGTTGTTGATGTTCTTGCTTTTGTGCTTCATCTGCATTTAAAAGCTGATTTCTAAATAATAAAAGTGCAGATTTCCATCGATTGTATTCATCTTTACGTATAAATAAGTGAAATCGAAGCACATCCAAGAATTCCAGTTCCATGATATTCAAATCTGTCACTTTCATGCCCGATACTTCTGACCATGTTTTGTTGGTAAATGTATTATCATCCAGAAACTTGTTTGCTAAAATAGAGTTGAATTGATAAGAGAATTACCCTTTCACTCCTCTCTTTTCCTTCCTTCTCCAACTTACCCAGCATTAAAGCCACGGTGAATAATCGATATTCAGAACCATCAGCACCTTGTATACTCGGGTTATTTTGTAATAACATGGCTATGTATTTTAAAGATAGTAAAATGACGGACTCGGAAAGTTGTGTTGCAGATAAAATCTATAAAAAACTAACTCAGCAAAAAAAAAGACACACGCACAACTCAAGTAATCTAAGTTTACCTGTTTGCAAAACTTTTTAAAAGCAGAACTTGTTCTACTTGCAATATGTGCAGTCTCTCTCGAATGGCCGGGATGGGTATCGTCTGTATTGGGTGATTGTACAAACTTGGAATTGTCATGCAATGCCATGACGGAAGGTCTTCTAGCATGCCACATAAGGTAGACCATAGTAGAAGCAAAATCAGCCAGCTGAGTAATACTCAATAGTGGAGTGGGTGGAACATCTGTGGCGCTAGGAACTGGTTCTGGTGGTACAACATAAGAATGATGCGGTGGTGGTAGCGGTGGTGGTGGTAACTGCTGCTGTGAATGTCTTTGGTTATTATATGCTGGTAAATAATTATGATTATGATATGTAGTCGTTGTATCCATCACCTGATAATGATGTTGCTGCTGCTGTTGTTGTTGTTGCTGATGCTGCTGCTGGTGCTGCTGCTGCTGGTGATGATGCTGTTGTTGTTGTTGTTGAGAATACATTTAGGGCTTAGCTTTTTTAAATCGTTGGATAGAATATAAAAAATGCTTGGCTCTTTTTTTTTTCCAACGAAAAATACACAATAGAAATAAGGGAACACGATATATAAAAAAGCAACAAAAGAAAAAAGAAAACTCCCAAACACTCACACACAAACAAAAAAAAAGAAGCAAAAAAAAAAAGAATAGGAAAAGAAGAAGAAGAGAGAGAGAAGGGGATGGTAGGAGGAAAATTAAAATAGTTTTTGTAAAAGGGAAAAAGAGGAAAAGGGAGAAGTCTCTGCAAAAACAACACACATTTCTGTATTGAATGGAGTTTTAATTCACCCAACACAGTTGAACCAACCCCTCTCGCCGAGACAAAACCGGAAAAAAACCGTGTACAGACTGCGAAAAAAAAAACGCGGTACTTCAATTCCAAACGTACACACTAATATAAAAAATGCTTGGCTCTTTTTTTTTTTCCAACGAAAAATACACAATAGAAATAAGGGAACACGATATATAAAAAAGCAACAAAAGAAAAAAGAAAACTCCCAAACACTCACACACAAACAAAAAAAAAGAAGCAAAAAAAAAAAGAATAGGAAAAGAAGAAGAAGAGAGAGAGAAGGGGATGGTAGGAGGAAAATTAAAATAGTTTTTGTAAAAGGGAAAAAGAGGAAAAGGGAGAAGTCTCTGCAAAAACAACACACATTTCTGTATTGAATGGAGTTTTAATTCACCCAACACAGTTGAACCAACCCCTCTCGCCGAGACAAAACCGGAAAAAAACCGTGTACAGACTGCGAAAAAAAAAACGCGGTACTTCAATTCCAAAGAAGACGCGTTTTTAAAAAAAAAGTGGTGACTCATGCGTTGGAATGAAATCGCTCACTCCCAACTCTCCAAGTCACGTGGCACACACGCCCATTCTTCAGCACATAGATAGATTTCATGTGAAAGGACAACACAGGCTTTGTTGGGGGATTGGGTGTAACCAGATGTACGACCTTTGATCGGCATTTTGAATTTCCCCACCCCTTTTAAAAAAATTATAAATTTGCCTCTTCTTCTTTTCCTCTTTTCAAGTGTTGTAACGTTGGGTCACCATCAGCTCATGTTTGAATCATTTTATCGATCCGAGTTCTTGACCAAAGAGCAATTAAATGCTTTACATCTGTACAAGTATGGCGCCGTAGATCGATCCTTTACATCGAGGTATCTTCTCAGTCATTATTGGAACTGGTGTGTGCAGTTCTTTCCAATGAGCATGGCGTAAGTTTTTTGATCCGCCACATCCATTATGATATGATAACTCATGTCTTTTTTTTTATCAGACCTAATCTTATCACGTTAACTGGATTGATTTTCATGGTCATCAACGTTGCATTCGCTATTCTATTTGCACCGGATATGGGAGTAGGAGAAGAAGCAGGACCGAGCTGGATGTACTTTAGTTTTGCTGCTGGATTATGGTTGTATTCAACATTTGATAATGTCGATGGAAAACAAGCGAGACGCACAGGTACCTCTAGTCCCTTGGGCGAATTATTTGATCATGGTTGTGATGCGATCAATTGCTCCTTTGCAGCCATTTTACAATCGACTGCAGTGGGTTTGGGACATTCAAAAGCAGCCGTCATGTTGTACGGCATTGCTATGCTCGGATTCTATCTTTCTACGGCGGAAGAGTATCATACCGGCGTGCTTTATTTGGGCTACGTCAATGCTCCCACAGAAGGAGTGATCCTCTCCTGCGTGATCTTTATCCTTTCCGGTATTTATGGTAAGTGTAGAGCATGGGATGCAAACTCAAGATGTGAGTCTAAAAGTGGGGTATGCATATAGGTCCTGGTATTTGGAAATTACCAGTAAAAGAGGTCGTGCAGGTCTCATGGTTACCCTCTGTTTTGGAAGACTTGCCTTTTTCACATGCAGTCATTTGGTGGATAGGCTCTTTATTCTTATTCACACATGTCCCTGTCTGGTACGTAAATTACCACTACTACTAATTCTCGGGATCAATTCAGTCTACTCATCACCTTTCTATTATGATTGACAGTTTCTATGCCATGTATAAGGCATGCAAAGCCAAAAAGCAACCCTTTGTTCGCACCATGTTGATCCAGAACTTCCCTATTGCCACCTACATCATCAGTTTGTATCTCTGGGTGATGTCACCTTACTCCACCATCTTGACGCATCGTCATTTTATTCTCTTTTCCGTGACGACCGGAATTGTATTTGGAAGAATGGCCACCAAGGTCATTTTAGCTCACTTGACAAAATCCAAATTTCCCAAGTTCACTGTGCTTTTGATCCCATTGATTGTCGGTGCTACCCTCACCAATCTTCCCTTACTTGTGCCTTCCATGTAAGTGTTTAACAAACAATCTTTTTGAATTGGTCTTTAATTTTTTTTTTTGGGTTTGTACTAGTGGTCCCCTCTTTACACCCGAGTCCGAATACAAGTTCCTTCTCGGTTACTTTGTATTTGCCGTCGTCGCTTATTTAAGATGGGCCCTTGTTGTGATCAATAACTTTTGTGATTTCCTCGGTATCCGATGCTTAGTGATCCCAACCAAAAAGACACAATAAGAAAAAAAAAATTGCTCCCATTGTACATACTACTACTTCTATTTTCGTTGGGAAAAATAAGTGATTCTTCCCTTCTAATAAAGATTATACCTTATTTGTAAGAAAAAGATGATCTATTGTAATACGCTCAGCGAATGCCATCCTTCCACGATGAGCGGAATTTGGTTTTTTGTGATTTTTGTAACCATCCCGGTACCTAATTGCCCGTTCCGATGAATACATAGGTAACACTTGTTGAAAGTATTATAGTAGAGAGTGACTGCGTGTGCTCCTTGTATTTGTAAAGTAGAGAAGAGGTATTTTGAGAAGGTGAGAGTGTGTGTATCTATTTTTCATGCAGAGTACCTTGGTCTGTGTTACACACAGCGAACGGTGGCTTGGGCTTTTTGACGTATCCCAAAAAAAAAAAATTATTTCCAAGTTCTTTCTCATTTCTTGAAAAATCATCAATCAACGATTTAAGCATGGGTAAAAGCGCCAAATTCTACAAACGACCTACCAAGAAAGAGAAGGAAGGACTTGCTGTCAAGAAACTCGTCGATCCCTCTGCCATTACAAAAAACAAGCGCAACGGAGGCAAAGTCGCTGTGTTAGAAGGAGAGGCCACCAAGAACATCAAGGTATCTCCCTCCATGTTTGAGAAAAAGAAGGCAGCAGCAGCAGCACCTAAAGAAGACGTGGATATGATGGAAGAAGATGTGGCACCTGTGTCGAAAAAGGAAGCCAAGGCTGCTGCTCGTGAAAGAAAAGAGTTGCCTGATTATGTAGACTTGTTTTCTGGAAAAAAGACATACAAGAAGATTCCCAAAAAGAGAAAGTAGATCAGCATCATCCCCTTTCCAATACACCTGTACATATTAGATAATAATAAAAATAGACTTTTTCCTAATCATTCTGAAAAGCCTGACTTCTGGAGAAAAAAAAAGCTTAAATGCTACCTTATACTTACGGGAACGCTGGTAACGCAAGTCTAATTTAGGCTCCGTCGCTTGCATAAATTTTCAACAAAGAAAAAATCGCTTGGCATAAGGATAAAAGAATGAAGAGAGAGGGAGAGGGAGAGGCTGCGGTCCAACGAAACATCTGGCCGAGTATAACTATTTCTCACAGTGAGCAGGTTTCCTTTCAAATGGTATTCTTGAAAAAGACACTGTACACTATTTCTCTGTAGAAATTTCCAAGTGGGATATTAACTGGAAAAAGTTTAAAGCTCTATTTTTGTCTGCTGACAGCGCGTAGGTAAGCGATGCACTTAACTGACGATAAAATAAATACTAGGCGTTTTAAACGTTCATGTATTCCCACGAGCGTGAGATTTAATGTGTAGACTTGCAAAGATAAATGAAAGTTCACAAGTGTAAAGAACGCGCAAAAAGAGCAGGTTTATGTACAAAGTTGGATTTTTATTTATAAAGTAATAAAGAACTTAATTGCCTGACGATTGTTGAGCCTCCATGACGATATCAGCGACTTCATTCGCGTTAGCACGAGCAGTGGCTTGATCGTGGATCTTTTCAGAACGAGCTTGTTCTTCCAAGGCATCGATTTCCTCCTAAAGAACATGACATTAGATAATGCATTAAGAGACGTCTAATGAACTCCCCACAACTTACCCAGGCTTGTCTTTTACTGCCTCTGGATGACATGTCTTCGTTGGTAGAAGAGTTACTATTGATGTTGGCGACATCGATTTCATCGTTGCCAGCGTAACTTTGGTTTCTTTGTTGTTGATATTGACGTTCGTCTTCATCAATACAATCTTCTATGGTGACGTGATATTTATGAGAGCTCATGATGGGTTTTATAAAAAAGTGAATATAAAAAAAGAAGAGTGAAAAAAAAAATGTGAGAGAATATTTATATACAGGCAGTTTGCATGATTCTTGTATTTGATTCGCTTAAAGACTTTTCGTCAAGACGATTGGCTGAATTTCATACTTTATGTCAATCCTCACTTCATTCCTGGAGGGGATTATTACTTTTTTTCATTTTCATATTTTTTTAATAGATAATATGGGAATTATATCCGGTCCCAAAGCAGTGAACATTGTCAGACCCTCCAACAACAACAACAATAACAAAGTCAAATCAAATTATTCTGTAAAGTCAGCCAAGGTGATTCATGCCGCTCACGAACCTACTAGTGCGAAACCAGTGCTGAATATATACAATCCGAAACAACAGCAACAACAACCATTGATTCGGGAATCATCAACAGCAAACCAAAAGAAACCTGTCATCAATTTATATAATCCCACGCAGTTACGTAGATCATTTTCTACGTCTGTCATTAGTCCAAGTAGAAAAAAGGAACTTCAGCAACAACAACAACAAACAAGATCACCACAACATCAACAAACAATTTTGTCCGAAGAAATTTTGAGAATACACAATGGATTGAAACAAAGCATACCTTCAAGAGAAAAAGTCATTGTAGAAAAAGAAGAGGAGGAAGACTTAGCTCACTTGAGCGATAGTGGTAGCAGTGACGGTGGCAGTCATGCCGCTCACGAACCTACTAGTGCGAAACCAGTGCTGAATATATACAATCCGAAACAACAGCAACAACAACCATTGATTCGGGAATCATCAACAGCAAACCAAAAGAAACCTGTCATCAATTTATATAATCCCACGCAGTTACGTAGATCATTTTCTACGTCTGTCATTAGTCCAAGTAGAAAAAAGGAACTTCAGCAACAACAACAACAAACAAGATCACCACAACATCAACAAACAATTTTGTCCGAAGAAATTTTGAGAATACACAATGGATTGAAACAAAGCATACCTTCAAGAGAAAAAGTCATTGTAGAAAAAGAAGAGGAGGAAGACTTAGCTCACTTGAGCGATAGTGGTAGCAGTGACGGTGGCAGTAGTAATAGTAGTAGTAGTAGTAGTAGAGTGATGAGCGATAGTGAAGACGAGGAGGAGGAGGAGGAGGAAGTAGTGGATGATACCTTACCTGAAGCCCGTATTAATCGAAAAGTAAGTTATTCGGGTAATTAACAAATTCGGGCATAAAAAATAAAGTTAAAACAAACTAACATTGTGTGGAGCCCAGCTGGCTGATTTAGAAATATCCAATCAATCTTTGTTAATAATTAATGAAATGTTGGAATCCACAGTTCGAAATCAAGCGAAACAAGTTGCTTCTTTCAAGAAACAAATGATGACTTTACCCAAGTAAAGGCTTTTATTTTGTTCAAGTCGAATTGATGATATATAATAATCTAATACTTGTTCTCTCAATAGTGATGAGAATTACCAGCAGCAGCAGCAAGATGCTCAACTTTTGATCTTGCAGCAAGTGCAACAAGCCAACAACGTAAATATATACACCAACTTGGAATTCTTCACATGAATAAGTAATTAAGATACTCTTTTTTGTAGGAGGAGGACTGGGAACAAGATGAACAATTTAATCGACTACGAAGAATGACAGAATTGTTGATAGAGGAAGCTCAAAAAGCACTCGCATATCAAGTAGAAACGGGTGGGCGAGTGATATCTTCAGGTATATGCTGTTGTTGTCAACCTTGCTAACTACTTTTTTTTACTAATTTTCAACTCTACTAGTCCACCATCATCATAGAAGATCTTCGAGTAGTAGAAGAGCCGCTCGTGCTCGACACGAGAGACGTTCATCCCCATCCAATTCTACTGTCTCTAGTAATAGCACATCAAATTAATGGATTTCCTTAATAAAAAATATGTAATGATTTCATTGGCTTAAAAAGGGTTGCGGGTTCGATAATATTGAATGATTTTCGTGTTATGTGTGTGCTTTTTTATCTATTTTCTCGTCCCTTTCAACTAAATATAATATAATCTCAATGGATCAACTTACAACAGCCAGCAAAAAGTTCATTACGGGATACAAGAATGATACACCTAATTCTTTAAAACTTATCGATGTCTACCTTGTGTATATTCTCATCACGGGCATTGTTCAATTTGTCTACATGGCTATTGCCGGTACTTTTCCTTATAATGCCTTCCTTGGTGGTTTTATTTCCACTGTGGGTAGCTTTGTGCTTGCTGGTTAGTAATTTTTGTCATCGTCATCTCCACACGTAAAGACACTCATATCTCATCTCTCGTAGCTAATTTACGTATTCAAACCAACGCCGAGAACAAGGACGAATTCAAGACGATCTCACCTGAAAGGTAACTTGGCTTATAGTATGAATGTATTTGTACTGTTTGAAAACTAAATAATATCTTTATTATAGGGCGTTTGCTGATTTTGTAGTTTGTAATATTATCCTTCACGTCTTTTGTATCAACTTTTTGGGTTAAAAATAATAAATGTATTTTTCTGACTCAGCGTGTACGAGAAAAAAGACTGAAACTTTCGCTTGCGTTTTGTTGTTTTTCCTTTTTCTTCTTTCATTATAAAACTCAATTTTTGGAATAATGTCAGATAACAACGACGTCGATGCTCTCTTTGAAGACGATCCAGGATCTTTGGAAGAAGTGTATGACGAAGACGATGCTGAAGATCTTAAATTAGACGACGTGAACACCAAAGTGTGGCTAGTCAAAGTAAAATGAGGAGACACACACACGTTTTGCTTAATAGCAGCAGTATATTGATAATACTTGCATAGGTTCCCAAGTTCCTTGCCAATAAATGGAAAGATATTGATGACGACAACATCAACTTGGGAAGTGTGCGTATTTACAATAGGTAAACTAAGAAATTACACTGTCATTGAGTACTATAGATTGAACATTTGTCATTATTAGACCACCCGAAGGAAGATCCAGCACAGTAAGAGGATATATATAACTTCAACAACTCGAGGCTAACAAGTATTTCTTATAGATTTCACTTGTATTGCCAGAGGATGAAACAGAACCTAATATGCCTATTGAATACAGTATATCCATTTCAGCTGGTGAAGTGCAGAATAAGTTTGTGTTTACAGAGGATAAAAATGGAGGAAAGGCAATTAGTGGCACAGTACACCATGAGTGTGCAGCTACACCCACACAATTCAACACATATAGAAATATTATGAGAAAACGTGTTAGAGAAGCAGGCACACCACAAAGATCAGTTCAAGTACTGGGACAAAACAATCAACCTGTATTTGTGCCTGGTGCTAGCAGCAGTATGCCTAATAGTAGTTTCTCTGATTTCATTGTAAGTATAAGGGGTGTATTTTACATAAAGTATTTATTACTTACATATATAAAATACTAGACGACAAAGAAACCCAAGACAGATAAAGAAAAGGCTACGCGTATGCCTCGTAATGAACTCATGGATTTATTGTTTGCTGCATTTGACAAGTTTCCTTATTGGTCTTTCAAAGGTATTGTTGAACATACAAATCAACCAAATCAATACTTGAAAGAAGTATTATCAGAGATTTGTATTTTAAACAAAAGAGGTCCTTATGCTGGTAATTATCAATTAAAACCTGAATATAAACAACGTTTATCTGCTGCTGAAAAGCAAAGTGCTGCTACGAAATTACCTGAAGATGGTTCTAGCAGTGAAGACGAAGATGAAGAATTAATGGAAGAAGTACGATTATAAATTATAAATAAAAAATTATTTTTATAATTCTTTCTTTCTTTCTCCTTATTTATTATATACGATGAATATAGCATCGTTATTATTAGGACACTTTGATTCCAATAAACCTTTTTATGTATATCGAATAGAAGATACATCCACTTTACTATTTAAACTAGAAGACGTTTGTTCTTTCTTCAACTTGCCTCATTCCTTAGAAACTCAATCAGTCACAATCTACGTTGACAAACAACAACCCAATAATGTCTATTTAACTTCAACTGACTTGGGTACTTTGGCAATAAATCACAAAAAGTTTCTGCTTGCAGAACTTTGCAAACTGAAACCAAACGACTATGCCGCCAATCTCGCTGAAGCTATTTTATGCAATTTCAAGCGTTTCGAAAGGAACACTGTAAAGAAAGACAATTCACAATATAAATCAACTGGTATTGAATTAATAGAATCCTTTGGCACAGTCAAGTCAGAACCACTATCACCACCACCTCTTCTTCCTTCTACTTCCACTTCTACTTCTGATCCTATGGCCATCGATACCATGCTCACTCATGGAGGCGCTGGAAGCCTCACCAGAAGATTAAGCAGGTAATGTAACTAATAATGAAAGAATCTTGTCTGTATACTCACTCACCTCTTTTAACTACCTACAGGACTAACTTGACGACCGAAGAACAACCAAACAAAAAGCATAAAAAGAACGAAGTCGTGCAAATATTACCCAAGCCGATTCATACCGTGAGTTCTCAAAAAGCCCCTCCTACATTATTATCTAAAAGACTAGCACAGCAACAAAGTAACGGTAAAAATATGCGTAATTTAACCATTTACACGCCTGCTTATGGTGAACAACTTTCAACTGGTATCAAATCCGCTCCATTAAACTCAAACTTTCGTCAACAAATGCAGCAACAACAAGGGGCAAAAGCACAACAACAGCATCATCAACAACAACCCCATCCGTTATCAAGACCCACTTTATTATCCCCAGCTTCTTCTACAGCAACATCCACTGAATTTGCTATCCCACCTATCGTTCCTTCTCAACAACAACCCCCTCACACCGCTCATCCAAACAGTAAGCATTTCCCCCCTCATTCACCTCAATATCCCTCCTCTGCCTTTGGACACAGTTTCCCAGTGACTTCAGGTCGCGTCATCATGGACTCTTCCAACAACAACGCCAGCAGTAGCAGCAGTAGCAGCATCAACAACAACAACAATAATAATAGCAATTCGCATCCACCCAAGACACCTACCAGCCACTCCTTTTTACTACAAAAGCAACAATTTATGCAACCCTTTGAACACTTGTTTGATACCATTGAAACGACGCGTACCTTGAAATCCACCCTCGACGATCAAATCCGTCGATCTTCCACCTTACTCCAAACCTTGCAAGCTTCTTCCTCCACCATTGAAGGACTGGTACGAAACCAGATCAAAGAAGTACAAAGAGATATGCTGCATCGTATGGAGGACTCGTTGGATCGTTTGTTTGAAAGAATCACCGCCCTGGAAAGAAAGGCCAACATTGAAGTCGACGTAGAATCCACTACCATCAAATCATCAAAAGAATCGCTTGTGCATCCACCCACTATCGTTAAATCGCAACACGACGTCAATCCAAATGAATATCATCTTATGCTGGAAACCTTGAAAGAAAGACTGGATAAATTAGAAAGACAATTGGAAGACTCATAAACTTATACATATATTATATCATGCAATAAAAGGAAAATAGTAGTTTCTTTTATTATTCTGTGCAGGTGTACAGATGTTGGGATTTTTGTGTAGATCAATGCTCTTGTTCAAGTAAAATACAAACTGGAACAAGGAACGGACTCATTTATTTGCAAGCCTGTACCTACACGTTTTCATGTACAAGACTGTTAAGAGACAAACATCTTGAGCCTGATCATTCAGACTAACTCTGCAAATATCTGGTTGTGGGATTCTCTTTCATCTTTACTGCTTTCTTCTTCAAATATAAAATCTTAACTTTTTTCTGAATTCAACCTTAAGACTTATTGCACTCTAATGTGGTTGACATACGACTGACAGCCTGGTTACCATAGAAGCTTCATCTTTTTGCTTTTCTCTTTTTTTGTAAACACTATACTTGACGTATTAGAGAAAAATTTCAATGTATAAACGCTCATGGTAGAGGAGATACTAAAGAAAGAAAATAAAAGCAGGAGGAATTTCATTATTTGTAGTCAATATTGATAAAAATATAAGGTCTTTGATCACAAAAGAGCCTAGAAAGTGATTTGTTATTGATTGTACAATCAAGTTCGGTCGACGGAAATGTTGGTACAGAAAAAGACTCCATAATCAACCAAATGTCAGATTTTTGACCAACTGTGACTGCTTTTAAACACCGGACTAGAAAATACACATGATATTCACGCTAAAACCATGTGAATGTTCGGAAAAATCACCTGATTTTTTGGCCCGGACAGCCAGAATTTTCGAATTTTTGTTATAAATTATGTATTTAATTTTGGTCCCACTTCCCATATAAGGGGATGTAGCTCAAATGGTAGAGCGCTCGCTTAGCATGCGAGAGGCACTGGGATCGACGCCCAGCTTCTCCAATTCTTTATTTTTTTCGACCTTTTTCTTGTGGTGCACGTAGGCTAAAATTTGCATGCTGATTTTTTAAACAAAAAAATGTCTGCCAACTTTATTTCTATCGATTAACTAATAAAGTCGTGTATATTTTCGTGCCAATTTGGTGTTGTGAAGAAGTATCAGATCAGATTTAAGAAAGAGAAAGGCGAAAACAACAGTAATTGAAATATAATTATACTGTTTTTTTATTAAAAAAAAACTGTAATAACCAAAAGATTAAGTATATGCCAAGGTACAGTACCTCATTCAGCTATGCTATCAATAGATATGCTATCAGTCCTTGATCTAATTTGATCCCTATCCTAAATATTTACTGGTTCAATAGTATACACCAGTTGAAAATAAGTATTGTTCAATCAATAAAAAATACAAACAACAACAGCAACAGGAATCGAATTCGTTATAAACGAACAAATTTGTTTTTTATATTACGTATAGGTGTATCAATAAATTAACCTTTCATCATGTTCAGGTGAATCAAATGGTCCCAAATCCGCCATGCCTTTCTTGTGGTCATTTTCAGACAACTTGATGATATTGGGATTAATTATTTCAGATAATAATCTGGGATTTTCTCCAGAATTATATCTGCTGTTCTTCCTATTGATTTTATGTGAATCTTGGATCTTCTTTACTGCATCCAAGCTTTCCTCTAACTTGCACTAAAAATATTTATACATATTAGTATGTACTTTCTGTTTTTAAATTTTTATATGATGCATATACATACCTTAAAAGTCCAATAAAAATTTATCATATCTTGTTGATATGTTTCTTTATTTTCGAACTTTGGCGCAATCTTGAGCACACCTTCTCTCCAGAAATGGAATACCTCATTTTGGTAAGAGAGAGACCAAACCTTGTTGTCTATCAAATAGTGAAATGATTAGATTATAATATAGCCATAACGGAATGTACATTACCGGCTGCATGAACGAAGTATATCTTTAATTGTTCAAAGACATCCACTGATGCATATTTGTATTGATCAGCGATAGTCTTAAGCATCGCAAGACAGCCATAGTTTGCTTTGTGGTGATCAAAGTATATCTTTCTGCTGTCTTAATTCAAATATTCACCTGACACTTCTACCACGCAAATTTCGACATCATGGGCTTCTTGAAGACGTATTACACCATCAGCCTTGTAGATATATCGGTGATCTACAAATTTTCTGTTCGTTTCAGCTGCTTGGTCATGGAAACAAGCTCTTCTTCACCGTCAAAGAATCCTAGTTTGGCCCAATTATATTTGCTATGACCAATTGAATTATTACCTGTGAAGTCTAAGCCCAAGCAAAACAAGCCGTCTTTGATACCTGGAGATAAAGGGTACCGAAATGACTTCGTGCTCACATTTGCTCGTCTTTGATGTGGTAATGCGAACGAGTTTTTTTTTTTGGACTCGTGGATGTACCAGGGCTATTATATGAGATACGGAAAACCTAAAAAGATGGTCTAATCACAAGTTAGTAAAACAATGCATACTTTAGCCGAGGGTATGTGAAGCTCCTCCATTCGTTTTTTTTTTTTTTTTTTCACCTTTCCGTTCCGATGTCAATAGCCCCTTCGCTTCGCTTCGTGTATTTCGTACCTCCACCTTAAGGTAGAAAAAAAAAATATTACGGAGAGCGGCCGGAACCAAATTCAAATATCATTATGATTGATTATAATCGTTTCAACAGATTCGATGTTGTATTGGGTGTTTATTTTGTGCTTTGTCACGCTGCTGGTATGTGATCTTGATCCACAATATGGTTCGTAATTTTTTACTAATGCTTTCCAGTTGGCACTCCAATATTTCAATGAGATGCTTCTCACGAGATCTGCCATTTCGATGTCAATTTTCGATTTCTTTTCCTTTGGTTTATCCTTGCAGAACAACTGCTCGAAAATAAGAGTTTGTTTTGTGGGGAATTGCTTTAACTCCGTCAGAGTCTTGACTATGACAGATTCGCACTCAGCACTACAAGGAAAAGATGAGAAGTTGTGATTGGAGTCATTTAGAAATCCTCACCATTTGCCTTCAAAAGACTGCTTGACAGAAATAAGAGATCAAAAGCCTCACTATACGCATTTACTCTATACCAGCATTCATTGTGATCCCTCTTTAAGTGATTATCATTATAATGATGAGGTTTAGCTGTCATATCATCTATTGTCTCATTACTTGCTCGACAAAGAAAAGAGGTTGACCGCTGGTGAAAGCGAATACGCTATTGGCGTAATTGGCAGATTTGAGGGAGTCCAACTACACAGAGAATTGCCTCTTGTGTGACAATCCTTTTCCTCTTAGGTGATGCCTATTACCCTAAAAATTCAATCAGTATCGTTTTGAAAAGGCAAAGAACGTTTTAAAACCGAACCTCTTTACGACCGTCTTAAGTCGCGTACATACACCACTGAGTTTATCCAGAGTGCACTTAATGTAGGAGACAAATCCAATATGTAAACGTTCATGATAGAGAAAATATTAATGAAGAAGAGAGAGTAGAATAAAACACATTTGTAGTCAATAATTTTAGAAATATGAGCTAATTTATCATTAAAGAGCCCAAAAAATGATTTATTATCATTTGAACAATCAAGCTGGACACTTGCCATTACCTTGATACGTATTTCATTATCCGAAAAAAAAAATTGTGTGGATAGTAAAAACTTCTGTTTGGATGAAGACTTTCAAAAGTGAAACAAGACTTCTGGACTTCCCCTGAATGAAAAAAAAAAAGAGTCCAAGAGTCTACTACAAAAGCTAATAGAGAGCCTATAAGCAATCAAAGAGCCCGATTCTTGAACTCTTGGACTTTGGACTCTTGAACTCAAATAATGAATGCAAAAAATGAATGGATCGACAAGCGGTTATTCAAAAGAATTCAAAGAGAATTAGCGAATTAATGAACAATCTTCAGAAAACGTATGGGATAATCCACTTTCATATCTTGAAATCAATGTAATCTTCCCGTTATATTAATTACTTTGAAATGTAGATTTATTAATGAATCAAAGAGTTAATACATATAAATGACGATACAGAAAATGAACAATGTTGTCCTTTTTGGAGTTTGAAGGTTAGATTTTCTCTATAACATCACATTCCTTGAGAACATGGCCAAACGAATCAGGTCAAAGCATAGGCTATCCGTATCATTTCGGGCGTCAGGGGGCTTCACTTCACAATATCCTAGAGTTGTGCCAGCTAATTTCACATCGAAATATTTCATTGTGGCATCGGGTGAGAGCACAGGGTCAAGGTAGTTCGCCGTAAGTACCATTTCCGCTGACTTTTTCAGTCTTCCTGGAGGAAAGTCCCATTAATGTCCTTCGTCCATCTCAATCTGACATTGCCACTCCCGGCTCCTTGCGATTTCGATTTCGAAGTCTTCCCCTTATTCTAAGTTAACACTTTCGAGATGTTTGAGGACGGAAAAGAATCTGCCAAAGTTATGAGAATATAATTTTATGCTTTTTTATAAAAAAAAAAAGCTATGAGGGATTAAAATTGATTGGCTGCTGATTTATCTTTATTTGCCAACTTTTGACAATCAATACTTGGACTCATTATGTTATAAACAAGATCGAAGGGTGCATTGATTTAGTTAAACAGATTATCACAAAGACAATTGTTGTTAGAGAAAACAGTAAATTGTACTCTTTATTGCGTTCTAAAGGATATTTACTTCGTGGCAAACCTGACACCGGAAAGACTGTCCTGGCCAAGACAATTGCGAGTTAGAGAACGAAAATAAAATCACTTGGCCTTTCTAGAAAACTAATAACATCATCGTTGAGTAATTCTGATATATTTCAAACATGCGTGAGAAGTTGGTTCGACTTTTTTTAATGTTCTGATAGATAAATAAAGGAGGGAATTTTTAAATTGAAGTTGGAGATATTCTTTCGAAGCACAAAGCAGCATATCATGTCAATTCTTATTTTAGATGAGTTGGATATGATGGCAGAATTTATTATTTTAAAAAAGCATGAATTAATCATGCTTCAATTGTCTTTACTTGCATCGCTTCTTGATGAAACGGGTAGCAGCGCAGATATGACTAGATTAACAATTGATTACACGCAACAAATCCCTCGTTTTTAAAATCTGGTATACCAGATGATGTAAGAGAAATTATTATCAAGTTTTTTGAGGAAAATATACTATCTCACAAATAGTGACAAAAAGTAGCCTGGAAAGAAGGTGTTTAATCATAGATCGAGATGCTGACTGTATTTTCCTATAAAATTTTACAGCATATCTCAAAAGTGACACATGGATTTGTTCTCAATCATGCACAGAGCTAATCGTAGCAGGTTATACAGTATACATGCACACCAAAAATGAAAAAAAAAAAAAAACTGCGCTCTCTACGGACCATTTCGTAGACGCCTTTTCTTTCGTAAACCCATCAAATATGAACGAGTTTGCATCCAAAATCCCAGATATCAAGTTTTCCGATATATTTGGCATGGATGATGTGATTAAAGAAATCAAGACTTCCAAGTTAGAGCCAACTTTTCGTGCATCTTATTTATAGATCAAGTAAACACGTCATCCACTGATAGAATGGTTATTGGATTTTTGACTGCTGGTAAGGATTCTTCGAAAAAAATGATGTCAATGTCTCAATCCTTCTTTATAAAATGACGGATTGTTGAAAGAGTAGTCTCAAGCACCCCTTTCAGTTTCACTAGTGGAAGACATTCTACTTTCGAAAGATGAGACTCAGGCACTCCTTTCTCCGTTGTTGACACGCAAGTTGACCCCAAGCTGGTTGGCAGCGACTTTACCGACATTGAAGTTGAAGGGTCCGGGAGTGGTAAAGTTAGGTTAAGATGGACGGAGGACAACAACCGGACTTTCCTTCACCACCACAACCAACGTACATGCTTGACGACAATGTTAAAGTTGTTGTACATATCAAGAAATATAAAACCTTTTGCAAAGAAAAGTCGGAAAGTGAAGGGTTCTTTATGAAAAGCGAGACCCACCAACTACTGTAAGTAATTAATACTAAAAGTACGTTATGAGACTATTTTTAACAATTACTTCTTGTAGCGCCTCTAAAAATTGAAAAGCTCGAATTCTCCTTATTTTGTGTGACAGTTATTTTCTCTTGTTATAAAAGCCTACAACTCCCACTTCCTTCACTTTTTCTCTTGGGAGTTTTTGGTCTTTTATCAATAATATTAGCCAAACAATTAGAAAAAGTGAGTATATTATTTTATCTTAATACTATATCTTATCCAAACTATGTTATTAATCCAATTATCAATAAAAGCTGTCATCATTTAACTCAATTGTCTGGAATTTCATGCAACAAAATATAATTCTACTCAAGGATGAAGAGTATGGCCTTTCTTTGCTAAAACATATTGACACAGAAATTATCGATATTTCAAGGATACAATAGCGAAAGAATACAAATCGAATAGTAACATCCATGCCGAACTAACAAAAGTTAATTGGCTGCCAAGTGCTTATTGCAAGTCATTGTCTTCAAGATAGTCCTTACTTGGGAACAAGTGTCTGTGAGAGCTTAGTAATACAATCAGGGACGTTTGTAAATCTAGATGTAGCTGGATGTGCGCGGTTATGCGTATATCCGTGAAGCACTAGTGAGGCATCTATAAGTATGAAGCATCTACTATGGTAAATGATAGAAAGTTACATATAATAGCAAGAAGAATTACTAAAGCTGTCATCATTTAACTCAATTGTCTGGAATTTCATGCAACAAAATATAATTCTACTCAAGGATGAAGAGTATGGCCTTTCTTTGCTAAAACATATTGACACAGAAATTATCGATATTTCAAGGATACAATAGCGAAAGAATACAAATCGAATAGTAACATCCATGCCGAACTAACAAAAGTTAATTGGCTGCCAAGTGCTTATTGCAAGTCATTGTCTTCAAGATAGTCCTTACTTGGGAACAAGTGTCTGTGAGAGCTTAGTAATACAATCAGGGACGTTTGTAAATCTAGATGTAGCTGGATGTGCGCGGTTATGCGTATATCCGTGAAGCACTAGTGAGGCATCTATAAGTATGAAGCATCTACTATGGTAAATGATAGAAAGTTACATATAATAGCAAGAAGAATTACTCAACATTAGCTTTACTTAGGCTTGATCGAAAAGAAGACAACATCGATCATTTACGCCCCGATGCTACGATGAAATATTTGGATGTGAAATTAGCTGGCACAACTCCAGGATATTGTGAAGTGAAGCCCCCTGACGCCCGAAATGATACAGATAGCTTATGCTTTGATCTGATTCGTTTGGCGATCTTCTCTAGGAACGTAATGCTAAGAAAAGTCAATCATCTAGCTTAATCCTTACAAGCAGTTGGTAAGAAATTTATTATAGTATGTTTATAGAGAAAATCTAACCTTCAAATACCAAAAAGGACAACATTGTTCTTTTTATGTACTTAGCCAAATTGCCCCTGACATAACCATCATGAATGAAATAATCTCGTTCGATATCCCATTGGAAATCAAAGAGCTGGCCAACCTCAACAACATCGTCGAGGTAAATCCGTATAAAGGTCATTCTTCCAATCTGTACCAGGTATTCCAGCAATGGGCAATTGATTTCGTAGGACCGTTTCCAACTAGCAAGTCTGGTAGCAAGTTCATCTTAGTATGCATGGATACTTTTTCCAGATTCCCGTTAGCAGTACCCACGAAGCGTGCTGATGCCATCACAGCTGCAACGTTCTTATACGAGAATGTCTTTTGTGTCTTTGGTCCTGTCACTTCGATTCTCTCAGATAACGGTGCGCATTTTGCTAATCAAATCGTCAATAACCTTGTGAAGCTCGTCAAGACAAAACACCAGCTGACCACTCCATACAACCCTGCTGCAAATGGGATGGTTGAAAAATACAATGGGACTCTGTGTAAATTATTAAAGAAGCTAGCTGCCCACAAGCCAGGAGAATGGGACACTTATATACCCACCGTCTTATACTCTTACCGTGTTAGAGCCCACGAAGTCCTTGATATTTCGCCTTATGAATTGGTTTATGGGGTTGCCCCACTCACTGCGGACTTAGATCCGATTGTTAACTTTGGTCGTGCGTTGGGATTTGAAAGACTTCTCAAGATGCCCAGTATCCGAGCCGCATCTAAGCACAAGGATATGATGGTCCGAAGCCCACCACAAGTCGTTACTACTCTGCCTGCCGGCACATGGGTGCTGCGAAGACGGTTTGCCAAGAAGGACAAGATGACTTCAAACTGGGAAGAAATACCGTACGTTGTGTTGGTGGCATTTGGAAACAACACATACCTACTGATGAACTCGAAAACGGGAAAAATCTCAAAAAAAAAGACTAATGGTGTACATTTACGTGTGTACCGTAGGTGACAAAAGCGGATACTCAAGAAGATAAATAAAATCTATGGCAACCATTGTCAAAAGAGATATGTCTCAGAAGTCGCAGATCAAGATACCAACATAGCAACTATCGTGAAACCAAAAAGAAGAAAGCGGGTAACAGATGTTTCACCAATCACATCCAAGTAATTACATCAATAATGGAGAGTCAATAGTACAGTCAACTTTTTACATGTATACCTAGGTATTTGTTTATACATTTGTAAAAAAAAAATATGTCATACCAACTTTTGTATTTTTAATAAACTTTCCTATCACTTAAATCAACAAGTTCTCCAATACCCAGGTTATATCTGCAGATTAATATCAAACTAAGTAATATTCTTCTTTTTACTGTGAGTCAAGAACTTATCAAAAAGTGATAGAGGCTTTTTTTGAACCCTTTCTGCGCATCTCAATCTCATTGAAATATTGGTTGACCCTACTCCCCTACAAAGAATGCTTGTGCTATATTGAATCTATCTCATGTCACTTCAACAAGCTGACTCTTCGCATATACGGAACCAAATTAATCATGATCGTCTGATATACATTGTGTGAAGAAGGAAACAATCACTCCAAGCAACGGCTCTGGTTCACAATTGGCTGACTATATTACTGCTATACTGTCTCATTTCGTAAGTTTTGTAATTAATCTGGCTTTAATCAACGTTCTGAAACTTGTATTCTGCTTTAGCTCCAAGTCCTCTTCAATCTCAAGAAGATCACAGTAATGTGCGAAATAGCTTTGCAAGATAATTTAAACCATCTGAATACTTCTACCTCTCTCGATACTTTCCGAGAGGACTCTCCTGGTACATATTTACAGTCATCCTAATCGTCCCAATCATCGTCAGGTTCATCAGCAACAAAAGAGTGGGAGACAAGTGAAAGAAAGAGCAGAATTATGAATAAGATAAAAGCTGCAATCAAAGACCTTGAAGAACAGTACATCCGGGCATGCTGGGAAGACTTGGAGTACTTCCAGGAGTAACTCGTCTCTTTTTATATGTGTATATATGTATCCCCTTTGTAGTCTATACATGCCTTTTGTATTCTATACATGCCCTTTATATTCTATTCATTCCCTTTCTTTTTGGATTTTCATTATTATTACTACTATTTCATTGACTATAACTTTCAAATCGCTCAAGTCTAATCAATTCATTTCATTTCAATTCTTATTCATATTTTATCATCCTGATAATTGTCCCCATTACGTAATTAGTTCTCTGTATTGACCATTAAACGTATACTTGTATACAATATACAGCTGGTTCTTATTGTCTCACTAAAGTATCGAGTACAATTAAATCCATAACGTTTTTTTTTTTGATGGGCAATGAGCACGTAGCACTGAGTTGTGCAGAATTGCTCGAGTCAGTTATGTATGTAAAAGAATAAAAACCTCTCAAGGAACAAGAAGAAAACAATAAAGAAAGAAGGGAAAAGAAAGGAACAAAGTTATATCGACTCATATATAGAAAAAATGAAAAGGAATATTTAAAGAAATGAAAAAAGAAAAACTCACACTACTGTTCTAGAATCCACTTCAGCATCTTCTGACCGGGATCGACTGTGAGAGGAGGGCATTCATCGTGAAAGACAAAGTCAAGTTCGTGAACAACTTGACATAGGAGGGGCCAACAAACTATCCAGCTTTCGTATAATGCAGGAGAGCGAGGCTTGGCTTTAGGCAACAAGTTGAGAAGGAAAGAGATGGGATCATAAATGGAAGTAGGGAGGAATAAACGGTTATGGATGTTCAGGCGTTCAAAAGAATGTCTGCGACTCCGGTGTTGGCCAGGATGTCGAATACAATCTTTTGGTTTGCCACCAGGTAGCCAGCCAAGACACCAGCGAAGAAACATACTGCGCTCAGAGTTGGTCATTGGAAGCTACAGGATTGAGTCAATCAGTAGAAAAGAGCAACAAGAAGAGAGCAAGACAGAATTGGTTGTCTCCCGTTGTTCATTGAACTCGGCAAGGAGAAATAATCTTTTTGCAATTTCAAAGGTATTATGGTTGATGAGGTCTTAATTGAGGATATTTATGCAAAAGTTGAACCACATTTTGGTTTTACGGAGCTTGTACCAATGTAATTTGTTAAATTCCTGTTGTAGGTACGGAAGAAGAGTTGCCAAGGGTGAGTCATCAAGAAAATGTAGGGATCTGTATACGTATTGAGCTTGGAGTATTGCCACCCTAGTCTTCATAGTTGGTAGATTGACTAATTGTAACATGATCTTAGCAGACGACGTTGAATGTTCTCCAAAAATCCGGCGCATGCAGGAATTTCGAAAGAGCTCAAGTTGTTTAACCAGTTTGACACATACAGGAGGGTGATGGCTAATCCATAGTCCATTTGCGATCAAGTTAAAATTAACTCAGGTTTTTATTTAAAGTCCTTTCATCAAAGGAGTGAGAAAAAAGACCAGATATACAAAAAAAATCTGGCACACGGACAATGAGGGAAACGGTAAAGGGGGTGAACGAATGAAAGGGGGGTGTGAGAGCGTAAGAAGAAGGTAGAGAGGATTTTTTCGACAGCGACTCCGTTCGGGATGTGACAATTGAATAGGTATTCAGCCAGGATAGTGGACCAGACCTGGGGTTTAGGAGGGCAAGAGAAGAGGAAGTCAGATAAAAGCGTGTCGATACAAGTTGAGAGAAATCTTTCGAATTGACGTCAATAGATGCTAGTTGATTCATTGATAAAGATGCCTTATCGATGTTGCATTGGACAAGATTGCATAATCAATAAAACCTCCTGGTTTTATGGGTACACCAAGATAAGAGAAGTAAGAATCTTTAGTAATTTCAGTGTCGTAGATTTTGTAAATCCTAGTGTCACTAGAAGTGTAACCAAGACACACTTGCGTGGATTCCACCGAAAGCCGAGAGAGAAGCTATGGTCTTTGCATTTTTTCAAAAGGGCGTCCATCTGATCTGGGGACGATATAAGTACAACATTGCGCGAGCCTTCTTGACCATTGATTTCAAGTTTTGATCTTCTTGCTTGTATTTTTTCCACCACATGCCTTTGGGAATCCCAACGGATTTCCTCCAGCGGGTGTAACAGGCTTGACGCAAGTTGGCTTGGGTTTGAAGGGATTTATTCCAAAACCACTTCCAGTTTTTCTGTCTGTAGGAAGACTCCGTCACTATATTATCCTGGAGGTTAGCTATTAATTGTTCATATTTTTCGTTTTTTAAGTATGTATTGAATGTTTCCATTTTAGAAAGGAGGCTTTTTGTAGAGGACTGGTGTTCAAAACATTGGGTGTACGCCTTCTGCACCTCAGGCTCTTCCAGTCTTACTAGCTTCCATCTTTTCCGTTGTTGTGGTGCATCATGGTGTTGGTTAACAGAGTCCGCATAATTGATTGACAGGGTCATCAATTTGTGATCCGATCCAAGAATGGCCAAATCGGTACGGATTGTCATGTGAGGTTGAGCCAGATCGAAGGTAGTAAAGAAATAGTCGACGATACTCTGTTCTAACTTGTTGGTGTTTGTATTGTAAATCAGACGAGTGGGTACTTTATGTTGTAATTTGGAATTCCAATTGAAGAGCCCTGTTCGTCTTATCAGAGCAGCTAATTTGAGGCAATGCGATTTGGGTTAACGGCATTATTTTCTCCTTTTTGTTACATTTTGTGCATCAGACTTCCGGCTGAAATTTCAAAAAGTCATCCAGGTGCTAGGAATTGATTACCAGTCGTAGTCAAACAGAGCAAAGATGGGTAACATTGACGAGGAGGGGTATTTGAATAAGTCTTCTTTAGGGACGATAAGAATAAGCAGCATTTATTCCGAGAAACTTTGTGATCAAGGGCCAGAAGGTTCAATGAAGAAACTTGTTGAGAGGAAAAACCTTGAGCTGAAGTAATATCTGTCATATTCATACTCGTAAATCATGACAGACCCGCAATAAAAAAATCTAGTCTAATAAGGTAACCTGTGGTCAGTGAAAATATATGATATGACTCGACACAAATGAATGAACGTATGTAAGAATAAGTAGAACGAATAAGTTTTTTTTTTTTAGTCGCTAGAATTTGTTATCAATTTGAAGCCTTTTTAAACCTTCTGCAGGTACAATTATAGTTTGCAGTAATTAAAGGGGCAAAGAATGTGAAATAAAAGTGACGACAAAAATTTACACCTGAAAGGTGCTCTGCCCAAACGGTGCACCATTTGACTTTTGGTTATAATATTTCATCACACCATCTGGCCGGGAGATCCCTATTTTCTTCTTTTCGATTGAGCCTAAAGTATAGATTAAACACTTCTTTTCACTATTATAAGTAACGCAATTTACCACAATAAATGCTTGTTTGAATCAGGGATATGATATAGCGGTGACAGGATAAGATCGACGTAATTCGCGGTTAGTTACATTTCATTGATCAGCCTTCTTAAAGTTTAGCAACTTTGAATTTTTTTTAAGCATATGTAAATACACGATCTCCTTAAAATAAACAAAATCATCTTCGAAGACGTTTTATCATGAGTCCAAAAATCAGGTTTTTTGATTGGCTATAGACTCTGTAATTCGCTTTTTTCATCCAGGGGAAGTCCAGAGGTCTTGTTTCACTTTTGGGTGTTATCCACCGCCACTGCCACGCATTCTTGACGACGGTGTTCAGTTGATAGTAAATCAGTTTTTGGTCTTCCGTGATAAATTAGCTTACATTCCTATAAATATTGACCACAAATCTGTTTTATTCTACTTTTTCTATTTCTTTAATATACCATGAATGTTCACATATTGGATATGTTTCCTGCATTAAGTGCACTCTGGATAAATTCAGTAGTGTATGTACGCGATTTATGACGGCCATAAAGAGGTTCGGTTTTTACGTGTTTTTTGCCTTTTCAAAAACGTAGTGATTAAATTCTTTGGGTAGGCTTCACCTAAGAGGAAAAAGGATTGTCGCACAAGAGGCAAAATCTCTGTGTAGTTGATGAAACAAACCTGTGTAAATGCTTGATATTGAAAAGAAAATAAGATTTCTAAGTAATAAGCCGAAGTTCTAATACTTCAATAACAATGCGCCTCGGTCATGGGACTATGAATCTTTTAAAAAATACAAGACATTTCAAGCAGTACATCCACCAAGAAATAAAAGAGTACGAGCAAATTACGAAGAAGCTATTAAGGTTATTAGGAATCTTTCTTGTGTCAATGACGAAATGAAAAACTACTTGGACTCTTTGATCAAAAATACGAAAGTAAGAGGTGATACCAAATGAATAGTGTAAGCTAATATGGAGTATTAATTTACTTTCCTTTAAGTAGAGCGATAAAGGAGAAAAACAAGTGACTAATCAATACATCAACTACGGAACTGTTGGAAACCAAAGACCTAACGAAATTGACAATATCAATATAAACATTAAATACATTTCTATGCAATATGACGGACACAATTATTAATGACAAACAGGTTCCAGGGAAAAAGAGTGAAGTTGGGTTTACTATAGACAATGTATCTCCTTTGTTCAAATATCTCTTCCCTGCAAATGGTGTGTTGTCGTACAAATGGTCAGTGAGCACTTTTGAACATTAGTGAATTACATGCGTGGGCAAAGCTAACGAAACTATATTTCATATTGCTAAAGGAAAAAACCTTCGATCTTACCAACTGATAATGCCTGTGAAAGGGTTCGAGCAGACTTTGTGTTGGTCGCAAATGGCCAAGAAGTTGGTTGTGGTGAGATTAAACCTCCAGGCACCACCTCTCAATTAGCAGAGGAAGATCGGGCTAGAACAGCTGAAATGCTTAAAAGACAATTGCATGTTCGTATTATGAAGAGCAAGGTATAAAAGAATTTGTTACTTTTGGTGTGTTATTTAACGGATTCAATATTAAACTATACGCTATGGCTTTCGACTTTGAAAATACCCCCTCTTATTTATTCTATGAAATTGAAAAACTAAAACTTCCGAACTCGTCTGAATTATATACCAATATCGAAGAAACCATCGAAAATCTTGCAAGTTTTAAGGTAAAGTACTCAATATATATAGGGCAAGAAATGTACGACTAACTGTAATTATTTTAACACATTATCGCTAGGCTTTCATAATTTCAAGTTTGGCTGAAGAAGCAGATGTAATAAAACCTTACATTTACCATGATTATATCCACTTGTTTACGCCAACCATTACTTTTAAGAATTATTAAGAATATCGTCACTGTATGAATATGCCTTAATACAGATTATAGTGAAATCATCTCAGAATGTCTTGTATTCGCCCTAAATAAGCATTTCTTTCGACCCTATTGAAACAAGCAGACACGCCTTAAATTATTGAGGATTATAGAGTGGCAAAAGACCGTCAAGGCTGGCCAAAATTTACTGGAAGAGAAAAATTGGTGTGAAGCAGTCTGAAGTCTGTCAGAGAAAGAGAGATGGCTATAGGACGATTGACCTTACAGAGGCAAATGCGAGAATTGGCATGCGAGGCGAACATTTCCTGTAATTTATCAGTGGTGTTATGGATACACCTGTTGAGCATGAAACATCAAGCTGTCATTTCTTCCTGAATAACGCCGTTATATCTGAGGTTTTTGCCATTCAAGTACTGATCGAAAGTCGCAGATACACGCCTTTTCTAAATTCTCATAAGTTTTGTTTTTTTAACATGAATTAAAAGCATAAGAAATATTTAAATGCGACTTGAAAAAATCGATGTGCTCGGACTTCATATTTTCTTGTGATATACGCATGAATATCACGCGTTTTTTCGGTGTTATCACATGACTGTCCGGCCCGGAGGAACATTTAATTTTTTACGGAATATTTATTAAATTGCTTCGTCCAATAATATCGAAGCGCGGTTGGTTAAGTGGTATAATCTTCGCCTGCCACGCGAAGGGCCGGGGTTCGATTCCCCGACCGCGCATTCTTTTTATTTGATCTGCTTGTGGTGCACGTAGACATTGGTCCTTACAAATTTTGACTCTGAAGCTACATCCCACTGGTCCACACCCTGTGCTATGCAAATGCTTAAGGCCTCCATTGGTCTTGACATCACTTTGCGTGCCCAACAAAGCGACACTAATATTAGTGCCACTGCGTTGGAACATAGTCCATAAATATAAGTAGTTTTCTCATCCGAAAAAGTCACATGAATGTATACAAAAAAAAAAAAAAAAACCCTCTACGATATGTGGCTTTAATAATTGCATTTGAAATAAATTTGTTTCTGCAAAAAAAAAAGCTGTACTTGGATATTTACCCGAATAAAGTTGGTAAATGGCAATATATTTTATTACTAGTTGTATGTGGATACTAATGGGTAATGATTTAAAGTTAGAGCGAGTTCTTCTCATGACACTTGCCCAATTTTTTTATCAATTGGATATATTAGCTTAGTAACCGGTTGGAGGATTTCCCCCAGGGGAAGCGCTCCCAGCAGCGCTCAAACCCGCTCCAGCAATTGAAACGACGTTAAGTCCAGTGTCCACAAGAGCTTTCACAACTTCTGCACCAGTAGCTGCACCAACTTTACCAGCAGAATCTAAACCTGCAATGGCTGCCGTAGTGGTGTCAACGGTGGTAGCCGCAGCCACACTGCCAGCATCATTATTATAGTTCACCGCTCGTCTGTAGATATCTGTATCTTTCAAAATGGTATGTCCGTTGTTCGAGTTTATGGGAAAAGAGCACACACTAACGACGGAGATCGATATAATTGAAACTAAGGCCAAAATTTTCATCTTCTTTAATAAGGTATATAAATGTGAAAAAAAAGAGTTGTAATGACTAAAAGACCTCATAATAAAAATGTAAAGCAATAAGTAAAACTCAAAGTACCTAGACTGATTTTCATGCAGAAGGCATCTTTACCTAGGCAGGGATGGCCAAGTTGCATAAGATTTTCTTCTTTCTCTCGTAATAATGATCTACAATGTAAACTTTATATCTTGAACAGAAAACAAGTAGTATCAATAATTTCTAAATAAAAATATTCTTCGCATTACTTGAACGTTTCTGGATCGAAGATCAAATATCTTAATAGAAAGAGTATATGAAGATGTAGCAGCGCGCTAGGAAGTATATACATTTCAGGAACTTTGCGAGTGGCGGAATAAAAATCAGAAAGCCAAAAGTAAACTATCTTACTCGATAGCTACTACGTAACCTACCTTTTTTGGTCTTCTAATACCTAACCCCTTAGATATGGTAAATAAACCAGTCAATGAGTTAATAGTATCTTAAACCAGGCCTTTAAAGATGTCAGTGTTAAAACTTAAATGATGGACAACGTAAACCAATTCCATCTACACTTTTATCGGCCCTTGGTAAAAATATTGGAAGGTAATTTGCAAGTAAAAGCGTGCTTAAGGTGTTCTTGGCACCCTGCGTATATTGATACGCCAAACAAATACTACTTGGCAGAATAAACACGCACGCATAATGATGTGTCTCTATGTATTGATGACAACTCAAATCAAAAATCTCATTCGATATTTTTCACATTATGCTGTCTATCTGTATCCCTCTGTCGCTGTTGCATTGTTTTCAATAACGTGTCTAATACTAATTTTCCAAGATTTTTATTGGAAAATGGCGTATTTATACATCAAAATGATCCCATTCGTCCATGAGTGTATCAACTTCTATATCCTCGTTTGCTTTGTCTCCAGTTTTAACAGATGCATTTGAAGAAGACCTTGCTCTTCCTGTACTGCCTACAGTCAGTGAGGATGATGACTTTTGCATTGGCGAGCTGAGTCGAGGAGCTTCCTTTGCTAATTTTTGACCATCAGCAAATAAGTTTTCAAATAATTCTCTGCCTAAACTCATTTGTCGGTCGGCCGCTGATTTAACAACCTTGAAACTGCCGGAAAATCCATGATCAAAAAGCATCTCTAGTGACTCGTTTGTGAGCACCACCATGCGGAATGATGGTAAAGTGATATCAACAATGTCGGCTAGCATTGAGTTGTGAAGTTGCCTGATTCGTCCATGGAAAGATTCACCGTCTGCAGTCATGGTGAGATCAGCTAGCCTATGTGTTAAGGTGGCCTCATCTGGTTGACCGCCCTTTGCAACGTCTGATTGTTCACAACTATGTACGACTAAGCTTGTAACAGCGTCCCAAGCAATGTCTGTATCTTTTAATATACTGAGAAGCCAGTACAGCTCTTTACTCATATTTATGATATCGGAGCCCGTCAAAATGTCGTCCTTATCTTCATCATAGAGCTTAAAGAACCAATCTATATGAGACATGAGGTCCTACAAAATAAAGCAGTAAGTCATCAAGTAATTTGTGAAAGAGAAAAACTATAACAACTTACCCCGTGTAAAATATCACTCATGCCCAAAACAACGCTCTGGAAATCAATGAGCTTGTCGCTTCCTTGGCCCGCGAATAAACGGTATATCCGATCAACAAAGCCATTACATATCTCCTTTGCAGTATTGACATCTACGTTGTCAGTAGAAAATTTAGGCTTAGCCCAGGTCGTCATTGACCCAAGGAAGTCTTGAAAAACGTCTCTGTTCATCTTAGATTCAGGTTTGCCATCATGGCTAGCGTAATACAATGCAGCAAAGTATTTGTCATAAATGATTCCTACATCCTCTTTGCTAAACAAAGCCATGTCCTTCAAATTCCTGATCACTGTACGTTTAGTAAACGATTCAATTCCGGCAACTACTTTCAATTGGTTTTGATTACGAAGTTCTATAATCATATCATCTGTCACAAGAGAAAATTCTCGATACTAATAATCGGAAATGAGTGATTTTACTCTGCATAAATACAAAAATATTTACTTACAGCAATCAACATGACTTCATTGAATTTCTATGATACATTGTTAGTGAGTTGATAATTCTGTTTCTTTGGTCATTATTTATGCCCCTTACCGTTATTCTGGAGCGGATACCACGCTCACTATCTTCACGATCACCAATTCTTTGGAAAAAACTCTTCAATACATCTAAAAATGCGCCATCATCCCGAGTATCTAAGAGTTCTTCTCCATTGATTTTAAGGATAGCAAGGCTACAAGAGCTTAGTATTTTTGGTTGGAAAGATAATGTTCAAGATACTCACCCAATTTGAAAAAGAATTCTCGGACCCTCCATAAACAGTATGTCCAACACGCGCACTGCAAACTCCAAAGGCATAGAGTTGATAAATAAACTCAAGAACCAAGGTAGACAAGCGACCGATAATTCAACGCCAGTCTTTTTAAAATGGTTGGAGAGAATTGGCATCGTTTTCTCTACAAGCTGTTCGAAAATAATCTGATCCAGTAGCGCACCGTACATGTTTGTGCTGTAATACCCAGGGCACATACGATCAACCAAAACATGCAAGATCCAAAATGCTTGTTCTTCTGTAGTGTATATTAAAAGGGCCGACACCACAATGTTCATAGCTTGGCAGTACCCTAACTCAGGATTTTTCCAAGCGTAGGCCGTCAAGACTCTCCGTAAACTATCAATACCCTCTTCGCTTTGATAACCGGGATACTCAGGCAAAGATCTACGATACAGGCATCAGATCAATTCCAACGATAACATATACATGTACCAACCTGTTTAAATCCTTTTCAATCTCCTCCGTCGATGTTGATTTTTGGTCCTTGTATTTCTCAAGAATCTCTTGATATAAGCCTTGGTGGGCGAATCGTAAGTAGATAGCACCAGAGGAAGCTTCCCAAATTTCCCCACGCAGATAGTTCGGCAAACCCACACGAACTAGTTTACCAAATGTTGGAAGTCTAATCATCGTGAGGTTTCGTCCATTCTCTTGGAAGTAAAGTCTCCACAATTTAGTTTTGCTTCGATCTTTTGATCGCTTAGAGTTTTCCGGATACCCAAAGTTTTGTCCAAGTCCACCTTTGTGCGACTTGCTATCTGCAGAGTTGCTCTGTGATTGAAGAATATGCTCAGATTCGCAAGTAGCCATAAATGGCTTGATCTTTTTGAAAAATGGGATTTGTTTCAACAAAAGACCCTTCAGGGATTCACAAAATTGCTCGCAAGTATTTTTTTCTGCCTATTTGAAAGCTTAGTTTTCAAAATAGGTGTGCCCTCCGTCCGATGTGTTACTTACGTGTAACTCGAAATTATGCTCCATTTTATGCCAAGTTGTAACTGCCACTCCGAATGTGTAAGGACCATCATTGATTCTCTCGACTCGCTTGATTGTATACAATGGAAGAACAGCTTTGCAAACCGGTAAATGTTGCTGAGGTGCTGGTAATCTATCTTGGGATTCAAAACATAAAAACGTTTGTGAGAGATAAACTCTACCTAGCAACATAACGTCTCCAGCTGGCACCTGTGACAGAAAAGAGTTTTCACGTTCCAAAGACCTTGTTTTCGAGTATGTCGCATCCATTCCACTGAGTAAATTTTCGGTCGCTGGTAATCTAAATCGTGCATTATATGCTTGATTCCGTTTTTGAGCGGCCAAATCATGCTTCAATGGGCTTACAAGCTGATGATGACGACCATCTGCATTACGTGATATATCTTGAATGCCACGCTGGTTAATCAGTTCGCTCGCTACAAAGTTAGCATCATTGGATTGACCCGGTGCGTCCCCTCCGGTGTTGTTTAACCATCTTTGCATAGCCTGTCCACATAATTGTACCAATAAATCGTATACTTCATCTCTTTTGAACATGTTTGTTAAGAGGTACTATCCGAATGTTTAATTCCCTGCACTTTAATACCACAATACGTATCAATTACCTCCTCTTTATCTTTTGTGATAATCCTTAAACTATCATCGAAAATCCCTTTTGATTTTTCCTTTTTCAATTCTTGAATATCTTTCAACTCGATTAAAATCTTCTTTTCTACGCCCATGATAAATGAGTGAAATCCAATGTAGTTTTCACTGATATACAACCATCCTTGTCTCGATTTGTTTGAGCATGAATAGTCTTTGCATACAAGAAGTTAAGTCGCATTCTGTGCTTTACTATGATACATCAGACTTACAGCTAACAAATCGCTCGGAAGGAGGGATATCAAAAATCTGTCTAAAACTTCTCGATGCATTTCTAACATTTTCATCGGAGGAAAGTTCGTCTGTCGCAGATTCTATCGTTGTCACAATCATGTTAATTTTCTCTGCTACCCACTGCTCTTTCTCTAAAGGATGGTCAATTGTTTCTAGCTCGGGTATCATATTTTTCTCAATCCAGAGCCAAGCTGCATTGATAGCTTTCTCTGATTCGGCTACTGCTATCTGGAGACACATTGTATTCACCTCCCTTTGAAATAGGATACGATAAGGTGGTAATTTGGTGTCGAAACTTGAAAAAGACGTATCAATAATATGTTTTTTTTCCTGACAATCTCGACTTACACGTTAGCAATGGTGCTCAATAAATTGCGGAATAGTGGGTTTCCCGGGGAAGAAGACTTTTGCAGTAAAAAGTTGTCTTTACTTAGTATGGTGTTCCAAAAGGGTGTGAGTGTAATGTCAGTTGGCGTCGGTAATGTAAACACCTTGAAAGTCAATGAGTTTTTCAGTTTTCTCTCTAGTTCTCTCTTTTTCTTTCAAACTTACATTCTGAGGCACACCAGCGGTATATGCATGTATTTCACTCATGGGTGGAAAAAAGTGTTACGATTGTACCGAAAAAAAAAAATCAAACCGTTGAAAATTGGAAGACCATTTTGCAGAAATGCAACAGACCAATTAAAATGCATGCTTTTATTGTTCATGTTTGCCATATAAGAAACTCAGATCCTACTGCTTTAAAAACTTCACTTGAGCGGAATGCATCTCAGAAGCTGTAAAAACTTCGGCACAGAAATTAAATGGTACTTGAACTATATAAGTATCGATGATCGGTGACCACTGGCATTGCACAGATAAGGCACAGAGGGGAAGTTTCAAAATAGCGCCGGATAAGGCGTAAAAGCTAAAGTAAGAGATATCTATGAAAATCAAATGGCCGTTGAACCTACGTAAAGACTTTGCATTCTTATTTACTAATATTTCAAAGCAGAAAAGCAGACATTGTGTAAAGAGTAAAGAGCCTTGGTGATGCTTAGGCTTACAAGCAATGGAATGATATGTGCGCACAGAAAAAGAAAGAACAATTGATTGCAATTCGGCCGTAGATACACTGATTAAGTGCATATGCATGCATACCTGTACCAAATGGATATAAAAGCTTCATCTTTGAAGTAAATCTCGCACACACACTCGTATTCTACTTTATCATGAAGTGCCTTGGTCTTGCCGCTGTTTTCCTCTTTGTTGTCGCTGCAAACGCTCTTCCTACCTCTGCCTATGAAAGAAGCCTCAACAGTCACTTTGAAAGGTGTAGGCATTTCAGTTGGCAAGAGTGAGTCATCAACAAGTCGCGGAGATCTCGATGAAGGACTTAAAGACTACATACAAGAGTGGCAAAAACAAAGAGAGAGAAATCCCTAGCAATAATGTCGTTGATCCAGTAGTCTACCTCAAACGGAAGGACCTCGAACAGCGGGAAAAGAAAATTGTCAATTTCCTTTTACCATAGTTCTGTTGCGCATTATTCATTATAAAATTGATAAAGTGACACACTCCCTGTGTACTTTAGAAAATTAGTACAATCATGACTCAAATAACCTTTATATGCACTATAGATTGCTCGATTTTGAAGAGGGTATTTGCTTTCAAGCAGAACTCATGCTCCTTTGTTTCTAATCTATATGCTGACACTCACTCTTTAACAAGCTTGTGATTCTCAAGTGTCAGTTCAATATGAGTTTGCATTGCTATTAATCTAAACTATATGCTTACGGGTGATGAGGGAGTTTGAAGGAAGAGACATGCTATTTGTATCGAGTGCCTACGAACTCTATTTAATTACATTTCGGATTCCCGAGAAGATCATCTTGTAACAGCGCGCATGCCTGGGTTTAAATTCAGGGGATCATCATGTAAATTGCCCAAAGATGGATAAAATAAATAAAACTCATTTTACAACCACGCTATTTTCTTTTTTCTTTGTCAGAATGAATAGTAATGGCGATACTGTCTATGCTGTCATCATTGTATGTGTAGTTGTACTTCTTTCCCTCGTATCTTGTTTTTGTCTTCGATACTGGAGGAGAGCGAAAAGAAACAACGTCGAGCAAGCCCTTTCACAACAACAACAACAACAACAACAACCAACGCACGAATGGCAGCAACTGCGATCCGTCGTTCTGCATTCCACCGAGACAGGAGAAGATATACAACCCGTCTTGAGTATGTCGATTATAATACGAGTAGAACACTTGAATTCTCATACTATTATTATTTTTTAAAATAGAGTGGCAATCAAAATACCCACCCAACACTCAGTCGTATATGGACGTCACGAAACACCCCGATGTGATTGATCGAGGCGTACTCGCATGGAAATTCGTCGAGGCCGAGACCACGGCTGAGGGAGAAGAAGAAAGCAACGCAGCCATCATGGACGAAGATCCATCCAATATTGTATTTTGTCAAGGTCAAGGCAGTATTATGACCAATTATCCCGTTCCCATGCAAGAGTTCTCCTACTACGAAGTCAAGATATTACAACTGAACGAAGGAGACACATTAGCTATTGGATTTGCCACAAAGCCCTATCCTCGATGGAGACTTCCAGGTACTGCTATTGCCAAGACAAATAAAAACGAGAGGGAGATGAAATTGATTTTTTTTTTTTTAAGGTTGGCATCGACACTCTGTGGCTTATCACTCGTCTGGCCATGTCTTTGCCAGTGACCGAGGCCGTGCGTACGGCACACGCTTTGACAGAGGCGATGTGATCGGTGTGGGGTACTTGTACCAAAGTGGCACGGTGTTTTTCACTCGCAATGGACAAAATTTAGGCAAGGCCTCGATTGGCTTTAAATACCCTTTATATCCCATTATCGGCTCCATCGGACCTTGCCACGTTGCCACTAACTTTGGCATTCAGGATTTCTTGTTCTCGCCAGCAAATCAACGTGAGGCGGCGTACGGGCCGAAACAAGGCTCGTTGTTGCCTCCACCCGCCTATGGAGGACATGAAGACGATGCCTTGTTTGAGGAACAACAACAACAAAATAATCATTTGACTTATGTGGATCACCACCAACAGCCTCCCGGCTACTCATAAAGCAATTCTTTTTTTTTTTTTTTATTGTTGAGAATATACAGCCATGTAAATAAATCCGTTATATATATTCGCCATCCAATTCATCCACCTCCTCTTCTTCCTCGTCGTCATCGTAGTTGATCATACTGATAGCTTGTTGTATCGAAAAGGGCATGCGTGGAACAGGAATAGGTTTGGTGAGAGCAGGTTTAGCTGGAGGCGGTGCGTGTATTAGGTTTTTAATAGAGGATGATTTAGTGCTGACCTCCTCACCATGTTTGCTTTTGCTTTTGGATATAGAAGGTACGGTTCTTTGTGTGGTGGTATGAGTGGCGGGTGGGTATTTTAAAGAGGTAGAGTTGCTCGAGGAATCAGAAGCACGGTTTTTGAGGACGACAGCCTCACTTTCATCGACGATGGGAAGCGGCTCTGAAAATTCTCTGAGCACAACAGCAGCGGCTTCTTCTTCTTCTTTCACAACGGGGGGAGGGGTAGGCGAAGGGGGCGAAGGAGGAGGAGGAGCCGTCAGGTCAATATTCAAGTTCTTTTCCGTGGTAAACGACTTGGCAAGATCCATGATCTTACGATGCCATGTCTCTGGATCTTGTTCGTTAAAGTTCAAATCATTGTATCCATCCCATTCCTTTCGGAAGCTTGATAAATTTAAATCTTCCTCGACTTCCAATTGCAGACGCTGCGGAATTTTGTAGACAGCATACACCATTTGGTCCACTGCGTATTGAAACAAGGATGAAATTTTGAGTAGGGTGATAAAGACGTGCTCAATGGTATCTGCGGTGGTGAGGGGATCTTTGATCACGACTTGTTTAATCCAGCTCAGATGCGGAGGACTTGTGGGTGTTGAGAGACTTGTATCGGGTTGTATTGTCCAGTTGGCGGGAGGACTGAATTGATGCAAGAGCTCCACTTCGCTCGGTAATAAATGCCATTCACAACTTCGCACTCTTTCCATCAACCGTTGTCCACCCGGTGTGTGTCGGACAAAGGTGTAAATCCATGTTCGTGCCTCGGTCAATCCTTGTGCCAACGTCGCGACTTGCTCCATGAACGCCTCGGAGGGGGGCGGCGCAAAGGGTATATTCGCCATCAACCGTCCAAAGAAACGCATGCGACCCTGTTGATCATAGCAACAATTGACTTTGGCAAAGAACTGCAGCAGCACACTATTCAGCAGTCCACAGTAATAGTCTGCGCTTTGACACGAGTACGCGGGTTTGATGGTGAAATAGATACATTGGTTGGTGACAGCAGACCGTGTGTAGTCTACAAAGAAACGTTGACGGGGCTGTGACTTTGTGTAGTAGCCGCAATTGATCGGGTGAATAATTTTGACAGGCACTTCGGTGCCGCATCGATTATACTGACAATGCGCGATGGTTTTATCCAATTTATCGCCCTGAAGAGCATCCCGCGCGTCTCGTAAATACTGAAACAAAGCTGCCATGGGTGAAGTGTGTCCATTTTGTTCAATCTCTCTTTCCAGCTCACTCGCGTCTTCCTTATTGACCATGATCAATGAATAAAACGGCATGGTGGGGTCAGACAAGTCCAAGTTGCAGTAGGGCCAGTAGGCTTCTGCCGCAGACATTTCCTTTTTGCCAAGTCGAAGCGGATCTCGTTTTCTCCAAAACTCACCTTCTTTCCCACCACCCGATGAAGACGCAATGGTCTTGCCGTTCCAATAAAAACAGGGTTTCAGGTAGCGTGCACATGCTATCTCGCCAAATGTCTCTTTAGCCCACTTTGTTCGAACGACGAGCGAGTAGACGGGATTGGTGTTGGGTCCGCGGTTCCAATTGAGCGGCGTCATTTCGTCCGCCACTGCACATCGACTGTTCTCTCCATCACACAATCGTGGATAATCTGCCGTGATTTCGTTCAGCTCGTCCAAACATGATGCAGCGGGTAAAACAAAGGAAAAGGACGAGTGTTTCGACGCTAGTTTGCGATAGGGGGTCTGTAGCGGGTTGATTTTATATTTGAGATCTTTGTCCAGAAAAGGATCATCGGGATCAAACCGTTTGTACTGATCCAAGAGCTCTAAAAGTGTTGCTTTTCGAGAGATGCTGCGAAGGTACACTGTTTGTGTTGCATCAGGTAGTGTGGCGGATCGTTTACACATGCGAAAAATCAGCGAATCTGTTTGTACACGCGGCCACACTTTATAGGGCTCAAATTCGTACATGTTGAGCAACTTGCAATTTTCCCAAACCCATTCTCTGCTCCGTATAAAAAAATAGTTTAAGCAATGTTATCGTTTCGCGCGCCACACATGGGGATCAAAAGTACCTTATATGTTGAGCAAACTCGAGGATGGTCCATTGACTCGGTGTGATGAGACAGACTTGTCCACTTGTATCGTCACATCGTTGCAGGGCAATCCACATAAAATACAAATACGCCTGAGAATTTCTCCCGCCCAATTTATCTTCGTTGTAGACGACGGGATCCGGTTGCGACACATAGCCTGTTTTTCGGATCATGTAGGGTGGATTTGTGACGATATAATCAAACTTTTGCGAAGCGTTGCGTAGTACGTTCAAGCAAGCCCTTTCGAAATTATCCATGACGGCGTGCGGTGATGCCATGATGAACGGGTTTGAGTTTGGGTGCAAGTGAAGCGAATCGTTACAAAAGAGTCGTAGTCGGTTGATCATGCCGGGCACGACTCGGACGCCCAGCTCTTTCAATCGTTCGTAAAGCGGGAACAGGTGCACCATCATGTTGATTTTGGAGAGCTGGTAGGCGAATGGATCGATTTCCACACCCCAGATGTTGTTGGGTATATCTCGCACTAGTAAAAAGGTCAGCTTGATGGGATCGTTCCAGCAAGTGTATCTCAATGCTTTGATAAATCGCGTCAGGAACTCGCATAAAAACGAGCCCATGCCTAAGCAAGGATCAAAGATGCGCAACATGGGCAAATTGTCCTTCAAGTGCTGTGTCAGGGTAGGCACGGTGGTGCATTGATCCCACATAAAACTAATGATGGCTTGTGGTGTGTAATATTGACCATGGTCTTTTTGATGCTGCTGAACGTGTGCTTCCAGGAAATGCGTGGTATAAAATTTGGTAAAAATCGCATCGATACGAGACAAGATGTAGTCGGGATCGTACTTTTTGGGCAGTAAATGTTTGTGTAATTCGTTGAGTATGGATAGATTGTTGGTTTCGTCGTAGTGCAAGTAGAGCCATAAAAAGGGATGTTCTGTGTGGTTTCCGCCAAACAGCGAATCGTGAATTGAAAAGAGCTTCATAAACTCTTTGAATTTGTGTAGAAAGACTTCTTGGATAAAACTCACGTAAACTGTCATAAATCCCGTCATTAAACAGTATAGTTGCTGTGGTGATGTGCTCACGTCCAATCTACGCAATAAGAATTCCACCGCAGCAGAAGGTTGGTATGCATCTATTTGTCACTTGTTTTTTCAGTTCCTTTCTCCCCCTCCTTGATTGTTTTATTTTTTTTTTACCTTTCTTTTTGGCAAGGTCTTTCTTGACTTTACTGAGAATCGTACCCAACATGTCCACAATGTCGTTTACTTCTTCATCCGTCATTTCGCCCATGTGTCTTTTCGACGTTGTGTCTTCTTTACGTGGTTGCGGTGGTGGTCTCGCTCTTTTCATATTTCGTAAGTGCTCATTACTCGTGTTTGTTGTTGTGTTCATAGTGTTGTGAAGATAGGGTATAGAATTAGCAGAGGTATTACTGGTGACAATATGACTTAGATTCATGTTGTTCGCCATTATTATATATAAAAAGAAAGGAAAAATGAGAAAATTTAATTTTTTTTTGACGTGAAAATTCTACAAGTGTTGTGGGATGCGTCGTAGCTGATTGGGTCGTCACAATAGACGGATTTTATAATTTCGAAAAAGAAAAGTGCAGTTAACAAGTAAATCGCGTATAATGAAACGGGTGCTGTGGGCGTGTCTCTGTCATTTACTACAGAAAAAACAAGGTAAAAGCATCATCTACTGCTCTATTACTAACCACACAAATCGCTGTATGTTGATAGTACTGTAGTATGCGTGCGTGTGTGAGTGTGTGTTTTTTTAGAACTTGACTACAGGTTGTTATGTAATCCTAAAAAAAAAAAAGATCGACATTTTTGATCTGTTTTTGCCATGGCAACGGCATGAATGTGTATGATGTAATGATCTTTGAATTTGAAACAGCGTTGTTATGCTGTTGTGACTTTGTTAAAGCAACTTGAAGAAAAAGAAAAAATAAAAAAATAACCCGGTTGATCGAAACAAGGCTTCTTGTTCTTTTCTTTCTTTATATATCTATATAATAATAATAATATAATAATAATAGCCATGCCTCCTAAACGTAGAGCAGCAGCGACAAACAAGAAACAAGAGGAAGCAGAGAACGTAGTGGACACAGTGGTGGAAGAAGTCACAACACTTTTAGCAGCTGAACCACCTAGCAAGAAATGGCAGAATTGGTGGATTCGAACAATAACGACATTACTCATGATTGGAGCGTTTTTTCTTATTCTTGCGTCAGGTTATATTTGGTCTATTATTATGGTGATGATTATTACTGTGTTGGTGTATAGAGAAGTGATTCATATTGCATACTATTCAGCCAAAGGAAATATGCGTTGGTTCAAGACCATGAGCTGGTATTACTTGATTACCACCGAGTACTTTTTATATGGTGAATCGATTATTTATTATTTCAAGGAAATCGTCATGGTAGACGCGTTCTTATTACCCTTTGCTACACATCATCGATTCATCAGTTTTATTCTTTACGTCATTGGTAAAAAAAAAAAACGATATGCAAAATGGGTAATACAAAAAAAACTGACGTTATATTATCATATTAGGATTTGTCTTTTTTGTCATGAATTTGAAAAAGGGCTTGTATAGACAACAAATGTCACAATTTGGTTGGACTCATATGGCTATTTTCTTGATTGTATTCCAAGCTCATTTCATTGTCGATAATATTCTCGAAGGATTAATTTGGTTTGTCTTACCCGCGGCTCTTGTTGTTTGTAATGATATTTTCGCTTATATTTGTGGATTCTTTTGGGGAAAATCTCCTCTTATTTCACTCAGTCCCAAAAAGACGATTGAAGGATTTGTGGGTGGTATGTTCTTTACCCTTATCTTTGGTTTCTTGGTAAGTTGGGGTGAAATAAGATAAGGGCACACACTAAATAGTCTGTATTTAGGCTACCACGCTTTTAATGAGATTTGATTACATGACGTGTCCTGTACAAGATCTGGGTGCTTCTGCTTGGTCAAACATTTCTTGTGAGCCCAAGAACCCTGTATTTACAGCTTCCCCATGGCAACTTCCTTCTTTGATTGTGTATATCATCAAGTATTTGGTAACGTATATAATAATGTAATAGTAAGGATAAATGTATACTAATTACAATGGGATACTACCACTACCAGTTCCGTGCTGATGTCACTGAAGTCATGATTGCACCTGTTCAATTACACGGTATTGTGATGGCTTGTTTCGCTTCTCTTGTCGCTCCTTTTGGTGGATTCTTTGCTAGTGCTGTTAAGCGTGCCTTCAAGATTAAGGATTTCGGAGATAGTATTCCTGGTCATGGTGGTCTCACTGATAGAATGGATTGTCAATTCTTGATGGGCTTATTCGCCTACATGTATTACCAGAGTTTTATTAAGGTAAAAAGTCTATCATATAATGATGATATATGGGGATATGCTGACATACATTTCTCTCCTTATTAGACATACCATGTTTCTGTGGGTTCCATCTTGGCTATGGCCATTAATAACTTGAACGCAAAGGAACAAGTGGAATTATTAGAGAGACTTCAAACTTATTTAGCCAATCAAGATCATCTCGCCTCTCAAATTGAAACTGTCATTTCAAAGGCTCAACATATCTTGTCTGGCACTGTTTAATAAATAATAATAAAAAGAAAAAAGAGAGAATTTATTAGAAAAAGTGACAAGATGGTGGTGCTTTTTTTAGTTGTGTGTGTGTATGTAATAATAATATTTAATAGTAATAGTTGTACAAATGTGAATGGATGAAATTTATTTACAAGCAGCAACCTTCTCTCTCTCTCTCTCTCTCATGCCATGTTCTTCTTTCTTTTTTTCAATCTTTCCAATTCTTTTTGTTCTTCAAGATAATCTTCACGACGAGCAAGACGTTCACTAGTAAAGTAAAAAGAGGAGAATCAAGTCAGTACATACTATGCTCAACTCTTTTTTTCTTTTCTTTTTTCTTACCTTCGCTTCTCTTCACGCAACACATCACTGGCATCAGCTTCCATGTCATCATCTGAATAAACAGATTCATTGGCATATCTATAAACATACATTAGCATTCAAACAATTTACAAGCTATGGATCCTTTTCTTACCTGCTCTTGTCATATCTAAATATCTTGCTAATTTCATCAGAATAACTATTCTTGCGAGGTGCTCTTGAATATCGAGGATCATCATCCTCATCATCATCGTCTACAATAAACGAAGCCAATTCCTCATCTTCTTCTTCCTCTTCTTCTCTATATCTTCTTCTAGGAGGAATAGGTTTACGAGCTGCAGGATCCAAAGGTCTACCCGAGAAAGGCATACGACGTAAAGGAGCCGCAGCAGCAGGAGCAGATCTTCTTTGTTCCAAAGGAGGAGGTAACTTTTTCACAGGTCGTTGAGAAGAAAGAGGTGGAGAAACAGGTCTTTTACGCCTTAAATCCCCTCCGTTGCCAGTAGTAGCCCTCATACTAGTAGGTTGTGAACGTACTTTTTGTGACATTAACCGAGGATCCTGTCTTCCATGACCATCTTCATCATCCGAATAAATGCCTTTGCTGCGACGTATTTCTCTTTGAACATCAGAAATACTTCTACGATCTCTTTTTTGTACATTGACTTTTTTAGGTGGTTCTTGAACAAGTAAACGAGCACGATCTCTAGCCGACATACCTCCTCCGCCTCCTCCAAGTGCTGATGGTGATGATTTTGTTGCTTCAGGTCGTTTTAAACGATGATATAAAGTGGGGGTATTATCACTGGGTGTAGTTTCATGCGATGCGTATTTTTTGGGTGGTAAAGGTGCTTTAGGTTCAGGTTTGCCTCCTTTGGTGATAGACTGCTCCTTGGCCTTTTTCATCAATTCTTCAAACGACATGTGCACTGGTTTCTATAAAAAAAAAAAGATTTGCTTAACAAAAAACATAGTCAACCCATGTACACACACACATCATTACCTTCTTTTCGGGAAAGAAACTTGCCACAGTAGTCTTTTTATTACTGGAGGTGTTCATGGACGATCGTGAAGTGGATGAAGTGGAATTCGTACGAGATTTCGTAGTGGTGGTGGAACTGGATTTGCCATCCATACGTCGTCTATCCAACTTTTTCTGATCCATAAGCAACTTTTGCTTCTTTTCTTGTAATTCACGTTTTTTGTTTAATAAATCTTGTGCTGCTTCTCTTTCTCGTTGCTCTTTCTCTTGTCGACGTCGTCGTTCCTCATCTTCACGTCTCTTTTGACGAGCTCGTTCCATCAACGACGCATCTTGTTGTTTTGCGACTTGTGTGGCTTGAGCCATCAACTGATCAAATGTCGAATCGCCCTGAATATTGAAATGTGAGTTGACTTGTATGAAAAAGCGCTATTTTCTCATATTGACTTACTTTTAACATTCCCATAAAAAAACTACTCAAAGTGTTAAAAAAAAAGTGTTGTGTAAAATTAATAAGGCAACAATAAGAATGGGTTGTTGTAACTCATAAATTAAGGAGATGAAGAGAAAAAAAAAATATGCTAAAAAAAAAAATATAGTCAATGGCAAGCTTGAAAAACCTCGAATCGACGTCACGGCTATTATCCAATCATCGACATACTTTCCTTAAAAGTAAATATTTATTTCCACAAGCTTTTTTTGTTACTCCAATCGTCCAACCAATAAAATATATGGTGCATTGACCAATCGTCAACGGTATATCTTTATCAAAATACATTTTGTACGACATCTCTCAATATAGATACACTACTACGTCTAGACGTGTATGAATGAACTGGCAAAAGATACTGTTCCGTTAATTATACCCCGGGACGAGAAATCAGCTTTGAAGCGTGGTCTCTAATTGCCACTGTACCAGAAACAGCATGTAGCAAATACGAGAGCATCCCTTCAAAAAAGATGAACCTTAGAAAGCAAACACTGATAGTGTATTATACCACATCACAGTAAACAGAGAATAGATTGTGGTACCTAAACCATGGATTCTTTATTAAAAAGTGTAACGGCATCTTGAACTAATAATTATACGTCGAACTATGCCATCCTATTTTGCAGTAACGGACGCACTTCTCACAGGGCCGATTTGTACCGGGAAACCCTCTTGCAAACTTTAAAGCTGCTGGTGCATATTATCAGCTCAAGTAGATGTAGCATGTATGCTAAATATTATACATAGCAATCACTGACAGCAAATGGTTGATACGTAAGACGATCAATGGGTTCGGTTGTCATTTTACGCTGAGCTCTACTAGTGCGGTTGTCAGACGATGATAAATTGGCAGCATAAACAATATCAAAATTGGGACTACTTGCACACTCTGTATGCCTCAGAGATTATACAAGGAAGCAGCGGGCAAATCGTTTCAACTACGTCTGGATTTTGCAGATTCAGCCTTTGGAATCCAAGTCGTGTCCTGGCAAAACCAACGACAATGGTGATAAGATCAAGACTCTTCTCATTTGAATATGTTTTGAAGGTTCATTGATTGAAGAACTGTTGTGGGCAAAAACAAACAAGATCCCAAGGTGGCTGGAACACCGTTACCCTATATTAGCCATGCAAGGAAAAGATCCAGAAAAAACTACTTGACGAGTCAGATTGGAAATATATGGCTGATTATGTATCCATGATCATGTGCTTCTTTAGACTTTATATCTTTACAATAAGAAGCAAATTTAAAATCAAAGTAGCAAACTTTTTTCCCTCTATAGATACTAATATCCCTGAAATCATATGGAAATAGTAACTCTTTGATAAATTAACCACATTCGTATACCACAATTCACCATAACTGGATTTTTCTCTTTGTGACCTTATGTAACTCTTTTCAGTAGGTACTTAATCATGTTTGTGTGCGCACATAATATGTTTTACAATCTTAGTAGTACACTACCAGAGGAGAAGTCGATACATGAGCCTGTGATATCTACAAAATACCCTCTTATATCCACACCATATCAAAATAAAAGATTGATTTCCCTATACCTTATCACTTTAGCGCATAAAGACTTTATTTTTCATCAAGTTAAAGTGGGCACCAGCATCAATCAGCTCAAAAACGTCTAGTTTAACTCGGCACTAATGTCCTGAATGTAATCATTGCTTTTTATAGCACTTGTTATCAATGTGTTTCAAGGATTTGTTTATATAAAACAAAAAAACAAATTAGGATCTTCCATATGTCCATGCTTTTACCGCGTGGCTTGTCTACACTCCCATTGACAATTGTGTAACTTGTCCCGTAAACTCTGTGAACAGTAAAAGTGATATATATTTTTTTGTACACATAAACTAGAATTCCATCTGAAACCCGGGTTTCCTACCACCACTATGATAAAAAGTGACGAAAAGAGCTCAATTTGGTAAGTGTGTATAATATCACCAATAAAAATAGCGGGATGTATGAAAAAGGAATGATTGAACTTGTTTGTGTTGCTCCCTTTTTTCCCCTTTTTTTGTAATCAACAAAAAGAGCGTTGCTTGTCTTTTCTTCTTTCACTCTCTCTCTCTTCTTTTTTTTAAATCAACATGCCCGCCACTGCTACCGCTGCCGCTGGGACTGAACCCAAGAAAATGATTGCAAAGTCCGTTGCAAGTTCTGAGACAGGCAAAGCAAAAGATATCCTTACTCGACTTGCTACTGCTGCTTCAGATGCCGATCGCACCTCGATTGCTGAAGAGTTGGCTTCCTTTGTAGAGTCCAACGGTGTTCTTTCTCTTGTGAAATGTAATATTGTTGCTACATTGACCAAGGACTTGGCCAACAAAAAGTCATCTGGAGCTCGTCAAGGTGCTATTGCTGCTTTTGTTGCGCTGACAAATAACAGTTTGGGAGGTCAAGTGGAGCCTTATATTTTGCCTTTCTTATCTACACTTTTAGAGCTTCAGGCCGATAAGCAAGCTGCAGTCAAGACGGCCTCTGCTGAAGCTGCTCACAACTTTATCAAGAAGGTGAACCCCTATGCTTGCGCTCTCACCGTGCCTCACATTTTGGAAGGTCTTGGTAACTCATGCAAGTGGCAAACCAAGATGCTCTCACTTGATCTCTTGTGTGCTTTGACAAAGGAACACCCCAAGGAATTCTTTGTTGCTATTCCTGATGTCATTCCTACCGTCTCCGATTGTATGTGGGATACCAAGGTAGACGTCAAGAAGCGAGCCACTGAAACCATGAGCACAATTTGTGCATTGATTGAAAACAAGGATATTGAGCGCTTCATTCCTGCTGTGATTGGCTGTATTAATCACCCCGAAAATGTGCCTGAAACCATTCACTTGCTTGGTGCCACCACCTTTGTGCAAGAAGTGGATGCTGCGACACTTTCCATCATGGTTCCTCTCTTGGGTCGTGGTTTGAATGAACGTCAAACCGCCATCAAGCGTAAATCTGCTCTGATCATCGACAACATGTCCAAGCTTGTGGATGATCCCGATGTGGCCGCTCCTTTCTTGCCTCTGCTTTTACCTGCTCTTGAAAAGGTCCAAGACGTCGTTGCTGACCCTGAGTGTCGTGGTGTGGTTCAAAAGGCACTTGCTACACTTCAGCGTGTTGGTAACCCTCCCACTGAAGTCTTTACCAAGGTACAAAAGCAAGCCAAGGTGGAGACGTCCATCAAGGATCTTTTACCCTCCGATTTGGATCCTGCTTTTAAACCCACTGTCAAATACATGAATGATGTCGCTCTCTCGCTTTGTGTCGCTAAAAACTTTTTCAAGGATGTTTGGATCGCTACACTTTCTCCTTATGCCAAGACGTTCTACTCCACTGCTGATGCCGAGTCGCTTGCGTTTACAGCTTTAAACAAGTGTGAGGAAGCTGTCACGCCCAAGGACCTGGAAGAGGAGGATGACGAGGGCGAAGATCTTTGTAATTGTGAGTTCTCTCTTGCTTATGGTGCCAAGATTTTGTTGAACCGCACAGCGCTTCGTCTTAAGCGTGGTCGTAGATATGGTCTCTGTGGTGCTAACGGGTGTGGTAAGTCTACTCTGATGCGTGCGATTGCCAATGAACAAGTGGAAGGTTTCCCTCCTCGTTCTGAACTCAAGACCGTGTATGTCGAACACGATATTGATGGGTCTGAGGCTGATACTCCTCTTGTGGAATTCATTCTCTCTTCTGAGGGCGTTGAAACCAAGGACCCTGCTGAAGTCAAGCGTATTCTTTTGGAATATGGATTCTCTGAACAGATGGTGACCAAGATGGCTATTGGTGAACTTTCCGGTGGCTGGAAGATGAAGCTTGCTCTTGCTCGTGCCATGTTGATGAACGCTGATATTCTTTTGTTGGATGAACCAACCAATCACTTGGACGTCGTCAATGTTGCATGGCTGGAAAACTATCTCCTCGGTCTCAAGACGGTCACCTCCCTTATTGTGTCTCACGATTCTGGGTTCCTGGATCACGTCTGCTCTGACATTATTCACTACGAGCCCAACTACAAACTCAAGCGTTATGGTGGTAACTTGTCTGAGTTTGTCAAGAAGGTGCCTCGTGCTGCTTCCTATTACTCTCTTGAAGCCTCTCAAATCTCGTTCTCCTTCCCTGAACCTGGTTATCTTGAAGGCATCAAGACAAAAGAACGTGCCATTTTAAAGATGAAGAACGTGGATTTCCAATACCCCGGATCAGACCGCAAGCAACTGATTGATATTTCTATGCAATGTTCTCTCTCTTCTCGTGTGGCTGTGATTGGTCCTAACGGTGCAGGCAAGTCTACTTTGATTAAGCTGTTGACGGGTGAGATTGAATCGGATATTGGATCTGTCTGGAAACATCCCAACTTGCGTATCGCTTATGTCGCTCAACACGCTTTCCATCATATTGAAAAGCATTTGGACTCTACCCCTAATGAATACATTCAATGGCGTTATGCTACAGGTGAAGACCGTGAAGAGCTTGATAAGAATGATCGTATGAACGGTGAAGCCAACAAGAAGGTCATGGAACAAGTGTTCATTATTGATGGTGAGAAGCGTACAGTGGAAGAACTCGTAGGTCGTAGAAAGCTGAAGCAATCTTATGAATACGAGGTCTCTTGGGTCGGTCGATCTTCGGTAGACAATACTTGGATCTCTCGTCAAAAGCTCGAAGATATGGGTTTCGGTAAGAAGATTGCGGAAGTGGATTCTGCTGAAGCTGCCAAGATGGGTTTAAACCGTCCATTAACTGCTAAAGAAATCGAGAAGCATTTGATCGAAGTGGGTCTTGAGGCTGAGTTTGCTACTCATTCTCGTATTCGTGGTCTTTCTGGTGGTCAAAAGGTAAAGCTTGTTATTGGTGCTGCTATGTGGAACAAGCCTCACATGTTGGTTCTTGATGAACCTACCAATTACTTGGACCGCGAGTCTCTTGGTGCGCTGGCTATGGCTATCAAGGCTTATGGTGGTGGTGTTGTGATTGTTACTCACAACCGCGAGTTTACTGAAGCACTTTGTAATGAAGTCTGGATGGTGGATGCTGGTAAATTGACTCCTTCTGGTCACAACTGGGTTTCCGGTAATGGTACAACTGCTGTAAAGGAAGAAGAGCAAGAGGATCAAGTGGATGGTCAAGGTAACACGATCAAGGCGGTTGAAAAGAAAAAGAAATTGACCTCCAAGGAGCTTCGTAAGAAGAAGAAGGATCGTATGGAACGTCGCAAGCGAGGTGAAGAAGTTTACACTACTGATGAGGAATTATAAAATGTTAGACAGTTTATTATTACTTTTGTTCATAAATACAATAAATAAAAATTGACAGTTTTTTGATCGACGTAAAATTGGCAAGAGGAGTATGAATAACACGCGCTGTTTCTGAAATACGGGTGCATGTCGCACACAATATTGAACCATGGTAACAATTTCTAAATATAGCTGGACAATCATTGCTACGGGAAATAATGCAAACTATACATTCAATATATATTAATTTTGAAGAAATGGGAGGAGACGGGAAGATCTCGTTCAATACTGCTCACCCTGAGGCAAGGTGTTGAAGAGTTGCATTTTCACAAGTAATTTAGAGCGTAATGCAATATATATTCACATGATATGACACTACATTTTAGCTTAATTAGGGCATTTAATTACATTAATATCCATCGTGCAAGAAAAAAAAAACGACGGACTCTTGTTGAATTCTATTGCGATTGCATCCGTGTAAACAGAGTTATATGAACATTTCTTAGGAATTAGGTGTGTACTACTCAAAGAAGCCTATTACCCACCCCTGTCTATCTCATAAAAAAACGGGGAAAAAATGCTTTATTTACTATACAGTGGATGATGTTTTCTTTTATCACCAATTGAACCAAAAGCATGATGAGATGTTGTAGAAGTATAAACAGATGTAGAAGGAGTTGTGCTGGTGGAAGAAGGGATGAATGGATGAGTTTCAAGTAATTGAATGCTTGTGAGTTGTTGTTGTGGTTGATGACTGATAGACGTAAAGTGGTTGGTTGTATAAATATTTTTAAAGATGATATCTTGTTCCTGATAACTATACTTGGGTATAATATCTAAATCTAAACCTGTGTTGAATGGCGAATACCAATTCTTTGTTATTGACGCTTTTTCAAATACAGCCGTTGCTGTTGTTGCTTCATCTTCATGTTCATCTTCACTGTGAATAGGCGTGGTTTCCGGTGAAATTAAATTTAAATCAATAGTTGTAGTGACTTTCTTGTAACTCTTATTCTTCGTGGTTGCTTCGCAAGAGAGAGTGGGGGAAGGGATTGCTGTAGAAGTAAGTGGTGGGGTATTATTTACAGTTTTCTTGTTCTTCATGTGCTCATTGTTATTATCCTGCGTAACACCATTATTACTACTATTTACTTTTCGTTTGTTTTTAGACTTTTCGCAAATAACACTGATCCATTCTTTTTCATTTTTATCATCATCCTTTTGTTGCTTTTGCTGAGGCGAACTTTTACTATTATTTACATTGAGTTCTTGCCGTTGCTGTTGTTCCTCAGTAGAAGAAGTGGAAATAGATCGACTTCGTTTCTTAAAATTACTGGATTTCTTGCGCCTTTTTGCCTGTTGCTTTTTATGTGTCATCTTTTCAGATACCAAAATAGGTTCAATCTCTAAAGCTTCTTCGCTTTTTACTTTCTTCTATAAAATAAGGTTGTTTAGTTTTTTTATACATGAATAATATTCCCGGCGCTTGAATAAATCATCCAGAACCCCAGTATCAAATAGGAAAATGGAATATAGAAAAAAAAACTTTTTTTTTCATTTCATTTCATTTTACTTTCGTTTTTTTTTACCTTAATAAATATATAGTAAACAGCATAAAATAAAGCGAATAAACACCATGTCATCGGTGTGATTGACCTTGTACGAAACATGGATCGAAGCTTTTTCAATAAAGAAACTTGTGATTTACTTCCGTTGGCATTAAAAGAGCGTTGCTGAGGAATTACAAGTAAAGTTGAAATTTCTGCTGAGGAAGGTTGAGTAAGCGATGTAGTTGCTGCTGCTGCTGCTACCGTTGTTGCAATTGCACTTGTTGTATGTGGTCTTTCTGGTGGTCAAAAGGTAAAGCTTGTTATTGGTGCTGCTATGTGGAACAAGAAATGGAATATAGAAAAAAAAATTTTTTTTCATTTCATTTCATTTTACTTTTCGTTTTTTTTTACCTTAATAAATATATAGTACACACTAAAATAAAGCGAATAAACACCATGTCATCGGTGTGATTGACCTTGTACGAAACATGGATCGAAGCTTTTTCAATAAAGAAACTTGTGATTTACTTCCGTTGGCATTAAAAGAGCGTTGCTGAGGAATTACAAGTAAAGTTGAAATTTCTGCTGAGGAAGGTTGAGTAAGCGATGTAGTTGCTGCTGCTGCTGCTACCGTTGTTGCAATTGCACTTGTTGTATTGTGAATAAATATCAGACTATGAATTTGTGAATATATTGAATATAAAAGCATAGAAATGAGTGAAATCAAAATAAGCAATACAGGGGACAAGACAACAATCGATGTTATCTGCAGTCCTCTTGCTGTCCGCATTTTTAAGGAAAGGTATAATAAAGAGCAAATAGGAAAAGAAAAAAAACGGATAAAAAAAGAATGAGAGGGGGATGAATTTATAGGTCTGCAATATTTCATTTAGCGCCTGAACATTTTCCTTCATTTACAACAGTTTTTAATGGTGAACCCACACACAGAAACTTGGTGTAATGTAGTACACGCTCACTCTCCTGTGGTAAACACCCTCCTCCTTGTGCTTGAAATGGAGAGGTTTGACCACACGGGGCGATTTGGGAAGAAGTGCTTTCTAAAATAAATTACGTTTATCCATGACAAGTGGATTGCGGTGTTAGTAACTGCAGTTACATACATAGTTTTTATAAACACAGAAGTCCCTGATGCATCCTTTAAGACCAATTAAAGAAATCATAACATGACCTTGCTGTCACAACTTGACATGGACTTGAGAGTCAGATTTGTGCTGAATACGAGTGCCTAATCCAATTTGACTGCTGCGGAAATTAGGGTACCTATACTGTGGCCCCAGACAAAAAAAATTAACACTACAAATGCTTCAAATTACAGGCTTTTATGATAAAGAGGGTGGGGAAGTCTGATAACTTTTATTTTAACAGAAAGCTTTTGAGATAGGTGTGTGTGGGTGTGTGTCGTTATAAATATTAAATTTTTATGTTGTTTGTATATGAGTTTTTTGAATGTGTGTAATGAAGAGTTTGTGTATACATGTATGATTTTTTGGGGGTAATTTTTTTTTTGGAAACTGAGTAATTTACATATCGAAGTCTAGTAAATCTATAATAAGAAGTTAGTGCGACCGTAATCACCATTTCATTGTTGTTTTATAACTAACCTGCAAGCTCTTGATCTGTGGCCATTGTGATAGGGCTCATATGGTCACCAAAACCACCACGCTGTAACCAGGAATTGATTTGGTCCTCAGTCACATCATTATTAGTACAAGGCATAGTTTTGGGGGTCCAAAATGGGGATTGAAAGAATATTTCCATATTCATAATAGAGGGGGTATATAAAGGCATAAGGGGAGACTCATCACCAAAGTTAGTTTCATTCATTAAACTATCATCGAGGGAGGAAACTGTGGAAGCGGAAGATGATTGGCACACAGAAGATGGAACAACGGAAACAGATCCAGAGTCATTTGTAACCAATCGAAGTGATAAGTGCGTGCTATTCACACTATGACAATCATCATCATAGTCCTCTTCTGAAGAGGTGTAGCTTGGTGAAGAAGGCATCGATTCATTATCCTTATTAAGAAATTCATACATTTGTAAGTCCTTTGGTGTATTGGAGTTCTTTAAACTATCCATCATTTTCGATTTAGCCTTAGATAAATTCTCTCGCAAGTTTCGACTGATTGCAACAATATCATCGTCTATCTTCTTCTTCTGCTCCTGGTTTGAAATAGGACGTATTTGTCTACTAAGTGCCTTCAACTCTTGCAAACTCATTTTCTGCGCTTTACCGTCAACAATAGGTTTACCAAGGATGATTTTCTTGGACTTATTGTTGCTCTTTTTACACACTTTTCGTGAGGATAGAAGAGAAGGCATTATGTTACAATTAAATGAAGAAGGGCTCCTTTTTTGATATTCTTTTGGAGAGACATAGGTAGTAGCAGAAGGTGAAGAAGATGCACTAGAGGGAATGAAAATGACAGAGTGAGTTTTCAGCGCTCAAAAGAGTTGCAAAACAAGGCTACTACTTTTCAAAAGAATACATGAACGAGTTTAAATGAAAGGGTTCGTTCACTGGATGAATTTGCATTTTGCTATGAGAGAGTTTGTTGAAAGGGAAAAGGAAAGGATATCAAGTGAAAAAATTTCAAGAATTAAATAGAAAAAATAGTGGGACTTGTGAAAAACGCAATTCAAAAAAAAATTGAATAAACGAAAAGGTAAAGATCGTTTATTTATACACACACACACACAGTTGTGCAGTTGTTGTTGTTGTTGTTGTTGTTGTCGTACGCTGATCCGGAATAGGATATATGACAGATTAGCATTACTTTTTGTACATTAATCTTACTTGTTTTAAGAGTATGCTTTCCCTGTCACTTTAATCGGTTCCTATAAAAATTTTAATCCTATTATCGGAGACACTTCTTTGTTTGAAAAAGCAACAAGACTGCTTCGATCGAAGGGAACGAAAAGATGGTCCCTAGTAATTCATCTTCCGAATTAATAAGATGGGTTCAAGAAGAATAAGCTTTGTGTTCTTTGATTTTAATTTGTACACATGAAAACCTCTGGTTGCCATGGCAACCAATCACACGCGAAACTGTATCAAAGGCTCTGCATCATCAAATGAAGCACTACCCCAGGGATCAACAAATAAATAACCTTTTATTATTTCTGATAAAACAAGGTTTTAATTAAAGTATGCTCACAATGCATTATCGCTGTAGTCACTACATGATGTAAAAGGTGTGTATCACTTTGACTCCTGCTTATCGGGTGGGTGAGTACTACATTAATAACAATTCCCACTAAAATTAATGCGGAGTAGACTCTTGTATTCTTTTGATAAGGTGACGGTGTATCACATCATTCAGTGTCGATAGCAATTGGAGAAAACAGTCATCAAAAGGGGGATGGTTTCAAATCGAAGAATGTTTGCGAAGCTTCTATAATTAAATCAAAAGAAAATATGCATAAAATCTTCACAAGTAAAAATGGGAAAAGTACAGTCAAGACCAAGCTCCCTTACGTCAAACTAAAAATAAGATGGAGCAATCAGAATTTATCGAAATTATCAATGCGCAACTCAATTATACTTAATATATTATCGGTAACGATATGTACAAATATAAGATTTTGTCGACGATGAGCGTCAAATCGAGATTCTTCTTTCGAAGCAAAAACCTTAAAGTAATAAGAATTACAGTGCCTGATACAGAATTTTTCTCAAGGATGAGGGTGTGTTGAGATTTGGTACTCGTCTGATTTTTTTAAAATACGCTCATCACAGAATGATTATCAGTAAAACTTGTGATGAGTAATTGAGAGCAAACATAAAGTCCTCCCAACGTTGACGTTGATGAGAAAACCCCCTTACATTTTGCAATGTACAAACACACATATACGGCGTATGCAAACATTTTCTGATAGAGACATACTACCAAATGACTGATGATAATATTGTTTGTCCTGTCAATAGTAGCACTATAATGTGTCTTTTGTGATGAAAGGAGATTGATTTAGAAATGCATGAGTAGACAAAACTTTAAATTTATATAAGGGAAAATATAAAGAGACCAGACACAGGTATTGTAAACTTCAAATAAGCATTCATTCCAACCGCAAACATCAATGCCAAACAAATAATAGTAGGACCAATCATTTCCTCATAGGGTCCGGCTAGTCTTGCTCGTATTAATTCACGTCGTCTGTAATACAACCCTACACCATACAGAAGAGTAGAAATGGACACTAATGTATACATAATGCCGCATATCTTTCCTACTGCATCTCCACTATTGAACAAAGCCAACGAGAATGTTGCTAGCATAGTTCCAAATTTCATCCATGAAAAATAAGTGCGTTCATTGGCGAAAAATACTTTGGGTTCAACTCGAATTGGTGTAACGACTTTCTTTGGAATCTTGACCCCAGGAGGTAAAATAACAGCCTCCTCTTCTTGTTGCTTTGTCGCCTTACTCTTGAAAAAACGTCGAGATAATATACCCACTTGATCTTTTATGACTGGGGAAGCATTACTTGAGGTAGATTGATCAACGCCAGAGTAAGACGGACCTGACGAGGTACTGCTACTCAGTAATGACGTACGTTCATGAACGACCTTTTGTTTGTCTCTTTCATGATGCTTTATAAACTTTTTAGGTGATACAGACGGTGATTGAGAGGGCAATATGGGTAATAATTTTCGATCATCGTCAATATTAGCAAGCCAATAAGGAAGCAATGGAACTCGCGTATCAAATGTAATAGCCATCCCATGAACAAATTTGGAAAAATGAAGAGCTTCTTCCAATAGCCCACTGTTCTCTAAATCTAAAATCCATTTAGGTTCGTTTTCGTTTGGTGCTAAATTTAACTTAATTTCGAACGTTGCATAGGGGTATCTATTTACATCTTCTTTTAAATCACCAAAAGGGAAATCAATGTCAGCATCGGGACGTCTCCAATCCTGCTCTGAGCGACGTATAGTTGGGTCATTTGGAAAGAAACCTGAATCCTCTCGAATAAAGCAAAGGTCTGTGTCAAGTGCCATTCGAACATTATTATCTCCAGGAATTTGAAATGCTGTACGCTTATAATACGTCCTTAATACTGGTTTTCGTTAGTTCAGAACGAAATATATTTTTTTTTCATTAATACTAACTTGGCTCCATATGCTTCGATACAATTTGATTCTGCACTTCTTTCACAAGGCTTGAAAATGATTCTATATCTTCTTGACTTCTGCCGCTTGATTCCATCTTTTTGACACTCTTTTCCAAGAAAGTCGAATCACCGCGTAAGTAGCCACACACATATTTATCCTTGATAATGAATTTGTCGCTTAATTCTCCACAGTTCTCATCCTCTAAGGTCCTTTTTTCAACTGAGATTGAGCGATTTCCTACTGCCGAGCCATACCAACGCAGTCTTAAAATTTGAGATGCGGGTTTTGACTCCACTCTTGAAGTGTACGCATCCATATCCACGTTATCAAAATACAAAGAGGAGACAGGCGGATCAATATCCTCATCTCGATCACTATTCCCTCCATATACCAGCACTGGTAAATGACGAAGCACCGAGGTCTTCAATTCTAAAATATCATTGGCATGGACGAAAAATTTTTTCACTACTGTGCGACGGCAGGGCTCATCGGCATTACTGTTTAACAAAAGTGGTGGGGGCTGAAACGACATGTTTTTTCCTCCGCGACGTACTTTACTGAATAATTCGGAAAGTTTGATCAAGAGTGCGTCACTCTCTTCTTTCCAAAAAGGACATTGATTTAATCTCACCATAAACATAGGGCGAAGAATATAATCCGTATATCGGTCGTGTTTTTTGACAATCTTCAAAAATCCTGTATAGTTGAAACGGCTAAACTTTTCAAGACGGTTAATACTGTCGGCAACATGATTGATTTTTTCCTGAATTTTAGTTAATTCCTCTGCAGTTTGATTTGGCACTTCCTCCGTGATTAACGTTTCACAAGATTTTATTTCTTCATGAATTGCGTTAAGTGTGGTTTTATGAAATGCGTATACCTACTTTTACTTTGGTAAGAATTATTGGAGTTTAAGAAAAAGAATAGACTTACTTTTTCAAGATCGCTGTCAAGCATTTCGACGAATTCAGTTTCGTCTCTTTCGTTGAACGACGCTTCTTCTTCTGCTCTATGGAGTTTCTTTTTTAACAACTCATAGTCAAGGTAGTATCTTTGCCATTCAGGTAAGACAGCGTCTTTCAAACGAGCACCAAATTTCATGTTTGGGAGAATTGAACAAAAGGAATAAGAATACCATTTGCAAAAAGCCAGGTTTAAAATGTAAAGCGGAGCTTTTACATACCGATGTCAATTAGTATTTTTTTCATGGCATCAAAAATAATTAAGAAGAAGCTAGGTGTACTAATTGTTAACATTAAAAGTAAGTTACAGCTGTAAAAATTTGAACGACTGCTGCAACGAACAATGATAGATCATATCACATGCACAGGGACGTTAGATTTAAAAATAACGACTTGATACTGGTGCCTGTATATAATCGATCTGTACGAAAGAGAGAAACGACAACTTTCTAAATTATATTGAAAATCGAATAGTAAATCTAATTATGATTTTATCTTGTACAAACGTATACACAGCTCATCATAGAATCTTATATATTTACTGGAGGAAGAAATGTATTTATATGCTCAAATGATGGCAGCTTTATTAGACAAGACTGCTTTATCGAACTGAGAATATCCATTTGACATTTCTGGCCATGCAGACAATTGTATATATATCACCTCCCCTTTCACCAAGTACATTTTCCCTGTAATCATATTATGTATGGAAACTGCTATTTTTTTTATATCTGTAAACACAATTTATAGGTTATAGTCGCTTGTCATGATCACACGATGTCTGCTGTTCAGATGCTTTATCTATCGGGCCATCTCTTAGAATGTAATTGAGTTGAAGATTCCCCAATTTTAACGAAAAGGAAAGTATATTTTCGATTCTCTCATGACTAAAGATATTCGGAGAGGCGAGAGCATTTTACTGTTTTTCAAAACCAGATTTTGTGTTTACGGATCGCCACATGGCAGAAAAAATATTGACATAGCTCCCAAAAATTTCACCAAGCTGTACAGTGAATATTTGAGAAAGATCATCATTCTTATAAAAAAAACAGAGCAATTGTCTTTAATTCCAAAAATCCACTCTTGCTAATTGGCCTTTGAAAAATATCAAATAATAACCTTGTTACAAAAAAGTATCAATAATCCTAATCAATACATTTTTTCGTGTAACCAAATTGCACCATAATTTGAGCAGAAAACGGCAAAAATGGAAAGTGGCATTAAAGAATATTGTTCAAAAGACAAGAGGGAATGAAGCAAAGTGGTGCTCGCGTTTGAGTTGTTAATAAACAACTTCCTGTTGACCTTGACCCATCTACACACCAGAGATCTATTGAACAGTGGCCAATCAAATTAGAATACTTCGCATTGTGTGGTCTCATTTGCTACCTTCCGTGACTGTGTTGTTGTCTTTTACATTCCGTGCTACCTCATTGTAACCGCTTATTGCAGGAAATGAAGCCCACGTTTTGTTCAGAAGAAAGTTGATTTGATTAGGGAAAAATCAAAGATATACAATTTTTGGCCTGTATAACATTTTTATTTTTGATTTCCTACCCTCAGCCCTTCATAAATAGAATATGAGTGAGAGTGTAACTGATATAAATTTCCCCTTGCTTTCTTTTTTTTATTCCTTTTAATATATATATATCATACTTTATACATCAGTAAATTCACACTTCTATAAAAACCGTAATAATGGATTTATCGACGTTTCAACTTGTTGATGCCATTAATGATATGGACATGTTGAGAAATCTCTCTGAGCAACAACAACAGGGAGGTGGACAGCAGTATTCGCATCTTCACCATCAACAGCAGCAACAGCATCAACATCAACAGCAGCAGCAGCAACAACGACATCAACAACATCAACAGCAGCGGCAACATACACACACTAACAACGCATACAATCAGTTACACGGAGATATTGATATGTTGTTTCAGTCAGATCATACTAGTTCTTCCCCTCACATGAACGCATATCTTCCACCTTCCTCTGCCTACAAAGCGAATCCAGCTACAACCAGTGTCAATTCTCACTCAAACCAAATCATGTCATCGCCACATTACAGAACCACCTCCCAACAGCTTCAACAAAATGATTGTTTTGATCAAGAGGTATATAGTAGTAGTAGCAAAAAGATTAATGAAAAAAGTATGTATTAAAAGTTTGTTACTGTTTTTTTTTGCTTGTCTTGTATGTTCCTATCCCATCCTACATGCAATAGGATATTCTCACACCTCTTATATCACCAGCTATGACCCCATCTTTTAGTTATCAGGTACAACAGCAGAAGCACCATCCTTCCATGAACTTTAATAATGGCAGTAACGATATGGATTTTTCTCCACTTTCGTCACCTGCTATTCTTCCGCAAATGGATCGACATAATAGAAACCAACATAATCGAACCTCATACCAGGATCAACTAACCGCTTCGATCTCTCCCAACAGTAACATGGGCAAAAGACCAAATGAAGACAGCTTTGAAAACTTATCTGCCAATCAAATTGCCGAACAATATGAGCAGCTGGAGCAAGCAAAGCAATTGATCACACAAAAACTTTCTGAGCTACAGAAATCACAACCACACCATAATCAGTACGATGATCAAGGATATCAAAGAAGTACACTCTCGTCTGATTCGAGCATTAGTTCTTCAAAAGATTCCCTGTCTTCTTCGCTATCTAAAACAACAAATGGTAACGTATACGTTTTTTTATCTACGTAAAACCTTGCTTTTTAAATTTTGCTAAAAACTCCATCGTATCATAGGTATCTCCACGATGCGTATGAGTGGTGATCATACGTCAATTCATCACCATCACGTTTTATCCAAACCTAATTCACCCAGCCAATCACCCCATATGGAGCCAGCGACCCCTGCCTCCTTGATGAATATGAAAATCAGTAGCAGTAGTTCATCCAAACTGCAATTTTCTTCAAGTGGAAGAACACAACAACAGCAGTATTATAATGGCTCTTCAAACTTTAATTCATCTGCCGCAACTGTGCCCACTCTTAGTGATAGCAATCAAGCTTTTCAATCACCCGTAATGAATACGAATCCAATGCAAGATAACAATATGGTCATTTCTCCTATGATGACGCCCACCAACACCACACCACATCACCCTACACCTCCTTCACCTCTCTCACTTCATTCTCGAGGTTCTAAGACGCGCTCATCTTCATCGCTCAAAGAAAAATCCACTACAGCGTCTTCTCGACTTTCCAAAAAACAAAGAAGAGAATCTACGGAAGCCAAAAGTAGCACCAATATCCATGCCTCTCCTCGCGCTTTAAAGCCTTTGCTAATTAGTCCCACACTGAATCCAGGCTTGAAGCCACTTCCTAGCAGTATTGTTCCTCCCCGCGCTGCTGTACATTCAGTCGAGGACGCGGAGCGAATTTTGGCAACCCGATCTAACTATCAAAATCTCATGGAGGGAAAAGGTGCCGCGTTAGGTATAGCATTCTCAACACAAATTAAATCCGGTCTAGAAGTAAGAAGAACTGCACATAAGGCTGCGGAACAAAAGCGTCGTGATTCTCTGAAGGAGTGGTTTGATCGATTGCGTCGTGAAGTAGAAGATGGTTACGTGAAAAGACAAAAGACGCTCATGTCACAAGTCATCAAAGCTCAAGAATTGGAGAAGAATAGTAATGGTAAACAAAAAAGCGCTGTTACAACTGACGAGGAGACAGATGACAATCCAAACAGCTCCGCTGCTGCTGCATCCGTAGATGCTAGTGCAATGAAACCGCTCTCTAAAGTGCTACTACTTCAGTACGCTTACGAATATATTGCCTCATTGAAAAATACCTTGAAAGAAAAAGATGAAACGATAGATAAACTTTTGTCCAATGAGGCAGGGGGCGAAGCGAATCATTTGAAAAGAAAAGAAATCACGAAAGAAAATGAAGAGTCCAAAACCACACCAAGCAACGATACCGACGAAGTCACTGAAGAGTCAGACGAAGATGAGGAAATGACCAGCGGTATATGAAGGAATATTTTAAACACATACGCAGGGCAAGAAGACATTCAGCATTAAATTTGTAAAACTCTATCAATCACAATTAACAGACGCTATGACCACCCATCACTTTCTCTTCACTTACGCTATGTACCCAATATGATACATCTTTATGACCCTTTTATCTTCACTCACTTCAAAACTGTTTATTTATTTATGAAACTGTTTGTTACTATCCTTGCCACTCTTCTTCTCGTTATTCAACCGTATTTGTCCACTTTTTTTTTTCTTTTTTACCATCACAACCCTTATTATTTGCTGTTATTTTTTCCATACTATACATATACTTTTACATAATTACTCGTTTTCTCATATATCACAGCTAATTCAACATGTATAAAATTTATTTTTTTTTTCGTAAAGATTTAATGAAGTGTATTTTGCAGATTGATCAACCCGTATCACTCTTTTTTCGGGATCGATAATTTCAATTGCATTTTTAAAAATGAAATAATTTAGCGAAAGGTGCAAAGATCAATTCGTATCTTCTGGCGGTGTACATAATATACGGCGATGTGTTAAACATATGTAATATATTATTATTCAAATCATGGTAGACAATATTGGTAGACAATATCTCAAATGAATAGCTGTGTGCATCATTATTACTGCCTTAGTGCAAGTACAACTCCATAATTTCATCAACAGCAAGCCAGTGCTTATATATTGTTGTTTCTTACTTGCAGACAATACTTTTGTTGGAAGCAATGTAAACTCACCTTGGTAAGTCTTTTGAATCTCAGGTACAATTCTGTGACTTGTTGAAGTGACGAGCAAGAGAGAATGCGAAAGAAAAAATGGAGGGCTCTGAATATTTTTTATAATTTTTTCGAGGAAAAAAACGCAAGGCCGAAACATCCTGTTTCTTCTTTGACTGTTCGGTTTTGTTTAGTTTTCTTGAGGAAAAGTGCAGGGAAAGAACTAGAGAGAAAACAAACTTATACACAACAACAGCAGGAGTACATAATCATTTCTAAGAGGATGCAGGCGTCCAAAAATAGTTCTGTTGTTCAAGAACAACCTGTCACTCATCAAGAACTGGGCATGTACGCGCCATCTCGACCGAATGACCTTGCACTTGAAGAGAATTACAATCCACCAATTCCTTACATTCTTGACATTCAGCAAGAAGACAATATATCTATAGAAATGATTAAATTATTCCAAGTAATATAATGAAAGAAATTAAAATTAAGGTTTTCAGTAAACTTACGGTATTTGACATAGGAACTCTTACCCACCAAGGAAAGCTATGATAGACGTGTCAAGTTTGTAAAGTTGATGGAAAAATTGATGAATAAAGAATGGCCAGACAACGATATAAAGGCTCATGTATTTGGGTAAGAATTATTTGCATTCAACAAAATACAACGATAGTATTAATTGAAAAATCTGGATATAGCTCTTCAGTAAATGATCTTGGAACCAGCTCTTCTGATGTCGATCTATGCATCACCACACCGTGGAATGGCCTTCGTAATGTGAGAGTGTTGGCAAAGTTGTTTCGAAAATGTAAGCGATTTGATGGGAAATCAAATGAAGAGTATCTAAATCATTTTTAGGTGGTATGCAACATGTTGTTTGTGTTCCTCGTGCTAAAGTGCCGATTGTTCGCCTGTTTGATCCAGAGTTGTAAGCAGTACCTCACTTACTCGTAACCTGCCATTTCCTTTTTTACTAAACTTCTTCACTTAATAGGCAACTGTCGTGCGACATCAATGTTAATAACACACTTGCACTGCAGAACACAAAAATGATAAAGACCTATGTTGCACTTGACTATCGTGTTAGACCATTAATTATGATTGTGAAGCACTGGACCAAAGAGAGAGCATTAAATGATGCAGGTAAAGGCGACAGTTCATTATAAGCAGTGATTAGTTATTTATCATTTTATGTAGCAAATGGAGGCACTTTATCATCTTATACCTGGACTTGCATGATTATCAACTTTCTACAGCAGAGACAACCACCCATTCTTCCAGTACTTCACAAAATTGACAATGAGGGAAAGGACGAAGCGTATTTTTACGATGATATCGATAAGTTACGAAGTTTTGGCTCAGAGAACAAGGAAAGTTTAGGAGGGCTGCTTTTTGCGTTTTTTCGTCGATTTGCTTTGGAGTTCGATTACGATGACCAAGTAGTATCCGTTAGAGAAGGACGATACCTCACCCGTGCGACATCAATGTTAATAACACACTTGCACTGCAGAACACAAAAATGATAAAGACCTATGTTGCACTTGACTATCGTGTTAGACCATTAATTATGATTGTGAAGCACTGGACCAAAGAGAGAGCATTAAATGATGCAGGTAAAGGCGACAGTTCATTATAAGCAGTGATTAGTTATTTATCATTTTATGTAGCAAATGGAGGCACTTTATCATCTTATACCTGGACTTGCATGATTATCAACTTTCTACAGCAGAGACAACCACCCATTCTTCCAGTACTTCACAAAATTGACAATGAGGGAAAGGACGAAGCGTATTTTTACGATGATATCGATAAGTTACGAAGTTTTGGCTCAGAGAACAAGGAAAGTTTAGGAGGGCTGCTTTTTGCGTTTTTTCGTCGATTTGCTTTGGAGTTCGATTACGATGACCAAGTAGTATCCGTTAGAGAAGGACGATACCTCACCAAAGCCGAAAAAGGATGGGATACTGGTAGAAACAAAATGAGTCTGTGTGTAGAAGAACCCTTCAATGTTTCCCGAAATCTGGGAAATTCAGCTGATGTAGCTTCAGTGCGAGGGTTGCGATGTGAATTTCAACGATTTTTGGAATTGCTAGTGGCTGGAGAAGATTTGAAAACTATATGTACACCCTATCAACCACTGTCATTAAAGAACGCCACCGAAATACCCATCAACTCCAGTAACACTAGTAGCAATAATAATAATAGCAATACGTTGATACTGACACTGCCTCAAGAGAGTCGTACCTCATCATTCTTTTTACCTATTTATCCTTACCCTGAATGTTCGAATCCTACTGCTGTTCACAGTTCTTCTGCACACCCTTATGATCGACGCAGAAGTATGGTAGATGGCATCTGTTCGTATCCTACACCTAATCTTTCTGATCATTCCAATACGTCGTATCCATCGCATCCAACATCATACACATATCGGGCGCCACCCATCTCGAAGCCTTACAATACATCTCTCAATACATTCCATCCTCGATTTAGTTCACCACAAGCATTAGACACCATTTTGAGGGTGCGAAATACAAGACATGGCAGTCATCCTCTCCCTCCAGTGCCTTCCACATTACTCTCCATGCTTAACATTAGCGCCAACCATGCTGATCAATCTGTGGAAAAAAATATTTGCTCGATATCACCGAAAACCCCAACCCTCTCCACCCAATCCAAAGTCAGCAGCAGAGACAAAGGGGATAAAAAAGAATGGAAATACGTACAGGAGGAAGGGGCCTATTCATGCTAACAGCAAAAGCCACGATAACGTGAAAAGAATCCCTAATAGCAGTAGACGTCGATCAAGTGGTGTAGATTGGCCTACGATTGGCACAAGCTCATTCTCACAAACTACTACCGAGAAACACTCTACCTCTAGTACAACATCAAGTGAACCCCAACGTTTACGACGTTGGTCTACGACGAAAAAACATGCCGTGAGTGATGAACCTAAACAGAAAACATTGGCCGAAATCGTAAAGATTGCCACTCCTCCAATACGACAAAAATCGGCACCTTCCTCCCCTATTCCCAGCTCTAGTACATCTAGTGGTAGCAAGAGTAGTAGTAGACAAAGGAGACAAAGGAACGGAAACAGAGGCTCGAATACATCATCTAATGCGAAACAGAAAAAGAAATCCTCCCGAACTTGAGGACGAAGAAAAAAAAAACCTCAAGAAAAAATAGATTGTACATAAAAAAATTTAGCTCTTATATTATTGGTATCTTATTACATAAATTGAAATAAAAAAATAGATATGTTTGTAAAATAAACGGGTTTGCAAAGATCTTCTTTACTAATGATCTGGTTAAAACGTAATAGCGCTGTGGTCTCAACATCTGTTTTATGTGCAACACCTATCACTTCATCTGTATCGCCTTCTCCGTTAATAAAGCTTCATGAAAGGCGAACTTACACGCGTGCTGCTTCAAACATTACTGTAACGGTAAGCATTAAAAGAAGATATTTTAGTGGAAACATTTTTGATGTGTACCTGTCTACCCTGTCCAAAATTACCATATAAAGAAATACTCAATTTCTATATAAAGCAATTTTTTTCGTGGTGGCCGTACATGACCTTTTCACTGAAATCGAAAAATTTGAAAAAAGTTGGTCGCACGAACCTGAAACCCGAAGTTTATTCTATCATGTCAAGACGCGAGAATGTTCATAATTTTAAAAATTTCTGCTTTTGCTTCTGGAATCGGTGATATGCCGATTTGGCACTAGTCCATCTTGATTAACTACGAAGTAAACTTTTCGCTTTACCAATTCAAAGATGGTTTCCCAATTCAATGATCCATGGTCTTCGTAGTACTTGTCAACAAATTGCCAATCTTCGACATTGTGTACCTGACAGCACGAATCCTGTTGGCTTCTTTCTTGGCTCGGTAATTCTGCCTAGAATTTGATCCAGACAATCCAAAGTACGTTTTCTTGACCTTTCATCTGAGCCATCTTCAAGCAGAAAGGCTTTTTCCTTTGCACATTGGTTGAAGATCTAACCGAAGATCTTGAAGATTTTAACCAAGATCCCCAAGTCCTGAACCAAGATCTCAATGATGTAAATGAAGAAGAAGGGGAAGAGACACCAGCCGACTTTGAAGAAGAAATTCTCACTGATATTGAAGGAGTAGCAGACGAATATTGGAGTAGAATAGTTGTTACTCCTGTAATGCCTATGATTCCGTTTGTCAATTTTATAAGCAATGAAGAGAGACTTCAACAGTAAATAACATTACCTTAAATTCCTGAAAATCAGGTTTTTTTTTACGATTGTATTGACTCTATTGGAAGAACGTGTTTTCTATCAAAGAGATGCTTATATCGAGTCTGTTGGAGGTAGTCGTATGTATCTAGAGGATGGTTCCAGAGGATTGTGCTGGAGGTGCAACGGTGTCTTAGTTCAAGGTCTTCGTTGCTGCTTGGGCTCCACTAAGACCATAACAACCGATTCTATTTTCTATGGAATTAATATCACCTTGGCGGAATCATTGAGTATTATTTATTTATGGTTATGGAAGACTAGAAGAATGGCTACGGCTGGATTTGCAGGTGTAAGTCCTGCTACTGTAAGACTTGCTCTCAATAAGTGGTACCAAGTAATGCAAGAGGATGTACAAAACGAGAATTATCGCATCGGAGGCCCAGGAGTGGTAGTGGAAATTGATGAATCCAAGTTTGGGAAAAGAAAATATCATCGTGGACATCCTGTTGAAGGTAAATATGCAAAAAACTTAAAATAACTTTGTATATTGTGTGTTATATTAACATCTACATTTTTCTATTAGGTGTATAGGTAGTTGGAGGCGTAGAGTTGACTTCTCAACGTAAATGCTTTTTGGTTGTAGTAGAAACCAGAAACCAGAATACCTTATTAAACATCATTGAAAGATATGTTTTGCTTGGATCAATTGTGCGCACAGATTGTTGGGCTGCTTACCCTGGAGTGACTCAATTGGGCATGGATTTGACTCATCAAACAGTTAACCATAGTGAAACATTTAGAGATGGTGATGTTCACACCAATACAATTGAAGGTAATGTAATAATTAGATCAATTTGTTGTAATATATGTTTTATTACTTTGTGTATACTAATAATAATCTTGAATACAATACTTTAGGCACTTGGAATGGCATTAAGATCAACATAACTCCTCGTCTTCGTACCAAAAATATGGTTCCATGGCTTTTAATTGAATTTATTTGGAGAAGAAAGCATTACGGCGATCTTTGGGGTGGTCGTGGATTTTATCCAGATCTCCTGCCGTCATAGCTTGTTCACTTTGTGCTGATCATTAGCACAAAGGAAATCACCAGTCACACAATTAATAGTCACCTGTAATAATCCGTCTACTGAAGTGTGACTGAACATTTATTGTATTTTCTCTATAAATCATCATCCAATCAAATTATCATTATTTAAAAACACTATAAATTACTTGTTATCATCTATTCTTTATAACCTTGGTTATTCACTCAATTCTACTATTATTGCTAAAATTCTTTCATATACTTAATTACTCGAAACAACGAATTGGTAGGATAATTCAAGCTTATTGTAGATATTGTTATTAATATTATTTTAGTTGTTTCTATTCAATAAATAAATTTTCGAACTCAAACAAATTACTACTGGTACATTCTATTGCTACGCATTTGTCAATAATTCGAATCAAGAAGAACGCTGGTTAACTACCAATGTTGCCGAAGCGAAGACGAAAGATGTGGTATGGACCCGCCCACTGCTCGACTTCTTGTCTTCCTTTTTCTAATTACCCAACCCCTTTAAAAAATATTTATTTAAATTATATTACATTGCTTAGCTAGAAAGTTATAAAGAAGAAAAATATAAATTTAAAAAAATCTGAAAAATAAAAGCGCGGCTAGGAGCTAATACCACATCTTTCGTCTTTGCTTCGGCAACATTGGTACTTTTTTCGACAACATTCTTAGCCTTCTACATTTATGACAGCTAAGTCTGAGTTGTATCATTACTAATGTTTGAATTCACCTCTAAACCCCACTTTTCTCAAGAGAAATTCTCAGTCAAAAGTCATTAGTTGTTACAACAAAGAGAGTGAATAAAGCCATGAAGGGATGTGTGTATACATGTTTTGCTATTCTTGGAGAAAAAGCAAATAGTGTGTACGTAGCATAAATATATTTTTCTTTCAAACAAAGAGAACGTAAGGGGTCCAAATCTATATAAATCAAAGAAAAATGGGCCACTAAATTATATTACATTGCTTAGCTAGAAAGTTATAAAGAAGAAAAATATAAATTTAAAAAAATCTGAAAAATAAAAGCGCGGCTAGGAGCTAATACCACATCTTTCGTCTTTGCTTCGGCAACATTGGTACTTTTTTCGACAACATTCTTAGCCTTCTACATTTATGACAGCTAAGTCTGAGTTGTATCATTACTAATGTTTGAATTCACCTCTAAACCCCACTTTTCTCAAGAGAAATTCTCAGTCAAAAGTCATTAGTTGTTACAACAAAGAGAGTGAATAAAGCCATGAAGGGATGTGTGTATACATGTTTTGCTATTCTTGGAGAAAAAGCAAATGATGCAGTCGGAGCATAAATATATTTTTCTTTCAAACAAAGAGAACGTAAGGGGTCCAAATCTATATAAATCAAAGAAAAATGGGCCACTATTTATTTTTCTTTTTTATGAACTATCGTTTTCATCAGATTGTCAGTAAGTTAAATTTATCACAGTAGTTTATCACAGTACTTTTTTTCAAAAAATAACTTTTGCACCAATATGCAGCCATCAGAGTGAGGAACGGAAAGGAACAAAAAGACTAAGGTGGTTGGAGCAGGTAAAACACTTGCACTCTGGTTGTGATAAACTCCAAAACTCAACCTCTTGTTTTATAGCATGCTATTTGGCTACTACTGGAGGTCAACAAATAATTCGTGCAGGTCATTTTGGTGATACGAGAGTCCTCTTGTATGTATATTGTGAGGTTGTGGCTATTCGAGACTTGCAATCTGGTGAACAACTTCTTGGAGATAATAAGACTTGCAATCCGATGATCAGCTTTTTGGAGGCAATATAGCACCTTAAACCGTTACTAGTCTAACAGTCTTTGAGGGCGCCCTGGAACAAATGGATGTTTTTTTAGTCAAACCAAGCTTTACAATTAAAAATACGAGGAATTCTTGTGTTGCAGAGCCACAGGAAATCAAAGCATTGATTGGAGTGAACAGAGAAGCGCATTCATGATTGAATACTTTGAAAGCACTACCCAAAAAAAAAAAAAAGTTTTTGGTATATCACCGAGTGCCAATCAAAGATGCTACATTTCGGATCAAGAAGCCCTCGCAGTAGAAAGACTTTCGTTGGCAATGCTACGAAAAGATTCGCATTTTCTCAGATGAAGTTTGACGACACTCGCAAGCACTGACAATTCATCACTTCAGCTCCAGGTGTATATATCGTTTGCACCACTAAACCTTCGTCCATTAAATGCTACCTGAAATGGAAGAAGGTCTTTCAAGGTACCAAAAAGAAATAAAGATGGCATCATCATAATCTGAGAGTAGCTTTCCTGTTAGCCCAGTGGCATCGAAAAGGTAAACTTAAGTGATATAGTTTTTGACGTCATTGCAAACATACTTAAGAACCTGTTTTTATGAAGAAAGCAAAAATCGACCTTAACATGGCTCGTGCTACTTGACAAATAAAAAAGAAAATACATCAAAAAACTTTGAAGCCACGATATATGATGTATATTCAGAATAGTAAGTGCGAGTGCGCAGCGTCAATCAATCAATAGTTGTACTAACGAAATAAAAGTCTAAAGATACTCCAATTTAAGAAAAAAGTATTTCGTACTGATTTACACATAACAGAAGGCGACTTTGATGTCAAGGTTTGGGGTCCCATTCTCGAAAGTATTATGCGAGACGAGGAAGAAATAAGGCTCAAATGGTAAAGATACACATATAAAAGTAAAACTTCTTTGGTAGTTTCATTGTTATTGATGATAAGACTAAATGTACATTATAGGGGAGATAGCGTTGGAAATTCTTCTGGTGTTTCTGAATCCAGAGGATTCTAAGTCGATGTGCGAGCGTTGTACGATAAGTTTACTGCTGGAAAGAACTTAAAAGAGGTAGACACCGGTAATGTGGAGGTAGCCAAGGCAGATGCATCAATTGGAAAAAATACTTTAGACCGCATCAAACTTTTTATTGAAAACAAATGCGTGGTTGATAGATTGGTATTCAAGGGTATTAGCAAAAAAGACGCTGTGATTCCATGCTTGCAGATCACTGGTATTTCGGATGAAATTAATATCATATATCCAAATTATTCTGATTCATATTGATAGGCCCAAGAGCAACATTATATTCCACTGGACTTGTGGCAAATGGTCTGTATGTAGGAGTTGAAGAATCGATGTCGGTCGTCGTTCCATGACTGCGTCTTCTCTCTTCATGGTAAACAGAAGTAGTCAACAAAACCAACTCAGTCAGATCAAGGAAGATCTTATTCAACACATCAATAATCGTTTCGATACCTTGCAAGAAGACGTTAACGGACAGTCGTTGTTTTCTTGATTGTTGAAGTTTATCAAGTTCAAAGTGGATCTCTATGTATCTATCATGAGTACTTTTCTTTCATACATAATGATTTACCTTACTCTGAAAGTTTGTAATAAATTCACAGTATGTCGAACATTGAAAATGTCCGTCCCATTTCTTTCATTTCTTAATAAGGAGCATCTTCCTTCCTCCAACCAAAACAATAGTAAATTTCCACTCCCTGTCCCTCATCTTTCGAAGCAAATAAATTATTATTACCAATTATATATACATCATTAGGAGCTTTTAATTGATTGATAGCGAACAAGAATTTTTAAATCCTGCATACTCTCTTAAGTGGAATGGAAAATACGTATGCGTCAATGAAGCTTGAAGATGCATGAAATCAAAACCAGCTACTACTAAAATCAAATAACGTGTCAAACAAGAAACGAACGCATCGCTTCAATCAAGTTTATTTAGCCTTGTACATATTTAAATGTAAATTTTTATGTACTACGTAGAAAGGTGCCTCGTTCTCCTTTTATTTAAAGTTCTAGTGTATAATCATGGGTTTATTACGTGCTGGTCTACGGTTCACAGAATCTCTTAATTCCCTTAAAAAAAAAACAGGAAAGAGGTATTATTGATTGCTCTGTGCTATCTTTCACATTAACTCTATATGTTCAGCCAGCACCAGCACCAGTCACCGACTGAGTTGAATTAATTACAAAGGTTTGCCTTTTACCCCACGTTTACCTTTTTTGGATAAGCGAAAAATATTTTCAAAGTCAACAGTCGCGATCGAGATTTTCAGCGCCAAAATATATACTATTTTATTCTTTATTACAAAAGTTGTAGCACTTTTCCAGTTTTCTCAGTTGTTAACGGAAAGAGAACACAGTGGATTGGGGAATATATATATAAGTTTTTTTTTTTCAGAGTTTTTCGCACATTTTTTGGAATAGCTATTCGTTTAAAGAAAATGAAAAAATATTATGTGCATATGTAAAAATTTAAAAAAAAATGTACTTGATTTGAGATCATAACAATTATAAAAGGTGAGCAGTACGGAAGTTCTCACCAGCATAGATGGCATTGGATCCCAACTCTTCTTCGATACGGAGAAGTTGATTCAACTTGGAGAGACGCTCGGAACGACAGGGAGCACCAGTCTTGATTTGACCGGTGCGGAGACCAACTACAAGATCAGCGATAGTCTAAAAATTGAAAACATGTTAGTTTTGACGTCTTTACACTTCTTTAAACATTGTCACGACGGCGTAAATTATCCTCTGTCTCCCCACTGCGGTGCGAAACCATCACGCCCCAACCGGCGGCTTGAGAGTCAAGAGCAGCTTGGATGGATTCGGTAACGGTACCGATTTGGTTGACCTTGAGAAGGAGAGCATTACAAGCCTTCTTTTCGATAGCGGTCTTGATACGCTTAGGGTTGGTGACAGTCAAATCGTCACCAACTAATTGGTAGTCAGAGATTTCCAAAAGGTGAGACCAGTTCTCCCAATCATCTTGATCAAAGGCATCTTCAATGGAGACGACTGTAAAAAAACGTGATTTTTTTTTTAAGCAAAAATCAAAAATCAAAATCCAATCTCACCCCAATTTTTTTTTTAAAAAAACTTACCAGGATAGTTTTCAGCAAAGGACTTGTAGAGTTCAGCGAGTTGTTGACCAGTGAGACGTTCTTCGGCGTTAGAGTTGGGGTTCTTGAAATCCAAGTCATATTTACCATCGACATAAAATTCACTAGCAGCACAATCCATAGCGATCTTGACCTTGCCAGTGTAACCAGCCTTTTCAATGGCGGTAACCAACAATTCGAGACCTTCACGGTTGTCTTGAATATTGGGGGCAAATCCACCCTCATCACCAACGTTGGTGGCATCTTGACCATACTTGGCCTTGATGACACTCTTCAAGGTGTGGTAGACCTCAGTACCAATCTTCATGGCTTCGCTGAAGGATTTAGCGCCAGTGGGCATAATCATAAATTCTTGCATAGCCAACTTGTTACCGGCATGGGAGCCACCGTTAATGACGTTGAAAGAAGGAACGGGCAAAACGAAGGGCTTCTTGGAACCAGCCAAGTCGGAGAAATGAACAAAGAGAGGAACTCCCTTCTCGGCAGCACCAGCCTTGGCGACAGCAAGGGAAACACCCAAGATGGCGTTAGCACCGAGCTTGCTCTTGTTGGGGGTACCGTCGAGTTCAAGAAGGAAGTTATCAATGGCTTTTTGGTCGACAACGTTTAAACCTGATTCGATAAGGGCAGGTTGGATAATCTTGATCACGTTCTCGACAGCCTTAAGAACACCTACAATGTTGGATGATTTTTTGCGTTGTTAGCGTACGTTTTTTTTTCAGGTTGTTTTTTCACTGTCGATAAAATTCAAATGTTATCTACCTTTTCCAAGATATTCAGTCTTAATTTGATCACGGAGTTCAAGAGCTTCGTGAATACCAGTGGAAGCACCAGAAGGAACATCAGCACGGAAAACACCCTTGGCAGTAGTGACCTCTACTTCAACAGTGGGGTTACCACGGGAATCGAAAATTTGGCGAGCGTGGACTTTGGTAACAGACATGTTAAAGTAGTGTTTTTTTAATAGGTTTTTTTCTCTTGGAAAAAATAAGGCAAAGAAGAAGAGAAGCGATGTTGGGACCTAGGTATGTGTGCCTTTATATATTTTGTTTTTTGGTAGACCGCCAAAGTCACTAAAAGGTATCTCTCACATGTCACAGGGAAGCTCATGACGTGTTTGTCCGATAAATTTCTGTGGAGGAGTGGTAAAAAATAGACACCAGAACCCAGTCCTCTTCTTATTTCATATTCCACCTTGACTATATTAGTTTGACACTATTATAGGTTTTCCTTATGGACGTGTTCGCGTAAAGGCTTTTCTCGCTTTTTTTTTTTTCTTTCTAGATTTTAGATGGTGGACACGTCATGCCGATTCATTTTCGATATGTGAGTCGAATTTGGTCAAGATGTAAACAGATTTGACGCGACTTTTGCCGAGGAAAGGGATACTTTGGTGTAAACATTGAGGAAATGTCTGTGCTCATCGTGAGTAAATAATAATAGATGGAGGATCGCTCACATTCGGAATCTTAAAATACAAAATAAGACCGGGTGTTTTCGTGGGCTTAATGAGTTACACACAATTTTATTTCATATTTACATTGCCTTTCTTTGCTTTGTGATTTTTTCAGCTCTGTACAAGACACTATCAATGACACTGGCTACACTGAAAATTCCACCAATAATAGCACAAACACTTGTCAGAAAACTACCAAAGGTAGGTCTAGATTCGGAATAAATAATTCGCATAGGAGAATGATCGAGCATGAAGAAGACACCAGGAAGACCTCCATACTGGCTCACAATTTGGTCTTGCTTACTAACAGAGTATTGGAAAGTTCGTGTTTGTTTACCATTGATAAAATCAAATTCAGTGGGAACAATTTTCAAAAAGTATTGGTACATCATTGCAGCTACATCGAGAAGAGGTAAAAAAAATATTGCTCGTTAATATTTCACACAATAAATGATCAGATAATTTAGAATGGTATCATTACCTTGTGAATTGCCACCATCTTTGTTATCTAGAGGATGAATTAAATCACTGGATTTGGTACGCTTTTGCTTTTGCAAATTATACTCATGAGAACCAAATCTCAAGTGTTTAATACGATGATTAAAGTTTTGGTTTTGTTGATTGTTGATAAAGCTGCTCATATCATGAATATGAGAACCTCCATGACTGAATGCTCTACCAGCGGAGAAATGGAAATTGCCACGGACCTTATTTACTTCCAAAGTACCATGAATATTACACCCCTCTCTGGCTTGTGCTATTGTCTTTTCTTTCCATCCTTCGCGTACACATTGCTCAAAATCATCAGGTTCTCCAACCCAACCTTGATCAGCGTAAGCACGTTGAACATCTTCACATGTATTACAACATGATGTTTCCTCGCCTTTAAAATGCGCACCATAACAAGGTCCACAATAATTCTCAGGTAAACCTCCATTGTGCTCTAATGATAATTTTGCTGCTGAGTTACTTAAATCTATCAAAAAAAGTTAAAATATAAATATTTCTGCATACATTTGGCCACTTTTTTTTTTCTGTAAATTACCTTCTGATTTTTCCTTACTGATTTCTTTTCCACTTGGATCAAGTCGTACTTTGTATACCTCATGATCATATTGGCTGATATGCTCACCACTTTCATCCATCACGTCTAAGCTAAGCACTGTAACATATAATTAATTACACCGGGAAATAACTCTGCTCTTTTCAAATTTACTCACTGTAGCAAGGAAGGTGTGGAAATGTGATATCGAAAGCAATTGGGAGTTTTTCCTATAGTCTTTTTGTTATGACACTATGTATTTCAACTTGCTGTATGTAAGTACCTGAATTCCACCGTCAACTAAAATTTCACTTGTCATAACAGGAGTGAGGTATCTAATCACTTCAAAAAGCACCAAGGCAGTGATAGTCAAAGCACTAATTAAGGTAACTGAAGCAACGTGCTCCAATTTAATCGTGTTGTCGGATTAACAAAGATGATGAACTGATTTTACCTGTACCACCGGTTGCTGTTCGCACTCGAAAGTCATCCAGCGTTTTCGCATAGGCATCTAATTTTCGAAACCGTTTCAAAAACGAATTAGACACCATGTTGTATATGAATAAAGTTGTGTTTCGCCTCGAAAAAAGAGAATAGGAGTAGTTTGGCTCAGTTAAAACACGAAATTGAGTGTCCGCGTGATACACACCCACTGCAAAATTTAAGCGCGAATCATAGAGGGACACAGCAGCGGAACTAAGAGATGTTCAATGTGAGCGACCAAACGCCACTTTGAGATACCTTTCTGGCCACGTTGGATTTGATAAAATTTCAAAGTTCTTTAATGTATCTATTGTTGTTATAAGTTATACTCTGTCATTTTTAGGAATTGTTGCTTTCGACACATTTGCATAGCAACAAACGAGTTGCCTAGGGAACCGCAGTAATTTCATACTTGCAATTTTGGTGGCTTAGGTTTCTGGTGTAACCGTATATTTTTGAGCTTTTATTTGTTGCGATTAATTTCAAACTTTTTTTTTAGACTATTGATGCTATCTACTTTTTTAAAGACTAGTCGTATAACAAAACCAATCTTCCAACGTTTATTTTATTCCACCATGTTTGAAACAAAAGTCTACAAAGTCAGTCCAAGTCATTTCACCTTTAAAAACAGCGACGAGGCTGAATTTCCCGAGCAAAATGCAAGTAGTGTCATTTCAAGTAGTGACGATCAAACTGCTATTGACAAAGCAGTCGAGTGTTTAAAAGGAGGAGAAGCTATTGGTATTCCTACAGAGACTGTGTATGGTTTAGCAGCTAACGCTTTGGATGCTTCAGCTGTTTCCAAGATTTTCGCAGCCAAGAACAGACCTCAAGACAATCCCTTGATTGTTCATGTTTCTTCTATTGAAATGTTGAAGAGTATTTTACCTGACCGTGTTGTGCCCGAAGTGTATTTGCCTGTAATTCGTCAACACTGGCCTGGGCCACTCACCATTATTGTTCCTACTTCACCTCAAATTCCTGTGTCTGTCACTTGTGGTCATCCCACTGTCGCAGTTCGATTTCCCGCTCACCCTGTGGCACGTAGCTTGATTGAAGCCTGCGGATTTCCTTTAGCTGCACCTTCTGCCAACTCATCTGGTAAACCTTCTCCTACTTTAGCAGAACATGTCTATCATGATCTTCAAGGTCGTATTCCCTTAATTTTAGACGGTGGATCCTGTAACGTAGGTGTTGAAAGCACTGTATTAGATGGACTTCGTAATCCACCTGCTATTTTACGTCCTGGTGGATTAACCTATGAAGCTTTAAAAAGCGTTCAAGGTATGGATAAATTACAAGTTTACAGAAAGCATTTCGTGGACAAAGAGTTGGAAATGGCACCCACCACACCCGGTATGAAATACAGACATTATTCACCAGAAGCCATGGTTGTTTTGATTGATCGTAAAAATGAAGTGGATGTAAGCTTTAACGACAAATTTGAGTCCACCTTGGAAGAACAATTGCAAAATATCCAAGCATCTGGCGTCGGCGTTTCCAAGATTGGTATTTTACGTACAACACACGATGGAGAAGATGCTATTTGGGAGACCAATACAACAGTGAAAGGTGTCGATTGTGTGTCACTTCAAATGGGTCGATTAGGTCACCCAGAAGAAGTCGCAAGAGGCATGTTTAGAGGTTTGCGTGATTTAGATAGTCGTAACGTTGATTTGATTTTTGTTGAAGGCATTTCTGAAGATAGAGAAGGTATGGCTGTAATGAATAGATTAAGAAAAGCTGCCACAAAGACCTTAGAAGTTTAGACACTTTATTTATTCACTTTCTTGTACATTATTATTATTTCCCCACATCCAAACCCCCAACTCACTTATTCTATGTATAAATAAATTTAATAGACCTATCTTATATCCAAGCATCTGGCGTCGGCGTTTCCAAGATTGGTATTTTACGTACAACACACGATGGAGAAGATGCTATTTGGGAGACCAATACAACAGTGAAAGGTGTCGATTGTGTGTCACTTCAAATGGGTCGATTAGGTCACCCAGAAGAAGTCGCAAGAGGCATGTTTAGAGGTTTGCGTGATTTAGATAGTCGTAACGTTGATTTGATTTTTGTTGAAGGCATTTCTGAAGATAGAGAAGGTATGGCTGTAATGAATAGATTAAGAAAAGCTGCCACAAAGACCTTAGAAGTTTAGACACTTTATTTATTCACTTTCTTGTACATTATTATTATTTCCCCACATCCAAACCCCCAACTCACTTATTCTATGTATAAATAAATTTAATAGACCTATCTTGCTACATTAATTCATGCAATTTTTCATATTTGAAATGAAAATGTGTCATTTGTGACTGTTCCGCACGAGAATTATAAATTCAAAATGTCGAATTTCCATTGCCTTCCTTCCAACACAACTTGTCAATACTTTACTAATGTCTCAACACGATCAAGACAAGGAGCAATTAAAAGGATTCTTGTCTTTTGCCCAAAAGTTGGTTGGAGAAAAAGTTGAAATAAAAGAAGAAGGTTGATTCCCTATTTTTATATTGTTCGTGTCTTTTTTTCTTATATATTATTCTTTTCTGTTCGCTTGAATAAAGGTTCGATTGAAGAGACGTTGGCTGCACGACTTGAAAAGCTCGACATTGCCACCAATGAGAAAGATTCCCGAGAAGCATTTGTAGACGAATGTCTCAAAGTTGTATTAAATATTCAAAAAGCACTTTTACAAGTCTGTTCTTCTGGAGGTAGAGACGGCTCAACTTTGATTTATGCAAAATTAGACTAAAATTTTTTACTGCAGTGGATGAAAGCGACAAAGATTATTTAGGCGTACGAGACTTTAGATTGATTCATACCCTACTTCAAGTCATCATCTCTTGGGGCTTTTATCCTTGCTTTTTACCAGGCGTTGGCGTGCCCTTATCAAAAAGAGTAAAATCAGGATACACAAATCATGGTAAACTGTATAAAATTAAAAGTTTGAACATCTCGGGTTTCTAAATGAGTGCAATATTGGATAGAATTATTGGCAAGAGACGAGAGTGATAAGCAGCAGAAAGTAACCACACAGAAATTATACTCGTTATTAAAACTCACAACTGCTCTTGTGGATGTGATATCTCAGAGCGATAAAGTACCAGCTAGCAAAAGTTATACAACAGTGGCTTCGATTCTCATGAACAGACATCTACCTGATTTGTATGCGGCACTTTTAGAATTGGCTTACGCTCCCACCTCTGCCTTAGCACAGCAAGAAGAGGACAGCAACGCGGACTCAGCAGCACAACAGTCAGCATCGGTTCCTCTAACTCCAGGAAATATGTTTGCAACAGCAGCTGCAGCGAAACCAAAGCAGCAAATAGGACTGAAAAGAGAGGAAAGAGATAAATGCGCCCGCATGTTTATGTGGTTGTTTGATCGATCTGATTTACCCAGAGCAATGGAATCGCTCATGTCCTTATTAGGAACTTCATCATCATTGCATCCTATCCCTAACTGGCTTCGCACGATTTGTGGAAGATTCCTATCTCGTATATTACTGAAACCAAATGGAGTATCGATTGTCCTAGAGTTCACAATAGGACATGTAGATCAACGTAAGCCTTTTATACACATGATTGAAATGATATACAAGGTATTGAAGCATTTTTCTCTCATATAGTGCAATTAGCGCAGTTAGAGAGTATATCGAAATTAATCTTATCTGTCCCTCAACAAATGACATCGCTTGAGAGTTACTATGCAGTGATTGTTCCCCAACTCCTTACCTTACTTGAGAATGAGCCCATTCAGTCTCCCACCAGCCAAGCAGTGACTTTCATTATTGGCCGAATTATCGGTAAAAACGCAAGCCTTGCCAAGACGTATATTGTGGATAAGATTGTGGGCCCACTATTATCAGCCTGGCATCGCGAAAATTATGATACAGAAGAAAATGCAGCGGACGGAATGGACAGAATCAGCCTAGACGAAAGCCAATTATCAACGTTACTAAACACGTTACACCGTGTCATGATTGGTGGTGAACCATCACCCGTGGTGATCCAAACCTTTTTATCCTCTTCCATCCCTTGCTTGTACCATCTCTACGAGTTCACTGTCCATTCCAAATCAGGACTAAGAGAAACCGTGCTGGATTTACTGTCTACCTACTTCCGTATCACCACAACATCGGATGCCATCCGCGAGTTAAAGCGCATCTTACTCGATAAAGTCGATTTAAGAGTGACTTTCATTATTGGCCGAATTATCGGTAAAAACGCAAGCCTTGCCAAGACGTATATTGTGGATAAGATTGTGGGCCCACTATTATCAGCCTGGCATCGCGAAAATTATGATACAGAAGAAAATGCAGCGGACGGAATGGACAGAATCAGCCTAGACGAAAGCCAATTATCAACGTTACTAAACACGTTACACCGTGTCATGATTGGTGGTGAACCATCACCCGTGGTGATCCAAACCTTTTTATCCTCTTCCATCCCTTGCTTGTACCATCTCTACGAGTTCACTGTCCATTCCAAATCAGGACTAAGAGAAACCGTGCTGGATTTACTGTCTACCTACTTCCGTATCACCACAACATCGGATGCCATCCGCGAGTTAAAGCGCATCTTACTCGATAAAGTCGATTTAAGTGGCGCACGTGTGGCATACTTTGCACCAGGTCCCTCTGGTGGCGTTGTACTACGCCTTCGAAAGTAAATATTTGGATTTATTTGAATTAATGTGATCCCCAAAACTAATATTATATTAGGACGCCTAAAATAGTGGCAGGTAACGAGCTACCCATTGACGCGGGTGTCCTCGTTAGTTTCCTTCAAACGATTGATAGCGCTGATCTATGTGGTGACTTTTTCGTCTTTTTATTGAACGAGTATTCTTCTTTACAATCAAGACGCTCCGATCCCAAAATGTAAGTCCATGTAGGGTGCAATCATCACTGTTTTATTTATTTGTATATTTGTTTCGTTTCTTTAGTATTTTATTAATTTTACATTTAATCATGGGCATGCTGGATACTTTAGGCCCAACTATTCTGGGTAAACCAACTCAAATTATTTCATTTGCGAATAATATTGTAAATGACCATGTTGAACGGATGATGACACCCGTGAAAAAGTCCAAGCCCACATCGTCAAGCGGGTTCCCAGATATTGCCAATATTGTGGATAGGGAGCAGATGGAGGCACTAGAGGAAGCACACGACGAGCAGTTTTCTATGGAGGATGATGTAGAGTCGCTGATTTTAGCGATTAATTTACTTCGGGCTGTCATGCACGGTACGTAGGCGGTTGAATTATTGTATAAATTGGAATTAATATTAATCTCTTATATTAAGAAAATGACGATTTGAGTGACCAAGCTGTGCAATTACTAGAGTCATCAGTAGAACCACTAAAAAAATTAGAAAAGCTTCCGCTTGAACTCGTAGGAGAGGCCGTCAATGAGGTCCTATTGGCGATTACGTCTTATTTATCTGCACAAAAAATGTCCAATCCAAACCACAAGTCATCTGCCTCGATTGAAGTCTCCAAAATAAAATACCGTGACGCAATGAAATCGCTCCAAGACGATTTGCTGCCTATTCGTGCTCATGGGATGGGCATGCTCAAGGAAATGGTATTATCAAAAGACCCGCTGGTCTCCTCAGGCGAAGGGTTAAATGAGGTGCTGGATATTTTCGTCCGTTTAGTACAAGATGAAGACAGTTATATTTATTTAAACGCAGTGAAAGGTCTATCTGCATTAACAGATGCATACGGAAATCAAATTATCAAAAAATTGGGTAATATTTATAGTGATACCAATCAGAAATTAGATAACCGTTTAAGGATTGGTGAAGCATTATTGCAAACAATTCAACGGTGTGGCGATGCTTTAGGCAATTATGGTAGGAATGAATAACACGCATGTATACAAAAAAAAAAAGCTTATCTATAAATTAATATAGTGAACACACTTATCACGCCACTGGAGAAGGTTCTGGCGCGACGAGAAGAAGATGTCAACCTTCGCGTTTCTGCTCTCTCTTTACTCAGTATGGCGTGTCAAACGTGTCCTGTAGCTCTCTACTCTCAAATGAGCGAGCTGATTGATTGGGTACTGAATATTCTAGAAATTGAAAAAGCTCCTGAAGTGAGAAGAGGTAACAACAAATCAATTTATTTATAAAATGAAATATTTCTCACCTTAATTATATATCAGCGGCCACGGTCTTGATCTTGTCTCTTTTTAGAGGTCTGGCCTCTCAAGCCTTATATGAATACCCAGCAGAAAGTTTAAGAAGAACATATCGCACTTTGAGATATATCGAGGAGACAGATCCAGATGAACTCACCCGCTATCAAGCCAGAGTAGCTCTCAGTGATTTAGACGACATTATGCGTGGAGAGATCTTTAAAAACCAAAAATCATCAACTGTCAGATTCAAGTAGTAGCAAAGTCTTTATTTGCAAAAATGTAATGATATAAAAGAAGAAGGGAAAATGCTTATTGTTGGTGTAGATTGAAATAGTTAGATACAATGACGGGTGATAATTATAATAGCGGGTGTGTATATAGAAAAAGTAGTAATAGCTAAAAGTAGAATGAAATAAAATGCAAATTTGTGATATATTTGTACACACGATGATTCGAATATGAAGCTATCAATGGTAGTCGAAGTCATGACGCAGTTGTTGTTGTTGTTCCGATGTACTATCACCATCGTCTAACAAGTCAAACTCTTCCATAATAAAAGTTTCAGTGGTGGTTGAGATCGTTTCATCCATATCAGTATAAAAAAGTGACCACTGAGAAGGATGGACTCCACTTCTAGGACAGTCTTTCTACAAAGTAGGTAGCAAAGCTTAGTAATATGTAAAGGTTGATAATACAGTGACACTACATGTACATACACTATGACCAGGCATCCATTGACCACATAATTCACAAGTAGCAGGGCAGATCTTGATTGAAGGAAGCATTTGTTCAAAAAAAGTAAAGAACAGAAAGAAAGAAGATTGAGAAGAAGAAGAAAAAAAGGAGCCTATTTATATGCATTGAAAGTCGCCTTTTCCCCTCCAAGTAAAGCTCGATTTCGGCACATCTGACTTTTTGCCAAATTCATATATCTGTTACTGTTGTAACAGTCAATTAAAAGCAGGGACCCCATTGTAAGTCTTAAACACTGTGTATACCCATCATTAATAAAACTCCTGATATTAAAATATTAGCGGGTTTTAGTGCAAATATAACATGTGTAATCTACCACTACCCATCTCCTCCTTATATCCCCTTTTTTGCAAAAGTGTAATTCTACATTTACGTTTTCAATACTTTTGTAAATTCAATAAATAAAAAATCAGATGTCGTGTCAACCCACATCATCTGTCATAATTTACAGAGAATTTATCATTACACCAAGAGTGACCAACACAACTTAGTGCCCAGTGGTAAAAATAACAGAAAAACGTCATTTTATAACCACCCCCCGATTGCATGTACAAAATAATAATTTCTTGACTTTGTCTTGATTTTATCTTGGTTAACACTACGTAGTAAGACAGTGTGATTGGAAATGAAAATCACACTAAAAGTTGGGACCCAAGGTTAATTCAGGAAGCAATAATTGTCCAAATCAAAATTGGTTTAATATGAAACCAATATATGCTTGTTGGTCTGTCAAAGATTACATATGTAGCAAGGTCCTTGTACATGTATAATATGCACAGTCCAAGACATTAAACCCAATGACATAGTTACGTCAATTATAGGCACTACTTAAGGTACATACGAAAATAACTTGAATATGTGCTTTGATGATTCAACCTTATGACTTCTCACTTTGGTACCTGAAAATACGCTTGGCAACATTATATTTTTTTTTTATAATTTACATCCGTGACACATAAACACACACGCACAGTTGAACTTGAAGTTCCATAACATTCTACCATATCGATGGTACCATTCGTGACCCTTTTCACAAGATCAACCCAGAGAATTCTATTTCAGCAATTTTCCCCTTTTGCTACGTTACATCTGAGAATTGTGCAATTTTTATGTGATTTGAAACCCCCTTTCTAAAAGCGGGTATAGCCTTTACCGAATTTAGAAACGGTTTCAGCATACATTTCTGCGAGCAACAAGTAAAAGTGTCCTCTTTAAATTTGCATCTTTATAGTGAGCTATTTGCTTACCGCCTCTGCCATTACATAACTCGAACAGGATATACCCAATTCTCTATTAGAAGAGTAGTGTTCAATATCTAGCTGAAATTAAATACAGTCTTTACTTTCACTTGGAGAGATTAACATTATCCCTCAAATTAAATGTATACTGAGGCAAAAGCAAAAAAGTTTCTATGAAACTTTTGATGTTGACTGCAGGGAAAAGAAGAACCGATAAAATGGTTTTCAAATACGTTGAAACTCAACGCCTAAATAGATTGATCAAATAGTACATATCACAGAAACTTGGGTGGAGAGTATCATGCCGTGCACGACAAGCTATCATTAAATATACCTTAACAAGTCCAAATTGATTGCGCTACCGCCAATGGTTATCAATTTAAAGCAATCCGAGGAAGATACAAAGATGATGTGCTTTTTGGTGTATGTAAATACAACAAGATTACAATACATAATATGTATTTATTCATGCACTACTTGAGAAAACTAACTTATCACCTAAATCACTTTTCCTTCTGTAAGTGTTTGTGATAAATAGAAGGAAAAAAGACCACTACTGCTAACATTGCTGTAACCTTCCTCACTTTCTTTTCCCAAAACATATTCCTCCATTCCTTTCATATTACAAAGAATCATTTTCTGTCAGGCCAAATCAGTGACGATTCATTCTCCTTACGTAATATATAGCAAAGAGGATTACCTTCATCTTCCATAACTGCTCCATAAAATCTATCGCAAAGTGAGGGAATTTGAGGAAAGGTAAACTCCAATTTACTACCAAGAACATAAATATTCTCCAATGGAGTGACCACACTGTAAACATAGACTACATTATTTATATAAATAGATGCGCGTGAGTTACCGCAGATGTTCTGGCAAATTAATTAAGCATACTACTACATTCCTTTTCGCCTCTAGTGATGTTTATTACCCGAATCTTCAATCAGCACCTTTTTGAGAGGGCAAAAAACGCAAAAAAAAGAGTCACTACACGACTGTGTAGATAGTGTCTCGAGTGGCGTACACCACTGGATTCATCCAGAATACACTCAATACAGGGAACAAACCCAACTTGTAAACGTTCATGATGAAGGAGACATTAAAGAAAAGCAGTAGGAAATACACTTGTGGTTTTACAAACGTAAGCTAGTTTATCATGAAAGGGCTCAGAAAGTGGTTTATTATTGACTGAACAATCAAGTTGAGTCAGGAAATAACACCCACAATCATTGTTATATTTCACTATCCGAAAAAAAAAACTGTGGGGTACATAGGTGGAGACCAAAAGTCTGACCAATGTATTCACGAAAGTGTCCATTTGACGGTGGAAGAGCTGTGCTTATGCATGTAGTAATAAAAATCCATTTCTTACAAAGGAAATGGTTATAAATACATGTTTGTCATACATTTTTCATCACTAGAGCTCTCGTGGTGTATACTTACATCATAGGTATATAAAGCAGTCTTATGTTGTGCAACATAGAAATTGCTCAATTACTCATCACAATGAAAAAAAAATGAACACGATAAGAACGATGTTTAAAGAGAATACTTCTTGTTAAGGAATTAGCAATCGTTTAAAGAAGACCCTGAAGTATACAAACGGTGATTTAGAATTTAAGGAATTGTACCACTCCGTAACTATGGAGATTTTGCATAGTTTTTTAATACAACTGCCCGTTGCTATGTTACAATTATTCCTTTTTGGAATTGCAAAACGTTTATTGGATCGTTTATCACATTATGATCGTCTTAGCAAAGCTTACTACTCTACCCGAAACTGGGATAATTTTTTTGTCAGACATGACTTTCAGGGCCTGACAAGGATGAGTAATGAGATGCATGCTTATAAAATTTGACTTCCAGCATATTCAACCTTTTACCACAAATCCTCGGCATTGTGCTATAAATCTTTGGGTAACAGAAAGTTAAAATTCCCATTTTTCAATTGAGTATAAATACTTTTTCTGTAAATTCGATTCCTTTTTTTTTCTCAGTCAACATATCTTCAATTATCCTACATACAATGGCTGTCAATTGGGTGTATTCTTCTGGTTCTGCATGGATTTCTTTTGATCAAGAGACGCAAATAATCATCGAGGCACTTTGGAAAGGAAATCAAGCTTCTTGGATCAAATGTCCATTGTTTCATGGCTCTATTTATGTTGATACTACGGAGATGACTATGCTCTACTCCTGCTTTACGTTTACAATTGCAAGAAGTACAAAATAGTGCATTTCTAAGCCACCTTGGAGATCTTCACCTTGAGACGATTGAAAAAAATGACACACGGTCCATTTGGGTGGCGCACTATGGTGGGAAGACCATCAATGCGCTGCTTTATCATAAATACTTCCGGGAACTATTTTATATTATGAACTCTACAACATTATCATTATAGCACTTTTTCTTACATTCATGCGTACACATATTCAATTTCATCTATTTATTTTTAGCATATTTTATTTCATCAATGGTATAATAAACATTAGTACTTTTTGCATCGAATTCAATATGTACTAAACTTTCTTTTTCGAATGTATATACTTGAACAGAGTTTATTGATGTACATTAGATATCTTTATTACCGCGCCGGCAGAACGAAAGACAGCTGAGCGAATAACAGGGCAATAAGTTCACCCCATCTCAATTACGCGTTAAAATGCCGCACGCATATTCATTTAACATTTGGACAAGAAATAATAGGGTGTTGAAGTATAGAATTCACGTGGGCCGCCCTCTAAAACTGCAAGGTTGTACACGGCGTGCTAGATTAAGGAAAATATAGCACAGAAGTTTAGAACCTTGGCAGCTACTTTATAAAAAATATTCTTAATTACGTACAAGCTTTCGTCGGGTCATTTGGTACAAGATAAATCACCTATGTCCTTCTGACGACACAATTTTAAAACAATAAACACGCAATTGATTCAAGTAGTTTTTTTTTCTACCTGCGGTAGATATACATAGTAATTTGTCTTTCAGTGTCAACAAATGATATAAATTACGTACCACAAAATATTATAGTGTCTAATAACGGCAATCGCAGATCATTGGTCGGACAATTTGATCTTTTACCTACCGTTGGTTTGGTTTGAAGATCAGGGATTACCTTGTATAACACTAATTATGACACCACATCCTTTAAAAGCAATTTATACTGGGCAAAGAGTTATAATGACACAATGATTGCTATCTACATGTCAATTTTAGGAATATCACGTATACAAAATAGAGGGGGATCAAAATTGTTTTGTCCAGTTTATAAAGTGCCCCCCTCCGCCGAACTTTCATACTTTTCTTCTTCTTCTTTCCGCTACCTATTTTTTTTTATTTCTTGGTTCAAGCCTCCATTGTACGCTTTACACACTCACTATCATCAGTCTCTATACGTAATTATACGGAGATAAACAACAAGACGGACTACTTATGCCCGTTGTAGAATGGTTGTACGCTAACGGATCTGCTTGGGTTTTACTAGACCCTGAAACCCAAGTGGTTATAGAATCATTATGGATAAGGGACCAAGCAGCATGGATTAATTCTCAATCATTCAACGGTCCCATCTACGTAGATACTACAGCAATGTCAATTACTTATGGCTCTTACTATTATACCATTGCACGAAGGTCATATTGATGACCGTGAGCCAAGGCTTGAGAGACAATATGTAGTCTACACACTTCAACAAGCCTAATGAACCAACAAAATGAAGAAGACCTTTACGCTTAATCACCATATTATTTATTTCAATAATCACACTCATTTACAACGCACCATCACAAAAGATCACCTGTGTTTTGATAAAAATAGAACAAGTGTATAACTTAAGGCTGTATATTAAACAAGCATTCGCTCTTCTAAAAAGAAAATCTTACAAATAAACATGATCACTCAAAGCCTGAAAAATAACTGCTGCTCGTGTTACGTGTTTTACTCTCTATGGTATCAACTGTATTTATATTCCTATGTAAGAATTTATACCATTTTAAAGCGAGCATGGCTAAGCGCGCTACTACCAACACAAATAAAGTTAAACATACGAACTCGTGACCAGTAAGTTGGGACAGGCAAAGAAGGTTTGCCTTTTCACTTTAAATTGCGTGACTGTGACACGCGTTTTATATTTCTCGTTCACTTCTTTCGCGATTTAATTTTTCATTTTTTATCGTCATCTCACCTACAATGAGTTCTGATTCTGAAGACGATTTTCAACTGAGTGCTTCTGACAATGGAGGAGACTCTGGCTCTGACTTTGATGAATTTGCCTATGAGGATGCACCAGTAGCAAAGGTAAAGTAAAATGATAGTCCCTTCTTTGTCCACTTTTTACTCATATTCCCTTCAGAAACGTAAAACCGAACCCAAGAAAGCAGCTGCTACAAAGAAAGCACCTGCCGCTAAGAAAGCACCCGCTGAAAAGAAAGCACCTGCAGAGAAAAAAGCACCTATTAAGAGAACACCTGCTAAAAAACCCAATGGTAGTATTGATAGTTTCTTTTCAAAAAATTCTCCTTCTTCTTCTTCCTCAACTCCTGCTGCTGCTGCTACTGCTGCTGCTCAAGAAGACAACAATAGCAATTCACCCGTGTCACCTAAGCCTAAAACAATTAAAAAGACAGTGGCATCTAAATCCGCTACACCAGTTCCTGAAAGTGCCAGCACTGAATCTAAACCCAAGAAGGCTGCTTCTGAAGCAAATAAGACTGTAGAAGAGATTTATCAAAAGAAGTCTCAATTAGAACATATTTTACTTCGTCCCGATACTTACATTGGATCAACCGAAGCTGAGGAACAAGAAATGTGGATTTTTGACTCTGAAGATGACATGATCAAGAAGAAGAAAATCAAGTATGTTCCTGGTCTTTACAAGATTGTCGATGAAATTTTAGTCAATGCTGCTGACAACAAGGTAAAAATCCAGGCGATGATTTTTTTTTCTATTTCATTTATGCTCAAGAACAACAACAACTTTTATTAAAAATAGATCCGCGATCCTAAAATGGATACAATTAAAGTGGTGATTAATCGCGAGGAAAATTTCATTTCGATTCAGAACAATGGTCGCGGTATTCCAATTACTGAACACAAGGAAGAAAAATGTTATGTGCCTGAATTGATTTTTGGTCATCTTTTGACTTCTTCCAATTATAACGATGATGAAAAGAAGGTCGTCGGTGGTCGTAACGGTTATGGTGCTAAGCTTTGTAATATTTTTAGTACCGAGTTTATTGTGGAAACTGCTGATAAAGAACGCAAGTTGAAATACAAGCAAATCTTCAAGGACAATATGAGTGTCACAGGTAAACCCAAGATCACTGCAAACAGTGGCGGTCAAGAATATACTCGTATCTCATTTAAACCTGATCTCGCCAAGTTCCAAATGACCGAAATGGACGCTGATTTCGAAGCTTTGATCAAGAAGCGTGTGTATGATTTGGCTGGTTGTGTAGAAGGCGTTAATGTCTACTTGAATTCTACCAAGATTCCTGTCAAGGGTTTCTTCAAGTACTGTGATTTGTATACCAAGTCTATGGAAATCCGTAACGCAGAAGGCAAGAAGCAAATCATTAATGAAAGTGAAAAGAATGAACGTTGGCAAGTCGCCTTTGCTGTCAGTGATGGTCAATTCAATCAGGTATGTGTTAAAATGATTAAAAAAGGGAAATCATTTCATTCATACTCTTTATGCTAGGTTTCATTTGTAAACAGTATTTGTACAGCCAAGGGTGGTACTCACGTCAACTACGTAGCAGATCAAATTGTTAAGGCTCTTTTACCCGATATCCAAAAGAAAACCAACAACAAAAACATTCGTCCTTTCCAAATCAAGAACCATATGACTATCTTTGTCAACTGTTTGATTGAAAACCCTAGTTTCGATTCTCAGACAAAAGAAAACATGACTTTGCGTGCGAGCAGTTTTGGATCCACCTACAAGGTCAGCGATGCCTTCATTAGAAATATTTCCAAGTCTGGCTTGGTAGACAATATCGTAAGATGGGTCAAGTTCAAGGAAGATGAGCAAATGTCAAAGGCCGATACAGGTAAAATGGCCCGTCGTCTCAAGATCAACAAGCTTGAAGATGCCAACTTGGCCGGTGTTCGTCCTCATAACAAGAAGTGTACTCTTATCTTGACTGAAGGTGACTCTGCCAAAGCCCTTGTGCTCAGTGGTTTGTCCGTAGTTGGTCGTGATCACTATGGTGTTTTCCCCCTTCGTGGTAAAGTGCTTAATGTCCGTGATGCTACCAACACTCAAATTATGAACAATGCCGAAATCACCAATATCAAAGCTATCCTTGGTTTGAAGCACGGTAAAACTTACACCAGTGTCGACGAGCTTCGTTACGGTAAATTGATGTTGATGACTGATCAAGATCATGATGGTTCCCATATCAAGGGTCTTTTGATCAACTTCATTGACAGTATGTTCCCTTCCTTATTGGATATTCCTGGTTTCTTATTGGAGTTCATCACACCCATTATCAAATGTAAGCACAGACGTACAAAGAAAGAGATTGCATTCTTCACTATCCCCGAGTACGAAACATGGGCCGAAGAGCACAACAAGAATAGTGAGTGGGAGCCCAAGTACTTCAAGGGTCTGGGTACTTCCGATAAAGCAGATGCCAGAAAGTACTTTAGTGATTTAGCCACTCATGAAAAAGAATTCGAAGTTGCATCTGCCGAGGAACGTCAATTGGTGGATATGGCCTTCAACAAGAAGAGAGCAACTGACCGTAAAGAATGGTTAGCTACCTATGAACCAGGAATTTACATTGATCACAACGTGAACAAGATCAAGATCGGTGACTTCGTCAATCGTGAGCTGATGTTGTTCAGTATGGCTGATAACATTCGTTCGATTCCTTGTGTTGTAGACGGCTTCAAACCTGGTCAACGTAAAGTGTTCTTTGGTACTATCAAGCGCGGAAAGAATTCTGAAATCAAGGTTGCTCAATTAGCCAATTATGTTGCTGGTTTAACTCAATACCATCACGGTGAAGCAAGTGTTGCTGCTACAGTTATCAATATGGCTCAGGATTACGTCGGTAGTAACAATATCAACCTCCTTGTTCCCTGTGGTCAATTCGGTACGCGTCATGATGGTGGTAAGTCTGCTGCTAGTCCTCGTTACCTTTTCACCAAGTTGGCCAAGATTGCTCGTACTGTCTATCACCCCGATGATGACGAAATTCTGGAATACTTGATTGAAGAAAACAAGCCTATTGAACCCAAGTGGTATATCCCTATTATTCCCATGGTTCTTGTGAATGGTGCAGATGGTATTGGTACCGGTTGGAGTACTAGTATCCCCAATTACTGCCCCAGAGCTATTGCAGAAAACCTTAAGCGTTTAATGAATGGTGAAGAGTTAGAAAAAATGACTCCTTGGTTCAGAGGCTTCAAGGGTGAAATTGTCGCCACCAGCGAAAGTGGTAAATACATTTCCAATGGTGTTGCAAATATCACCGAAGAAGGACACATCAAGGTCACTGAATTGCCCGTGCGTTTGTGGACTGACAACTTTAAGGATAACTTGGAATTGATGCGTGAACCTAAAGATAAAAAACCAGAAATCAATGTGCTTGTAAGTAAAAAGACAATGTGTATTACAAATAAGCAAGTATGCTAACGATCCTCTCTATTGTATTAGGATTTCACCAACAATTCTACTGATATGGCTGTTGAATTCACCATCGAACTTGATGAAAAGAATTTATCCAAGGCGGAAGATATGGGATTACTTAAGGCACTCAAGATGACCAACAATATCAACACCACCAACATTGTCTGTTTCGATAAGGACGGTAAAATTAAAAAGTACAATTCCGCTGAAGACATTTTGAAGGAATTCTACGAATTACGTTTGGAATATTATGCCAAGAGAAAGGAACACTTGATCTACGTATTAAAGGACGAGTTTGAACGCCTTGACAATAAGGCCAAGTTTATCGACCTTGTTATCAAAAAGCAACTGGTTTACATTAACCGCAAGGAAGAAGACGTTATTGCGGATATGAAGAAGTTTGGATTAAAGCCCATCTACCCTCGTAAGAAGAGTGCTTTGATCGTTGACGAAGAAGAGAACGCCAATCAAGACGGTAGTGGATATGAGTATCTCTTCAGTATCAGCGTCCGTGGTTTCACTGAACAAAAGGTAAAGGAACTTATCAAACAGAAGGATGCCAAATTCGTTGAGCTGGAGGAAATTCAAGGAACTCCTCCAAAGACTTTCTGGCGTAGAGACTTGGATACTTTATTAGAACAATGGGATGACTTGCTTGCTGAGGATGAGGCACTTGCTAAACAAGCCAAACCTATTGCTGCCGCAAAAACCGCCAAGAAGAGAAAGAGAGTAGTGAAGCCAAAGGCGAAGGTGGAGTCTAGTGAGAGCACTCCTATGGACGTTGACGCCTCTTAAATACAAACATCATTGCTTAATACTATATACTTAAATACCAAACGTTCAAATCCTTGTTAGAATATTAATAAATAAAAGGCTTTTTTTTTTTAGCATAAATGAGTGACAAGTAGCAAAAGCTCACTTATATGTCTGGAGGTGGCTATTTTTCTTTACTTTGTACTTCTTTCCCATACACAAACATAACTTGATTGATATGGTCTGCATTTGTACTATTTGCACTGATGTTTTAGACTCAATGTCAGACATGCCTTGTTGCATCCCTTGCGGGCACACATTTCACACACAGTGGTAAGAAGTTTAAGAATCTCTTTCAATTTTCAAGTTACAACAACTCAAATGTTCAAAGTTTACGGGCGTGGCTGAATGTCGGGACGACCTGTCCTCTTTGCAAAAAGAGCACTCGGAAAGAGTTGATCATATCCCCCTTATACATATCTACAGACGAGGACGTCAATAATAAGACCAACGAGGAGCTAAAAAAGATAGCGATAACCGAAAAATCAAAAAGAAAGACTGCCGAGAACATATTGGAGGAGTCGAGAATGGCAAATAAGTGGCTGAAGGCAATAAATGACAAACAACAAAAGGAGATCAAGGATATGGGTGTAACGTATAATAGGGATCTAAATATCATGAAAAAGTAGGTGCTGAACGTAATATAATCTAAGCGACAAGTCTGATTATACATCTATAGACACCGAGACAATATCAATGACAAGCTCATCAAAGTAAAAACAAAGCTAGGGGGGGAAATAGACGTCTTACGGAACGAACGAAATGATCTCAGTTCACAGTTGGTCAAATTAAAGTCAACCGTTAGTGCGAGACAATCCACCATAGACAACCTGAAGACATATGCAGACAAAGTTAGCGCGCAGTTAGCCAGCGCAGTCATGGAAATGGATGTGAAGAATAAGAAGTTAAAGGAATTACGGATGGAAAATCTTGATATCAGTACAAAATTGAATACTGCTGAAGTCACTGTCAATCTTCAGCAAGCTTCAATCAATGCCTTACAGTCTACTCGAGACACACTTAGTGAGCGATTGACTAAAAACGACGCACTAGTCAACGAGAAGGAGGCTGAAATACGAACCTTGTCTACAGAACGAAGGGACATTAATTTCCAACTTTTTAACGCTAAAGGCACCATCAGGATAATGCAAGCCGAAATAGATATGTGGAAAAGGCTTTTTCTCTTAAGGGCAGGTCTATTGGACAAAACTATTTCAGAAAATATGCGTCCTTCCATTGAAAGACCACCATTCCGACCTTTGATTCATAGCCCGACTACTAGTTTTCCAATTAGCAGTTATTTGTTCCCTCGACTTCAAATAAATGATGGCAAAACTACTGGTGACAATTCTTTGCAGCTAGAATTGACTACAAAACAAGCTGAAAATCAAGCAAAATCCAACACGCATGAGTCAGAGGAGTCTCGTTCCTCAGCAGATGATTTTACCAGTGCATTGCTTGACAACCCTTGGAAGTTTGTAAAGTCTGACTATTCAGTTCAAAGTAGTGTAGACTCCGTACTTGCTGAATCCGGTGGTATTATCAAAAGCCAAGATAGATGTGGTGATACTATCGAATCGAAGAAATACCTCACCAAAAGCGATTGCATATTCAGAGACGTTGATCCAATTTCAAGTGGATTCAGTACCCTCGTGCATGATGACACTTGCACCGGAGCTAAGGATACAAATGCTTATATCTCGAAGTTTGGAGGATTTACATATCGTGGATATTATATAGGCAATTCTGAGATGAAAGACACTAGCGTCTCAGCAAGCACATTGTAATATTTTCGTACGTAAAAGCTCTCATGGTAAATAACAGCGCCATGGATTGGGCTGCTAACCATATAATAATATGTTTGTGCTATGTGCGAGACCAAAGTTTTATTCTGAAAATATATAATAAATGTATCAAGTATTCCCATTACGTAGAAACGAACATAAAAGTTGAATGATTGATAGAATAGCCAATGATTAATTGAAGGTCTTAAAGACGTTGCTTCAAATCGCAGTCAATCTATTACCCTCATAACAAGGACTCTACCACCACTAGGATCAAAATTACAGGTGCTTGCATCCCGAATTTTGGAAATGGCACTGTAAATGGTACATAACGCCATGGATTGTTGTAATTTTTATGTATGCATTAGATCTAGTTCTCACAGCAAAAACAATATTGTGAAAGCTTTTACAATGACAAAAAATGGAATCCCTTCAAGACAAGATAATAAGTGTGTACGTTCCCCCCAAGCCTGATCTGCCCATCATCAAGCCTGAGGATTTGAATGAATGGTTCATTTCCATTCATTTCTGTAAGGCGAAAAAAATAAATGGTCCGTTTTGCGGTGCTGGCGTGAGTAAATCGGCTTTGTAAGAGTAGTGGCAATAGTATATGTTCGGAATAGCCAATGATTAATTGAAGGTCTTAAAGACGTTGCTTCAAATCGCAGTCAATCTATTACCCTCATAACAAGGACTCTACCACCACTAGGATCAAAATTACAGGTGCTTGCATCCCGAATTTTGGAAATGGCACTGTAAATGGTACATAACGCCATGGATTGTTGTAATTTTTATGTATGCATTAGATCTAGTTCTCACAGCAAAAACAATATTGTGAAAGCTTTTACAATGACAAAAAATGGAATCCCTTCAAGACAAGATAATACTTCAGTGTGCAAGTATAATGTAATCGAACAAGACCGCACCACAGTATGACGGACATCAATTAAGAGCTAAAAAGAGTATGTTTTATCACAACTGCTTTAGAAGCACAATAATACAGGTCTTTAAACATTGTTAGCAAAAAGATCTCACTTCTGCGTAAACAAGGGATATGGCTTCTGCTTTGTGTACAAAGCAGGCGAGTGATTGAATCTAAGCAAGCATGTGAATGGTAAGGTTGCGACAACAACCATAGTCTTGAGTGAACGGTATATGAGTGGCAAAAAAAGGGTTTCTCGTTTATTTTTATCTTTTTTTCTTTTGAACATTATTACAATTTAGTCGACATGGTCTTCATTTGCACCATTGGTACCGATGTTTTAGAATTACCAGGCGAATCTTGCAGCATTCCTTGTGGACACACATTTCACAAAAGATGGTATGTTTGGTACTCCTCCCTTCCTTCTGTTAATTCCGGGTTTTAATGATTTAAATGACGAAAGTTTAGTAGCATGGCTGAATGTTGGAGCGAACTGTCCGCTTTGCAAAAAAGCTACTCGGAAAGAGCTTATATCAGGCCCAATATACCTATCCACAGATGAGCTTCTTTAATTCATAAAGAGAGAATAAATTTTAATGTGCTTGATTTTTTGTTCGCATTTTGATCACAGCACCATTGATATCGATTCATTTCTGTCCGGCGAAAGAAAAATGAATGGTTCATTTCCATTCATTTCTGTCCGGCGAAAGAAAAATGAATGGTTCATTTCCATTCATTTCTGTCCGGCAAAAGAAAAATGAATGGTTCATTTCCATTCATTTCTGTCCGGCGAAAGAAAAATGAATGGTTCATTTCCATTCATTTCTGTCCGGCGAAAGAAAAATGAATGGTTCATTTCCATTCATTTCTGTCCGGCGAAAGAAAAATGAATGGTTCATTTCCATTCATTTCTGTCCGGCGAAAGAAAAATGAATGGTTCATTTCCATTCATTTCTGTCCGGCGAAAGAAAAATGAATGGTTCATTTCCATTCATTTCTGTCCGGCGAAAGAAAAATGAATGGTTCATTTCCATTCATTTCTGTCCGGCGAAAGAAAAATGAATGGTTCATTTCCATTCATTTCTGTCCGGCGAAAGAAAAATGAATGGTTCATTTCCATTCATTTCTGTCCGGCGAAAGAAAAATGAATGGTTCATTTCCATTCATTTCTGTCCGGCGAAAGAAAAATGAATGGTTCATTTCCATTCATTTCTGTCCGGCAAGAAAAATGAATGGTTCATTTCCATTCATTTCTGTCCGGCAAAAAAATGAATGGTTCATTTCCATTCATTTCTGTCCGGCAAAAAAATGAATGGTTCATTTACAGCCATTGAAATTTCCTGGTGAATATCTGCAAAAGCGTTGAAGGTCCACCGGTGGGTGTATTATTGCAAGCTTCTTTAATTCATAAAGAGAGAATAAATTTTAATGTGCTTGATTTTTTGTTCGCATTTTGATCACAGCACCATTGATATCGATTCATTTCTGTCCGGCGAAAGAAAAATGAATGGTTCATTTCCATTCATTTCTGTCCGGCAAAAAAATGAATGGCTCGTTTCCATTCATTTCTGTCCGGCAAAAAAAATGAATGGTTCATTTCCATTCATTTCTGTCCGGCGAAAGAAAAATGAATGGTTCATTTCCATTCATTTCTGTAAGGCGAAAAAAATAAATGGTCCGTTTTGCGGTGCTGGCGTGAGTAAATCGGCTGTGTAAGAGTAGTGGCAATAGTATATGTTTGTGATAAACTTTGGCTTCTCTGTTTAAGGCATCCTACATATATATGCACTGTATAATGGAAGATGATATTTCAAGGGAAAGTCGAGGATTTATGTAAACGTTTATTGGGACCTAGGTGAAAGTGAGGGCATTGGTGGAAAATTAAAATTGGGGCACTGTCATCACTTTCATTTTGAACAAAGGTTTTGAATTACAACAACCATACATTGAGTATTTGTTTGGGTGACACAGGAAGAATTACTCCTTTAAAACTCGACTCTATTCAGAAGAAATTTATATTGGTGAGACCTTTACGTCTCGGTAACTACAGTTTGAGGATAAATGTACTTATACAAACATACCTTTCATCAAGAACAAGGTCCCTCACTATTATCAGAGTAAAAGGGAGGGTTTTCCATTTTTTTAACATACGCAACTTGTTCTAGAAAGTTTAATGTACTTAAATGTGGGAGCCCCTTTTCCATTTATTCGCATAGCGTTTTCTAGAAACCGGATGAATAATTAAATCGGGACAAAAACAACATATACCTCCATCTCTCTAGCCTCGAAGCATCGTTTGTAGATACGTCAAGAGAACTTTTTTTTTACATTATTGATTTAAAACAATGCACACTCTTCCATGTATTCACTCTACAATAAACTCTTAATTATCAAAAGCTTAAACTCATCTCAGAAGAAATTTGATAAAGTTTATTTCAACATGCATGAGGTGTTGGCTGGCGTACAGTTGATTTTCTTTCAGACCCGAGATCTTGGTCCTATGCTATGTATGACAAACAATGAAATCGCTTTCCACTAATCATATTCAATGTCAATAGCAGGGAAATCCATCCTTTATCATAAATAGAGTTTTTCTTATCGTTTGTTTTTCTTTCCTGTTCTCTCTCCTGTAGCTTTATCAAACTTGGCTTTTCTCTCTCTCTTTTTCTCATGACACTATCAACTCCAGTATCAAGTAAAAAAAAAGCATTTGTATACACTTGCGCTTACTGCGACAAAAATCTTGATCGACCAAGTGCGTTGAAAACAGATGTATTCTCACATACAAAGGAAAAGCCGTACCGATGTTCAAAGTATGACAATTTACTTGATAAAAAGCTTCTCACTTAATAAAGTTTACAAATCATTTTAATCATTAAGTGCTGCCTGCGCTTGAAAGTCTTTGTGGTCTCGAATTTACGTAGACATATGAAGCTCCACGATAGGGAGAATAGCACAAATGATAACTGTATAAAAATAAGTGCCAAGGAACGCATCTATCGCATTCGTCAACTCGTAAGCAAAAAACATTTTTCACCAGCTGCGTCACCAACAATTTACGAGCTTGATATTTTGGCTTTTCTGGACAGTCTTACTTTCACTGAAATGTGAATTTATACTGCAGTGTTTTTTTTTTTTTTAAAAAAAAAAAAAAAAAAAAAAAATCATGTCCACATACTTTAAATGACCATCAATAAATTATTACTCAGTTTCATATTTCAGAATTCAAAATAAGCGCACAAGTATCTACGATCATCTAATAAACTATTATACTAGTTGATAATAATCAAGCTATCATTATCTGTTAAAAAAAGCAATAAAAGCATGGTTTTATAGCAAAATTAGTTGAATTGCGAATAATATTCCTTACATGAAGCATTTTCAAAAACCAAAGATAAAATGGTTGGATTTACCAACCTATTCCACTCACTGTACCTACATCAATAAAATACTGACCTCCAAACCTTTAAAAAAACACTACACTCCGTGAATACGTTGCCGATGCGACTACGTAACCTTCATATCGCCTATGCACTAAATTCAAAGATCTTAAAGTATTGAAGAGGCTTACTTTAGATAACTTAAACTTTATTTTCAGAGTACTGTGCGACGCAGATTACCTACATTTCAAAGCTTGTCACCAAACAAAACGCATCTCTTTCGATAAACATGCTCGATTTAAACCAGAAAACTGTAGTTCCTGAAAAATCGCCAGACTTTGACTTTTTCCGGGACAATACTCTAAAATGTTGGACACTAGAGTATTTTACACGGCATATGGCGCAACAACAGGTTCAAACCTTTTCGTGCAGACGCTTTGTATAATATGTTTAGAATGCGTCTCACCAACATAAGCACTTTTACAAAAGACGAGGAAGTAAACAACACGTTTCATTTATACTAGAAAAGAATGTAAGTCGAAAGATAAAAAATTCTTCTCAGTCACTAAAGTGAATAGTCAAAGCAACCCGAAAAAAGAAAATATTCAGCTGAATCAGATATAGAAACTTCAATACCAACAAACAGAGCTGATTTATCACCAACCCGTGTAAAAGCGTAAGTATTAGCAATAAAATCAAGTCAAACGCCTAACAGCTGCATTTGCAACTACTTAGGAATCAGATTTGCAAAGTCCATCACCGAAAGACGTTTTCAAATCACCATCATTCCAGTATGAAAGGGTGAGTATGAAGCATTAAAATTAACACAGAGGTCTTACAGTTGCAAGTGCAATAACATAGGAAGTCTGTTGGGATGATACTGCTGGATTTTTCCAGTGAAGAAGAAGAGCAAGTCGAAGTTAATACAACCGTTTGGAAGATGTGGGAAAAAGTTTTGACAGAGGTTCAACAAGGCGAAAATCAATACAGGTGAGTATTTTAGCCTGAGGGAGACAAAATGCCAAACTCGAATTTTTTTTTTTGTGTAGCCTTGAAGCCTTGAATATTATTCAACTTGGAAAAAGTTCTCATTTGACAAGGAAATACTATCCAGAAGATCTGGTTGAGGATACAGGATTTGTTATCAAAGAGATTCCTGATTTTTTCACAAATGATCAAGACTTCTATTCTGAAATTTTTGATGTTATTGTAAGACTTTCACTTTTTCACTGAACTACGTACATTCTCTTACTATGAAAGAAATTATAGTGTTTCGAAGACCAAAAAATCGCCACAGACATGTTGGCTGAAGAGTATTTGAAAGTGTATAAATCAAAAAATCCTTTCAAACAATTTTTTTACACAGTAGTGAAAACATTGTACGTATTCGTTTTGACTTTTCCCTCCCCTATCTAATGTAATTTCTCTGATAGTGTCTCTGAAATGTTGTTTAAGCGAAATCGTGATATTTCTCGTCGTGAAATTGGGTTCAATAATCATGTCATTTGGCCACTGCTTATAGGAATGTCACAGCATATGAAAAATTGGATACAAAATTCTCAGTTGGAGAAATACGTTTACGATCTATGCGCAAGGAATTGAGGCTAGAATTGGGGCGTAACAATCTTTATTATAACGCAGATGGCATTTTTCACAATAGCACGCACGATGTAGAAATTGCAATTTTGGAGACAACTGGACCGTTTGCTGTATCAGATAATTCCAAACAGGCCTACGACTATCTGAAAGCTGGATATGGTCTAATTTCTATGCTTCACTATATCGGTCGTACTTATTGCTATGGTAATTTTAATACATTCACAAAAATCGGTGTATATTTCATACAAGTTACAGGTAAGACCATTTTAAACCTTCGATTGTCTAAACGTCAACCTACTGTATCGTGTATAGATTTAAAGTTGAGAGTTTGGCGACTATCAATGCCAAAAAAGGAGGTGTATATCACCAATTGTCTTGGATCTGTTACATTACCTGTAAAAGCAAGAGACTGTGAGGAACAGCTAAGAAAATTAGTAAATTTACTCTGGTTTGCAAAGGTAATGTTTATTTAAAAGTTGCACAAGATAGAGATTATTCACGAAAGCTGTACTAGAGCATGATGGAAGAAACCTGCAAAGAGATCAGTCGTCTGGAAAAGTCACATGTGAGAAATAGAGCAAAGAAAAATAGGAAGACGGCTGGGCATGAAGATGTTTGTGAGTTGCCCACATACAGCCAAGCTGGGAAATATTGGTCGATTCAGAAAATAAATTAGTAACTGTAAAAAAAATATTTGGGCTTACTTTTTAAAGACATTGATGAAAAACCAAAAATCAAATGGCTCATCGATATCTCAAAAATATGCCTAGGGTAAATGCTCACCTGCATTAAATAGCCTCAGCGATAACCAAGGCGGAGATTTTCTTCATTGTGTTGTAGTTGTTATTTTGCGTGAAAACAAAGCACAGCGTTTCCCAGTTTCTCTGAGACCTTCTAATATTTTTTTAAAATTCAAGACGGCGGCCATGTCTCTGTTCCATAATTTTGAACAATTTACGTTCATGCATCTACGTCGAATTAGAAATGTCATTATCAAGGCATTTTATCTCTTTAAACCAACACGTATTACATACCTCAATAATCCATGACAGACAACCTTTGGAGCGACTGTTCTTTTATGTGGTCTAGGATTAGGAATAGTCTTGAACTTTTCTAGTGCATGTTCGCACTCAGGGCAGAAAGATGAGGTTTTAAACTCGTCTATGAGAAAAACCGGAAACCCATTTTTCTTCAACATACGAATCAGACCCTTGTTTCTCGTTGGTTCTTGGAATTTCACGTTTGGGGCGGACCAATTTCCGATCACCAACATTGACCCTTCTTTAAATTTTCTTCTCAGTCTTCTTACCAAATCGAGGTCATCCTTATCGTAGTAAATCTTGCTGGAGAACTTCATTTTTCTGAACGGTAACAGCTTCAATTCTTGTAATAGTTGACTAGCAACTTGTTTCAGATTGTTGTCACTATCATTATCATCAAATATTTGCCCAATAAGACCGATTAATGTATTCTTTACCGAATCGTCTAAGCGTATGGATATGTGGCTTTGTTTGAGCATGATATCTAGATAGTTTGCATATAAATCCAAAGTACCAGACTCGTCTGCACTCTCTTTTTGGGGGAAATAGCCACGAATGTGTGCAACAAATAGGTCCCCAAAGTACAAATTACCTTTCCCTTGTATCGAAAATTCGTTTAGGTAGTCAGGGAAATAACGTCGGTTATGCTTCATAGTTTCATTTCCGTAATATTCTTTTAGAACAGGTGTAGCCAACGCTCTTGCTTTGATGTAATTTCGAAATTTTTCGATATTAATTGTGGCTGATACGGTCTTGGATAAATCATTCTCTGCATCTCTTACAATCCCTGGCTTGAGTGTCTTGCTCAAAACTTTGAAATGTCTTGCCAATCTGGTTCTTGAATTTTTGGAGTATATTAACACCTGACGCTCTTTTTTATTGCTTGTTTCTTTCATACAAAAAAGAATATCTCGTCTACCAGGATCAATCAAAACGTATTTGCCTTTGTTGCTCTTTAATTCCTCCTGGTTGACTCTTTCAATATACTTGAGCTCGTCATCGGATACCCTTTCTTTGGTCTTCTTGTTTGAAACTCTTTTGCCCACTTCAAAGTTCTGCTTCAAAATAGAAACCCCAACACCATCTGTTTCCAGTGTTCCTTGGAACCTCACTGTCTTGTCCGTTCCTTGAGCCTTGAATGCCTTCTTATCCTTATAAGCCACGTTTTCCCAAGTCTTCCATTTGTCATCCGCCTTGTAAGTTTTTGCTTTTTGTAGCAAGTTATGATGGACAATTTTACTATCCAGCGTTATATAGGATGGTATAAAAGATGTTCGAAGAGGAAAGCAGTTGATTTTGCTTCCATGCTCATTTTCGAGAAACTTGACAATCACGTAAAAGGCCTTGAAATGATTTTCTGGGTGAGCTTTGACATCATAGTAAATCGAATTTTTCTCAAATTGGTAAGTGCGCGGATAAGTTGCCAGAAAAGCTTTTATCCACGATATCGCTTTTTCATCCAAGAATTCGGTATTGGGGGCTTGTTTTCTTGATAAAGCTTCCTTTACATTAGCGATATGTTTAAAGATCTCATTTTGGCGGGCTGCTTTTAAAGCTTTTTCTGTAGCTCCTACTTCTTTCATTCTTTGGTTCAAAGTATCCACCTTTTCGTTCTTCTTGCAAAGCTTATTCAAAAACATACGAAATTTGTTTCCAAATTGAGCAATGATGTTATTTCGATAAGCTGTACTAATTTTCGTACATTCATACAATGCGACTTGTTGGGCATACTTAAATGAACGGGGTGCGTAATCAGCATCTTGACAATATGAGGTTTTGTGGCGCGAGATTAAGTGGCGGAAGTTGGCTGTCCTTGCTTTCACGTTTTTATCTAAACTAACACGATCGATAAGAGCTAAGAAAACCTCCACAAAAAAGTCCTTGTTCACACAGTCTGCTAGGTTGAAATCGGTAGAAGCGCTCATCTCCTTCAGAAATATGTATTTTGAAAATCCAAAGGTATGTGTGACGAGTGTGTTAACTTCCTCGACTAGATTGTACAAAGGGCGTAAATAGCCTTTTTTCCATATATTATCAACAGTCGTTTTAATCGCAAGGATCCTTTTGCTTGAGTTTGCAGGCGATGCACTTGCTGAACTTGCTTTTGTAATATCTTCAGGAGTGGCAGCATCGTCAGGACCTGACACGGACTTTGACACAATCATACTTTCTGAAGAGGTGGAGGAACTTGGCTTGCAAATAGTGGATTTTTTGAAAATATTGTCTACAAAGTCGTCACCACTACCGTCGCCCAAATTGCGGCCGTCTGGCGTAGTGACCCGTCTTCTCTTGATTGACTTGATAGGTTGTTGAAAGTCTTCCAAACCATCGTCAATGTCTAGGACTGTTATATATTTGATTAAGTTTTGAGTCAGTGCTTCAAATGAGGACATATAGCACTTCTAATATCTACCTGAAGCACGTTTTTTGTCAATTTTTGAATGAGTGGAAGCGTACTTTTGCCTCCCTTTCTTTTTCACGTTGGAGCTCATGATAAGAGATAAGTAAAGGGTGAGAGAGCGAGAAGAGATGAGTGTTTGTACAGAAGACAACAATTTTAATCATATATACTGTGAGGTAAGGGGATACCGCAGTTCCAATGCAACACCCATGAAACGCCCATGAAACGCCCATCGTGGTCACCAAAGGCTGTGTATGTTTGGAGAAAATAAAAATAAGTCGTTTGTCAAAGGCAAATATACAACCTCTAATGGCTGGAACTACATAAGCTTATTTTCTAGTTCATATCAGAAGTTTGCGAGGCTCATGCATATGAACATAAGTATTTCAGTAGACATGGTATGAGCTTGAATATATCCTTTATTCAGCAGAAATATTTTGACTGGTTTGAAATTTGTAGGTTTAGGGAGGGAGTTCATATCTGTTATTTGTTTATGCCACAAACCACCACGCAATTGATCACAGGATGATTTTGGCCAGATATTTAAGGCTGTGCTTGACTTTTATGATATCTTATTAAATAAGATATCATAAAAGTCAAGCACAGCCTTAGATATAAAAGAATCAAAAGCATTTACCTTTTCAACGAGATGCTAAATCATTCTATTTACATCTTTGGAGAGTATTTGCAATTAGGATACGTGTCTACGTACTCGTTTTAAACGTATAAAGCATCTTTTATTGACGCCCTAATTTATGTATATGAGCATTTATACAAGTATGTGTTTCCTCGAAATATAAAGGTCAAATGAATGGCGAGTAAAGTGCAAGTTCAAAACATCGCTCGGCTATAAACTTATGCACGTATTTTTTTTCCGTTGTTGCTAGTTGAATGAATACAATTTAATAGTTCTGAGCTTTCCTGTATCATCGAAAAGAAGTGAAGGGAACAATACTCTTCCGTGCTATTCTGATCATCTTAATATCACCCAATCTAATTTTGATTCTTCACCAATTTTTATTTTGTTACTCACCATATCATTTTTCAGTGATCACCATATTATTTTTTGGGAATCGCCATTTTAATTTTCACGTCAACCAATATTTTCCAGCTTGCCCACATATTTCAAACAAGATTCTGTTGTCAAACTTGATACCAAACACAGATACATAAAAAATTCAGATGAACTGATAATGAAAAGTTCTCCACTGGGACCAGACGATCAATAAATTGTATTCCTGGGTTGTAATGACCTTGCGTTTTTGTATTTAATGTATTTAAGAGATATCTGCGTGAATCAAATATATGCTCATATTAAAAGTTTTAATAGTAATAATAGTAATGAAAGAAAGTCTAAATGTTTATTGTAGCGTTATTTATAATTCGTTATTAAAATCCATAACGTATCTGGATAGTTCCGCTATCAATATTAAGTAGTTGCATGAGCCCAAATCAGGATTATATGTATTAAGCCATTTACTGTACTCCGATTTTTTCAATAAAAATATATTATCGTTGATATCATCAAGACATTCGGACATCTTTGGCGTAAAGCCATTAATATTACAAAGGTAATGATGATACCAATAGCAAACATTCATTATACGATCCTTGGCCAACGAAGAGCAACTTTTATCCCAAGAAACAGTGTGTGTCTTCACAACCTCGTACTCGGTGTTCATGTAACAGCCGTACCAGATCCTTTTTGGTAAATACCTATACAAATATTCCGAAAAAAAAGTTAGGTGTTGCGATTGCCAAATGGTGTTCTTCAACATACTGTTTCTGGTCATACTGTCTAACAGTGAGATGACCCAAGCAAAAGAAGCACATGAAGCCATTTTTGTTCATAATATCACAATATATGATATGCCATTTACTGTACTCCGATTTTTTCAATAAAAATATATTATCGTTGATATCATCAAGACATTCGGACATCTTTGGCGTAAAGCCATTAATATTACAAAGGTAATGATGATACCAATAGCAAACATTCATTATACGATCCTTGGCCAACGAAGAGCAACTTTTATCCCAAGAAACAGTGTGTGTCTTCACAACCTCGTACTCGGTGTTCATGTAACAGCCGTACCAGATCCTTTTTGGTAAATACCTATACAAATATTCCGAAAAAAAAGTTAGGTGTTGCGATTGCCAAATGGTGTTCTTCAACATACTGTTTCTGGTCATACTGTCTAACAGTGAGATGACCCAAGCAAAAGAAGCACATGAAGCCATTTTTGTTCATAATATCACAATATATGATATCATCGTGGGCTTTACAAGCCGAAACCTCACAAGGTCTACCAGTGTTGAATGTTTTCTCAAACCAGCAAAGACAGCGGGTATTTCTTGCCTCAAGGTGTTGAATGTATCGCTCGATTTGAAGATATACTAGTTTTTTTTCTGACCAAACACGCTTGCTTCTAACGGAACTTTGCAAAATATGATTGCTAATAATGGTAGTAGGTGAAATAGCTATTTCTGAGGAAGGAGAAGAGAGAAGAGAAGAAGAGGAAAGTGCAGAATGAACCTAAAAATAGCCAAAGGTTAGTGATCTGAGCTATGAAAGAACCGCTTGTTCACTACTACTAAAAGTCAGTCCTTTCTTACCATAGTATTTCACTGTCTGTACAATTCACTGATTTATCCATGTTACGTTTATTTTACAACATGACCTTCTAGACAATAGACTCTATCAGTTCTCCAACGACGTCAATCCTATAAAAGGATTCAAGTTTTGAGGACAAAATTCAGTCTCTAGGGTCAATGTTGTTCAAGTTCTTGAACGCTGTCAATCCTATGAAAGGATTCAAGTTCTGAGAACTACGCGGGCCTAATGGTTTTCTAACTTTTAAGTTTCTTCACGGTTGTCCCATTAAGCGCCGTAAGAGCTATTGCAAAGAGAGAAAAATTGAAGCAGTGTGGGGAAAATTTAAAAAGAGTGGACACGTAAGCCATAAATAAATTTTATCACGTTGATGAATTTCTTAATTGGGTTGGGGGCCTCCCGCTTTCAAACAAAAAATATTGATCTCCACCTCTAGTGGGCTCGTACAAAGCACTTCGAGCTCTAAATGAATTGCTTTTACCAACTTCGCACGCAAAAAAATAAGAGCACAAAGAACCACCTCAGAATAAACCATGTTCGTCCATCTACGACAGTACTTCATTTGCACAAATTCTATTGAATGCACACAGTCATCCACTTGGCTCTACGTTCTTTTATCAATAGATTAAGGTGAGCTTTGTCTTTGTCTCAGCCCTGACAGACCAACTTTAAGTCAACCAATGAGAGGCAGCAATTCAAGCATTTCTCCTTTTGGCATAATATGACACACCCAAAGTAAACACTTCAAAACACATCTCCTTCAGAAAACGGGCCCCATTTTAGTATTAGTGAATTCATTTAAAATAATTTAAAATATTTTACGTGCAATATTTCGATTTTCTCTTGCTAACGCTTACACCCGTACTAGAAATAAATAGTAATAGTAAGCTGATAGAAATGTTTTAAACTTTACATGAAATCCGATATAATCTCAAGTTCATTACGATGCATAAATACCAAAGGCAGTTGGAATATTTACTAGTATTGTTTTATTTATAAGTTTTAATAATATCCCCCATGAAATCGATAAAACTCCAGGTGTGAAAGACGTTAACGAGCTGCACTTAGAACTAATCCCTATTACACCTTGATGAGAATCAAATCGTCACTAAGCCTTGTCTAAAAACGTCACTTTCCTCCCAGCCTTGATGTATACCAACACCGTCCATCTTTTGACATTATACGCTGACAAGAAATACGTTAGCTGCCTTCTTTGAATACAAAAAGGATACGCTTCCTCTCACTACCTCTGTTCTTCAATTGAACGAACTTTCACTCTCATCCATCGTTTTACGTTGAACACTGAAATAAAAAACTGTTGAGTCTCCATGCATCCAAAATCAACTCTATTCCATCCTTGCTACTTCCAACTTGCTTATATTCAAGACCATTCAACGCATTGGGAAAAAAACTTCCTGTCTACAATCACTCAACTGATTCAAAGCATCCATGATAAAATTGTTTCTGAGAAAAAAGATTAAGGAAAAGACAATAAAAAAAAAAAAAATTAGACACACATTTAAAAAAAGTCATACTGTTGGAAGAATAAACAAAAAAATCAAAAAGGGTTTATTCTTCTTCGCTTCAAAGAAGCATTGAGGCTCCTGACCCTGGCCTTGCTGCGAAGGACAGCCGCCTCATACACGGCTTGGATTGTCAAGGTCTCAGCCTCGGCATCATCGATTTCCGCCTCTATCGAGAGGATTTCAATGTCCCTTTGGCTGAGACCTGATTCAGCCGATGTTGTTGACATCGGGCCAGGAACAGGAACGGAAGGAGGGGCGACAAAGGAAGGAATGGTGGGGTGGTGAAGGGAGGCGAAGTCTGAGAGAGAGAGGGAGGGAGCGCGAGTGGGAGCAGGAGCAGGAGCGGGAGCAGCAAAAGAAGAAGGAATGGTGGGGGGGAAGGCGGAGGGAGAGAGGGAGGAAGAACCAGCGGCAGAGAAGGAAGAGGGTGGGGCCCTCGTGGCACCAGAGGCGAGGGAAACAGCAGAAAAGGAGGGCGAAACGGGGATGGTGGTGGCGGAGGAAGCCAGAAGAAGAGCGGAAGAAGAGAAAGCGGGAAGAGTGTTGGCGGCAGAGGAGGGGCCAACAGGAGCAGGAGTGGGGAGGGCCGGGTTCTTTCCGTAATCCACGGAAGTCTTCCCGTCGGACTGCACAGAGCCAGCCACAGCCCAGGCTCGCCCACTCACCAACTCCACCTTGTTCAGGTACTTCCAAAAAAAGTCCCTGGCTTCCTCCACCGTCTTGAAATGGGCAAACGCCATTCTGCACAATAAATTAACACGTTATTAAATTAATCATAATGGGATTCCGTGAATAAACACTTACTCCAAATTCTTGGGCTTCATTATGTGCACGAATTTGACACCGGTGGCCTTCTCGAGGAGGGTTTTTAAATCCTCCACCGAGTCAGACCGGTGCACGTTCACAATCGTGACAGATTGCTTTCTTTCTTTCGTGAAGCAGCATGTTCTGAGCAGAGATTGTTTAGACATTTTGGATAAAAATTACAAATGAAAATAATAAGGGGGAAGGGAAGGAAGAAGAGAGATGAAACGTAAAAAGTATAGATGAAGGAGCATAAAAGATAGTTGGGAGTCCTGATCCACACAGGTTGCCTCTTGTGTGACAAACCTTTTCCTCTTGGGTGATGTCTACTACCTAAAGTCTTCAATCAGTACCTTTTTGAGAGGGAAAGAGCGCGGAAAAACCTAATCTCTTTGCGGCTGTAGAGATGAAGTCTTACATCGCGTAAGTACATCACTAAATTTATCCAGAGTGCACTTAATATAGGGAACAAATCCTTTATATTAACATTCATGATAGAGGAAATACTAGAAGAAAAAAAAGAAAAGAGAGCAGAAAGAAACACATATGTGGTCAATATTTATCGAAATATAAGCTAGTTTATCACAAAAGAGCCAGGAGATGATTAATTATTGACTGAACGATCTAGCTGGACGCTTGCCATTATATTGATATCTTATTATCCAAAAAAAAATCTGTGTGGATAAAAACCCCTAAGATAGTCACATGCGAAGACGTAATCAAAAAGGCTTTTTTTTTGTTTCTTTTTTCTTCCAAATTCTCCTTCTTCTGTTGTATGTTCCCAACAACAGCTTTCTTAATTTTTTTTCTTCTGTTGTATGTTCCCAACAACAGCTTTCTTAATTCTTTTTCTTCTGTTGTATGTTCCCAACAACAGCTTTCTTAATTCTTTTTCTTCTGTTGTATGTTCCCAACAACGGCCTTCTTAAATTCTCTTTCTTCTGTTGTATGTTCCCAACAACAGCTCTCTTTTACTGCTGGCAGGCTTTTTTTTTTTATATTATAAAAACGAAAACGAAAAATCAAGATAAACGAGCTGTAAGACTATGCTTTATGGTTTGCAGAACGTTCTATCCCAGACCCTCTTCCTCTTTGTGAATAGTCTTCATTCACTTTTCACCTCAACTTGTTACAATAAAGTCATGATTCCCAAGTATTGGGATTAGTTTTGTTAATCCATCAGAGGAGTGATTTATAGTGGCTTTTATTTTAAAATGTAACAACTTGCCCAACTTGCTACACGCCTTTTGTGTTGGAAGGGCCGTTTCATCTTGAAATGTTAATCTGCAACACCTTTGCGACTGTGTTGAGAGTGCTTCAACATAATTTCGCAATACCTGTTTCCATGTAAAGTTCAATAACGTTTACCTGTTCAACTAGCATTCTGTTATACCAATCCATCAGCGTTTTTTTCTTTTTCTTTTTTACAGATCAAACACCGTTTGAAGTAAATCAACCTAGCTGAAGCGTGAATATAAAACCTCTGCATTCCTTTCAGTCGGGAGTTGATGATCTTCAGTTTTTTAAGTTGAGGGTGATAAGTCGTCGTTTCTAAATTTCTAAATTAGGCGTGTACAGGGTAGCAAATCCACTAACTCAGTGTCAAACCACCAACGAATGTTTACTTTCACTCAACACCACATAATCGATGACCATAAAAACATCAAAATTGATAGTAAACATTGCTCAAAATATGGAAAAGTCTTTTATAAACCTTTCTCTACAATATACTTTTTATTCTTGGTGCAATATATCGACTTTTTTTCTTCTTTCTTCTATATCATAGATACACTCAATTTCTGAAATGATATTTTTGCAGTGGATATTATTACCCACTTAGTAGCCACTTGGTGTTAAATTAGTGAAAAATCCACTAAATTGGCAACAGCTACCGAGGTTTTGATTATAGTGTTGTCTTTTTGATTTACTTGGTGACATCTTTATTGTATTCTACAGACAATTCTAATTTTGCTTACTTATTACAACACGTTTGACTCTAGAGTAGAGAAAAAAGTGTATAATCGTTCTTCAGCTCTACACGATTCTGGCCGGCCAAGATCAAGAAAGGGATTACTTTATCCACTTTAACTAGCGCTTCAATTGCGAAAAAGATCAGCACTCGTTCCACTCCATCTACACTTTTATCTCTGAACACTTAAGTCCATATCCTTACCTTTGAATTAACGCGTTGGATTCCACAGTGTGTAACAACTAAAGTTTGTTGGCTTTGATTGTATTAATCGACTAGTTCTTTTGAGCTATTTAATCGTTGCTTAAGTTCAAAAGAGGATCGAAACCTTTAATTATGCGCACATGGGGTCAACAGTAACGTTCTCTTATGTTGTATTTCTGCTAGTTAAACGTCGTGCTCACTTTTAAGTCAAAAATAGTACTTTTGCTTTCCTCGACCGACTTTGAATCTAATTTTAAAAAACTGATTTTAGTCAACAGCCTTCACTTTGATCGCGTTGATCTTACTTTTTTTCACCTGACTCTTCAATTCATATTAAAAAGTTTGTAAGCCCACTTACTGCGATTGAAAACTGTTGATTTAATTCTGTCGATATTTATTTTTGCATTCCGTTTTAAGTAAATTTATTCAATTATTATCACACAGCTTTTTTGATCCTATCTCCATAAGTATCATGCTTAAATGTTTGTGTAACTTGGAAACATTACTAACCTTCAAAGGTTGAACGCATTGACCTACACGTGCTTTTATTGTATTTTTTCAAAAAAAAATCGCACAATACAGGGTTTGATTTGAAGCGAAAATGTAAAAGTGAAATGATTTTAATATTATATCGTCTCTTGTCGCAAAATAAAAAAATGCTGACAACTAAAACATGTTGTCTTTCTACACAATTAGACTGTAAACAAAGTACATATGATGAGTAAAACTATAATACGTTGTCTTTTTGCATAATTAGACCACAAACAAAGAACATTAGGACGTATACGGCCATAAAGTTTTAAGAGTATATGTCATGATAACAAAGTACAACATGACATTTATAATCGCTTAAACACATACGATATGACAACAAAGTACAACAGGAGATGTACATTCATGATTGTTTAAACACATACGATATGACAGCAAAGTACAACATGAGATGTACATTTATAATCGTTTAAGCACATACGATATGACAGCAAAGTACAACAGGAGATGTACATTCACAATTGTTTAAACACATCTGATACGACAGAACAAACTACAACACGAGTATGCATGTGTACAAAGTGCAGCAGAGGTATATAAAGCAACTGTCTTTTCCCCAATCTTTCCTTCGTTACTTTCTATCGATTGTATAATTCACTTGAATACCTTTTCTCTACTTTAAATGATGTCACCTCCTATTACCTCCCCCACAGGCTCACCTCGTTTGCAGGAAGTGCCAGCTTTGGAAACTTTGTCCATTAATCCCTATCTCGAAAGTTCAACGGAGAGATCTTTGGCTGACTTTTTCAAAATGTTGCAAAGCTTCAGTTCTCATGAAATATGTAAGTAGTCAATGTTCTGCGTTTGCATAAGATACACCTACCAACTTGTTTTACTTTAGCTGATGATAGTATGGGCTTAGATCCCGCCTTTTTCGAACGTAAGTTTAATATTTTATTAAAGCATGACTTTATTATTATAATATATAATAGTGTATTAATGAATATCACTTTGATTTAGATGGTCGCTTGAGATCTTCAAGCCCCGAGCTTCAACTGGGATACCCTGAGAATCATACTACTAGGCCCACTTCGGTGATCCTTAATGGTCCCGATTGTGCCTTTGGGTCTCGAAGTGGCCGTATCAGAGGTAGACTATATGCACATAATACCTAATTATGTTACATTCTTACTCATAGTTATTGTTTTTTTGTAGAGGAGTCACCTGACAGTTCTCCGGAGCCGCAAACTGATCGCAACCCTTCTGTGTCTCCCTCTCCCCCTCCTCGTCATTCGGTGATCCTTAATGGTCCCGATTGTGCCTTTGGGTCTCGAAGTGGCCGTATCAGAGGTAGACTATATGCACATAATACCTAATTATGTTACATTCTTACTCATCATTATTGTTTTTTTGTAGAGGAGTCACCTTGCAGTTCTCCAGAGCCGCAAATGGATCGCGGGCCTTCCGCGTCTCCCTCTCCCTCTCCCTCTCCCTCTTCCGGTGGTGACGTTGATGCTCCCACCGCTGCCGCCACTCCCACTCTTTCCTCTGTTGGAAGTCCCGTTTCCTCTCCCTCTCCCCCCTCTGGTCGATCCAAAAGAAGAATGTTTAACTATCCCTCCTCGTCTCCTCCTCCTTCCTCTTCCGGTGGTGCCGTCACCTCTCCCTCTTCCCCTCCTGGTCGCTTCAAGAAAAGACTTATTCGCCTTTCTCCCTCGTCGACACCGGAATCTCCTCCTCCTTCCTCCTCCAGTGGTGTCGTTGATGCTCACACCGCTGCCGCCACTCCCCCCGCAACTTCCACCACTGAAGTACCTACCCTTCCTAGAAGTCGTAGAGATTTTATTGCTCCTCCCTCTGCAGAGCAGACGTTCCGTGATCGGGATATATTTAATCCCACCTTCCACGGTTCGTCGAACATGCACATAGTGGATGACGATGCAACGGAGGACACAGTTCAAAATTTCCTTCTCGAACGTAAGTGAATAAAAGCTTAGTGATGCAACTTTTTATTAAGTACACTTTTTTTTTAGACGACGCAACTTGGGTAGCAGAAATGCAAGCTGCATTTGATGACGATGTTGAGTTTGAATACTATAACACTCCTCCCCCGACCTCACCTACTCCTCCTCCAGCCGCCGAAAACCCGCTTCAAGGAGGTTCATCTTCTGACCACTCTGGTCCTAGCCGCTCTTCTGCTGGTCCTAGCCGCTCTGCTGGCCCTAGCAACTCTGTTCCTGGCCGCGCTGGTCCTAGCCTCTCTGGTGCTAGCCGCTCTGGTTCTGGCCGCCCTGATCCCAGCCGCCCTGGTTGTGGCCGCTCTGCTGGTGCTAGCCGCTCTGGTTCTGGCCGCCCTGATCCCAGCCGCCCTGGTCGTAGCCGCCACTATGATAATTTTAATTCTTCGTCTCGTGGATCGGGATTTTCTCATTCCTATCGCAACTACGCGTTTTTTTCGCCTCAGCTATTGATCGCGATAGCAGCAGATCTCTCCCTCGCCTTTCGGCACCTCCCCAGGTGTTACCTTCTTCTTCTCCTGGAAGCACTCGCTTGCCCTCTGCTAATACTACCACCACTACTCCTACCACCACTGCCACTTCCGCTGCCACTGCCAATGCTCGTGCTCGTGCTGCCACTGCTGTTACTACTGCTACCGAGGTTCCTGCTGCCAATGCTCGTGCTGCCAATGCTCGTGCTCGTGCTGCCACTGCTGTTACTACTGCCAATGCTCGTGCTGCCAATGCTCGTGCTGCTGCCACTGCTGTTTCTACTGCCACTGAGGTTCCTGCTGCCACTGAGGTTCCTGCTGCCTCTGCAAATGCTCCTGCTACTGGCTCCTCTTCTGCAAGACCTGCTCCTTCGTCGTCTGAGCGCCCCGGTTCTCCCACTCTCGCCGAGGAAGGTAATACCCATATTTATCTCTTAACGCAGTAACTTGCATGCACTAACATCAACTCTTATATACAATAGAAGTAGCGCTGCTGTCCATTCCCGAATTTGTAGAATTATGCAACAATCGAGCTGAAAGCGAATGCAATGTTGAGATTGCACTCAGAGGCTGTCATGAAGGGAGAACTTTAAGCGTAACAGCGGAGCCACAACATGACTTGCCTTTTCCACAGGTGACGATCTCTCATGATGTTGACTCAATCTTTATTCGCGGTGATCAAATACCGGTGAATACCCCGTTCAACTATTTTTGTTATCCTATGAATACTAGCCTGATTGCGAAGAGCACGGGTATATCATTCGAAGGCAAACCTATGCACAAAATTCCCAACATGAACGTTGGTGAATTTGGCTTAAGCAACAGGTTTAAGGTAATTTTATTATATCGATTTATTAAGTACAGTAACTGATCTTTTATACTCTTTATAGGTCAATGTCTTTCTGCCAAAATTGATACAAGATACTCCGGAGATAAGTCCCGAATTACAAGAGAAGTTCGTTGACCAGGTTATGATTCCTGCGTTAGAGTCATCTGTCCCGTCTGAAAACCATTCCTCCTTGCCTCTCTCGTACAAAGTTGAGAAATATAGGGCCATAATGGCATCTTCCGGTCAATTTCATCCTAGGCCAACATTACTTCAAGCAGCCTGGATGCAGCCCTGGGTTTCAGCGATGCGTTCATTAGTCGACGGCAATACTACTTTGCAGCATTTTGACGGCTTCTACTTTGTGTGTTACGCTCATGGTCTGAAGGCATCCTACGATGTTCGCGGTGGTGTAAACGGGGTCAAAGCTCTTTTCCCCGATTTGCTGGATTTTTTTGTCAGGCAAAATGTCTATTTTGACTTGGCTACCAACATTATGCCTGTGGAGGTAAACAAGACCTTTATTTGGAGAATGTATCCATTCATCACCGGTCCTTCTTCCAGCCCACTTATGGATGTCTTTTTTCCTACATATCGTGCAAAAGTAGCAAATTACAGGCAAGACATTTACGCTCATGTCCAAAATATTGGAGGTTTCGCATATAAGGAGTGTTCTGACAACGGTATTGGCCGTTACGGCTTGTTCAAGGCGCAAGCATACGAAGGCATCAAGATTCCTTTTTTCGCAAGAGCTTCATCAGGTGACCGCCATTCCATGGATCTTCATGTTGACCAACTGTATAGCAATGAAACCGAAGATATATTTATTTTTGTAAGTCAAACAGCTTTTATTTTGCTTTTAATTAGGTCACTAATTCACTTTCTTGTAGAAAAAAGCTCAGGCCATTATTGATGCCGCCAAATCGAAGACAAGGTCTTATCATGCTCGTTTCGAAGTTAGAGTGTCTTTGGGCGATTTCGAGGAGAAATACGTCGCAAATCTCGAAGATATTTTGGTGTAAGTTCTGTTATTTGCGTTCATTTACATTCGTTATTAACATGTTTGTAATAGAAATATTCTCGATTTTTCAAAGCTTTACCTCATACCCACAACAACAATTTGCGATTTCTTGAAAATCAGAATCGGTGCTCTTCAACATTTGCATTACAACTTGTTCTTACAAGACAAGTTTCGCAATTTTGATCGGTGTCTCGTAGGTTACTTAGTAATCTACTATATTTTCTCTGGGTCTTTCACTCGTCCCGACGACTATTCTACTTGGAGAAAAGTCAAAAAGTATCTTGACCGTTTCAATCGCACTAATTCACACACCTTATTCTTTCCCGGTGCTTTGGAATACTACCCTGTGCAAAAAGTTTGGTCGTTCAAGAATATACATCACTTAACTCACGAGGTCATTCTTGGGGCGTTTAAGCCAAACACGGTAAAAACAATCAGAGCAGCCTTGGAGTTTTTGGAAGACATGGATCTTTTAGGAAGAGAAGCTTCAGCAGAAGAATCGGCAGACGGTCTCAGAGAACAACCTCAAAGAACTCTTTCCCAGTCGCCTCCTCCTTCGGAAATTAATTTGTTGCTGGTTAGCACCACAAATACATTTGGCGTTCCTGGTCTGTCGCATCCTACGGTATCTAGTAGACCTTTCCGTTGGACACTTTATAAGTTCAGAGAACTTGGGTTGAACGAGTCGTCAGCAATGTGGCTGTTGAAATTTTGGGCGCAAGAAGTTGAAGAAATCATGCCAAGTTGCAAAGGCTTCAAAAACAATTCTCAATTGAAGTTATCAGTTCAACACTGGAATAGTTTGGAGAGTTTTGAGAGTGGCTGGAAAACAGTAAGTATATAATCATCATATGCGCATAGATTCATTTACTTACATTTTGTATTTAGGACCAAATACATTTAGTTAGTTCCTACCGAACTCAAGAAAGCGAAGATTCCATTCTAAACGCTTTTTTCCCTCGGCCCTCTACAGAGATGCTAGATAATGTTCCTGGTATTGTGAATACAAGACCAAATCTATCTAGTCTTTACCATCGAACGGCCTACATCATAGTCATGGCTAATTACGTATCAAGTGGGCACTTGACTGAGGCGGAGTCCTTCTACAATACATTGATGACTCTTATCAAATCCAAGACTGTGATAGACATCATCCCGGATATTGCAATTGGCAATAATGCCAAGTGGGGAAAAAAGCGCAACCGAGCTGGAGTTATGCGACTTCATTTTCGTGAATTGAGATAGAGTAGTATTTCCTCTTTCCTCTTTCCTCTTTCCTCTTTCCTCTTTCCTCTTTCCTCTTTTTAGTCATGTCTCTTTCCTCTCTTTTGCTTCTTTCCTCTCTTTTGCTTCTTTCCTCTCTTTTCTCTTGTCTCTTCCCTTTCCTTTGTCTCTTCCCTTTCCTTTGTCTCTTCCCTTTCCTTTGTCTCTTCCCTTTCCTTTGTCTCTTCCCTTTCCTTTGCTCTTCCCTCTCTTTTGTCATGTCTCTTTCCTCTCCTTTGTCTCTTTCCTTTCCTTTGCTCTTCCCTCTCTTTTATTATTACTATGTGCCTGTTTCCTATGACTCCTATAACTCCTATGCCCTCATGCCTTATGCATTTAGCACTGCTTATGTTCTATGTTATCTTCTTTTATTTTCACTATGTTCAACTCATCAATAAATTATACTCTAAGGTCACAAATATTTTAGTGTTTTTTTCGTTGTTAATGTTGAGAAATAGATTCCATCTTCTTCCCAACCCGGCAATCCTTCTCGTTTCTCGATCTTGATCCCTTCCATATCTTTAACTCTTCACAATTGATTTCACTTTTGTGTACGTATCCATTCTATCAAGCACGTTTGGTTTGTTTACACCCCGATTTTGATCACTGGCGTTGAACCTCTCAAAAACTGTTTCTACACAGTACAATCTTCTTCTTTGTTCTGTAGCTTTGGTGAGCTTAGTCTTCGGGTGGATAAATAAAGTTAAAAGTCTTTTTGTAAAAAGGTAGAGTTCATTCGATAAAGTGCGGGGTAAAGGTGACATCAGTGCCTGAGTATTATTTAAACTCTATCACTTCTTATATTTTTTCTTCTCAACTAATTGGCGCCACACTTTGCCATTAAAAGAAGAGGCATCTAAGCAAAGAAAGTAAAGCTGTTTTTGAGATTTGGCAGACTCTTTTTCTTCAATTAACCCACAATGAATATATGCAGCGAAACAAAAGACTTAAATAGCTCAATAATCGTGAGAGGTTATTGTTATATTTGACCTGCAACACTAGCAACGATTTCACAACGTCCATTCTTTTTCAATTGCTACGATAGAGTTGGTATTCTTGGAATCAGTTAATTCTCTCTACTGGAACAACGTTTACCATCGAAGATCTCTCATTTTGGAGGCAAATGGACTTAACAACACACTTGGCTAGTGACTAGTCAATAGAGTACTTTAGGATATATTTCGATTAAAGAATACATCAAGGAAAGGATGGATAACTTTTCAACTATTTTGTGCAGAAAGGAAGCTGATATTTCATTGTGCAGTTGACTAGGTTATGACCTATGAGTTTGAAATCGACAAAGGCTGGATAGACCTTTTTTCTTTTCATCATACGCAGTTCTAGCTACCAAAAACACTTGGGTCAAGCAATATATATGGGTGGACTAGTAGATCTTTTAGCTTCAGTGCGGTCCGGTGGAATGGGAGGTAAAAAGAATCGAGAAAGTACTGCTGACTGCTTAATTAGATTAGATATATCAAACTGGAAAAATTGCCGGGATCTAGGAGAGAGCTTTGTATGTGCATCGAAGAAAGTAGATCGCGATCAAATTCATATGAAAAGGCTACGACGTGTGAGGAATGTGATAAAGATGATTTTCCACCAGGATTGGGTGTCAAGTTGTTTGACATAAAGTTCTGTATATTGATGGACGAAAAGGTATTAGTAAGTATACTGTGTGTGTTGGGTGAGCAGCATAAATCAGAGATAGATAGAGATCTGTTAAGCTACAATAAATTCATCTTCAGTACAATTTTATGTCTAGTTGAATAACGATAATGACAGTATCGTTCTCACAAAGTCAAAGCATGTGATTATCAATAAATAACATAGTCTATTATTGTATTTACATGTCAATTAGAAATGAGAAGTGAGGGTGGATAGACTGTTTACAAGTTGGTACGTAAACGATTGGTGTTCCCACAACTGCATTTTTGTATGTTTGAACTTGAGATATATTTTATTAGAAATGTATTGATAAATTGTCTGCTCTGATTTAAGGAATTGCTTGATATTGGTACGTATCAGAAATAATTAGCGCAAGGCTGTAGTTCCTATGAAATTTTTGTTTGTTCTCGGATTCCGAAACGCTCAACTTGAATAATCATGTCCCCACATAGGGATGACTCCGTTAAACGTGGTTCGTCTAGTAAGAACGACTTTTCAGAAATTTGCTTTTTGGATAAATAGATCTTGATACTTGGCCCCCACTATCAAGAATGCTTTCACTTTACAAAGAGAATCAAAAGAATGAAATACAAGTAACCATTAGTTCTGGAGAGACATTTCCTATTTAGCAAGCATGTATTACATATTAGGTTTGCTTGTGGAGCCACACGACATCAACCTACAAAGGTCTTTGAATGTTATTGGAAACTTCAACTCTCAAAACGCCAAAAAGTTTAAATCATGCGAGTCTTTATTGCTCAACTTATCTTTCACTTTTCCCACTTCAAGAAAATCCGATGAATCATATTGACGTACTCATCCAGTTCTGTATGAATGTAATAGCTACTATCGTAACTAATTTTCTCTGATATCTTTTCCATGTTTCACTTCATGTAGTTAGAACACGTAAAAACTTGAGTGCAGCTGATGCATGTGAGCAATTGAAACAATATGCTTTTGTCGTAATTAAAAAGTGTTTTGAAGAAGGACAGACCAACCCTGAGGACATTGGCTGTCAAATCAACGCACTCTTATGCATGGCATATGGGGTGTATGGGAATAATGATTTCGACGAAACGGAGAAGTTCTTCGTGAAGGAGGCCACAAGAATCGTACCTACTTTAGCATTGGTAAGAATTGTATGTAGCCTTTCCTCAAGAGATATATTAACAACTCTTGTGTTAAGTCGAACAAACGGATTCGCCACTCTCTCTCAGCTACCCCTGAACCTGGACCCGAACCTGAACCAGCGACTCCAATAACAGCAATTCCAAACACAACAAAAACATCAACAACGACAACAACACCAATTTTTCCTGTAAGTTTTTTTCCCCACATCTGCTGCAATAGTGTTGATTTTGCCTTCATCGTTTAGCAAAAACTGAGCGCATCGCAATACAATTGGTTTATGGAGGCAAAAACTTCCGAAAAAGGGAACAAGCATCATGTATATGGAGAATTGTAATTATATATTGAACAAACATACATTGTCTACTATTATTACTTACTAGTCTACAATTTGTCGAGAAGAGCATTAAAGGGGATTATGTTGGTGAATGAGGAGTTAAAATACTCTCTCATGTATCGAAAACCAGTCTGGGAAAGCTTTTTCTCGGACCCTATTTTTAAAGCTTGGGATTTGAATGAATTTGAAATCAATGTTTTGAATGCATTTATACAGGTGAGAGCCTATACATCAATGACATAAATTTCGAAAATCTTAAAAAATTGCGATAGAATAACTACCAGCCTATCCGAAACAACTCTTTACTTGATGATTATCTTTTTCAGCTGTAGGTAATTATCTACTTGAATCTTTGTTTTTACTGATCAAATTATTTCAGCCTGGAATGCTATAGTAATGGTCGTAAAGTACTGAGCCTTAAAGAATCCCAGTACATGAACCAAATTGTGAGTCCAATTTTTAAGCTTTTTTTCCTCCACACGCACTCAGATAACAACATTGTAGAAGTTGAGGAGTAGGTTTATTCATCTTATAATAATAATTATTTTAATGAACTAAAGCACTACTTTATAGTGATTGCTTCCACATCAATACACGAGGAACAAATACAAAAAAAACAAGCAAAAGAAAGCTGACGGTGGACTGAGATTTAAACATACAAGTCAACCTTTCTTGTTGATTGAAGTTAAATCACTACAGTCAAGGAACCATGACCCCAATGAGGATTTGAAGAAGATTGCCCTGGGGCTAAAAACGGCTTTGAACTGGAAAGGAGCTAAATACCAAAGCGACCACCTATATGGAATACAAGTAGACGGTTAGTTAACGTTACACTGAAAGTCTAAAGAGAAACTTTAACAACAAATACTTTGACAGGGTGCTTTGTCTCTTGTTATATGATGTTTGCCGAATCTGATATTTTTAGGATGGTGGAAGTATGCAACTTTTACTTCCCAGAAAGTATTCTAGACTTTCATCGAGCAGTAAAAATGTCCGCTTCCCTCAAAAAATTCAATGTAGGTCAACATATCCAACAACATCGCACCGGTTCATTAATAATTTCTTCTGTAGGAATTCATCAAACAATCTTTGAAAGAAGTGCGTTGATATTGTGCGTCTGCTGTTGCTTCTGCTTTTCCTTTTTGTTCTTTTGTTGTTTTGTTCTTTTGTCTCTCTCCTTTTTTCCTTTTTTGTAAAATAAAAAATTAAGCTTCGATTGATGATGCAATAATAAATCACAGATTTGTGCTCTTACAGTGACGAACAAAACTGTCCCAATGTTTGGTAATTTTGACTTTGATTGAAAATGTCATAGTGGGTGATGTCGTTTAAAAATATTGATGTTGCCACTCATTCGATAGAGAAAATTCTCCTCTTTCGAATGATGTCGAGATATC